>JANAVB010005800.1:7371677-7702689 GCA_029216955.1 Iris pallida | reverse complement strand
ATAGATAGCTTAAGTGCATACTTGAGGGTTTCATATATTGGGTTTGCCCTTAAGTGCATACCAATTGGCCGAGTTACGTGTTGGTCCCGTTTGATTTAGGATTGGGGCGTGACGGATAACCTATTTATGTTGGTTTCTAGTCGACTTTGGTACGAACAATACCCCGACTAATGGTCCCCTCATATCCTTGTTTGGTATAAGGATGGATTATTGCCTCGATGATAGAATATGGATCTTTGTTTGTGATGCATGCTCATAGTTTGTATTTATTAATCGGTTTTCCCACATTATTCCTTTATGCTTTCTTGTGGTACATAATATATTAGAGGTTGACCCATTCGGTTTTGTTTAGCTATATCTCATAGCAGAGTCTGAGGATCTGTAACGTCCCAATCCCAAAATAAGTAGGACTAGGAATACGTATACATGCCAACTACATATCAAGCGGACTCCAACCCAGCTTGAATACGTATAAGTTGTCTAAAATAAGCTTCATGTTTATAACATCTATATATATCTTAATCCACTGAAGATAAACTCTTGTATAATCCAAGTATACTAATGTTGGTCAGGCATTAACATACCGGATCCTACAAGTAACAAGAATAGACAATATGCAATAAAGTGGACCAGACTCTAATGCAATTATCTTGAACAAGCTCCTGAAGAAAAATAAAGCTTACAAAACTAGGATATAACAGCAGAATAAAGTCATGGAAAATAAGTGTAATGTAGGAGGAATATAAGGAAGATAGCAACCAATATATACCTGAAATCGTGAAGATGCAATCACCAACTATCCTTCTATTCTAGCAGCTACCTGGAGAGATCACTAGGTCCTCAGGGGACATAGCAAAATACATAATACATGCCGAATGTAACAGTAAACAACATACATTGAGACGCAAGAAAATGGACATGAAAGAATAACTACGGCACAAGAATACTAAGACAGTGACATGCCATAGAGAAGCGTAATACTAGACTTGGCTAATAACCAATCAAATAAATTCTATAGATCCTACAACAAAAATATGTTTTAATGACTCTCGAAATGTGCCATTAATCACTTTCCATGACACTTTTCCATTGATGTCTAGAGGGGGTGTTATAGAATTTTTTTAACTTTCAGCAACAGTCGATAAATGTTATGTAATAATTTTATGACGACATTTCTTAAATGTCATGTAATGCTTATTCCACAATACTTTACTAGTGTCATCTTAAAGTACTTCAATGACAGTTCATAAGTGTCATCAAAACCAACACTTTGTGGATGTTATCTAAAAACATTCTATGACATTTAATAAATGTCATGGATACTTTTTACGGTAGTTTTTTATGTGTCATCTAAATAACAGACGATAAGAATTTAGTCACGACAATTTACTGGTGTCATCTTAACGTGCTTCAATGACAACTAATAAGTGTCGTCAAAATTAAGACACCTTATAAGTGCCATCTAAAATCGCTCGATGACAGCTAATAAATGTCATATATATTATTCATCTAACTTTTTATGTATAATGTAAACCCAGTTCAACGACACATTATAAATGCCTTCAAAACATCATCAATATATTTAAATATTAATTTATTTAACATACATCTATTTATTTTCAAATAATTAACCATAAACATCTTCACTAATAATAAAACTTTAATGTGCCAAAAGTAAAAAACTTCCAAACCAACACAATGTCAATACAAAATAACAAGAATATAGTATCCAATTTGTTTAAGAGTAACAAAGTCTATTACGTAATATTAATATTTAAGAGTCCTATTAGCACTACTTCGTCCAATTTTTTCCAGCATCATACTTGAATCTAATTCGCACTCATCATTATCTCTGCACAAAAAAAAAGATTAAAATTAATATTTTGGCTTTGAAGATCTTAATATAAAATAATAAAACTCAAATCCTTTATTTTTACTGAAAATTGGGCATAATTTTCCTACACTTTGAAACATTTCCAAAAAGTAATTTCCAACTCAAATCTCTTCGGCTTACAAACTAAAACATGTGAAGATGAATCGTTGATATACCTCTACAAGATATAAACATTCGACCTAGTATGCTAGGTAATAGACTGGTCATAGTTAAAGGTGTGTTACAACTAAAGGTGTGATACAATTAAAGGGCATAACTTAGCTGATACTGAATTAAAGTACTTACCAAGGTGTGATACAAATAAAGGGCATAAAAGAATTAAAGGGCAAACCTACAAACTTATATTGAATTATCAATTAAAGGGCATAACTAAGCTGATACTAAATTAACAATTTAAAGGATACATTATCAGAGGTTTCTAACATATAGTGAATTATCAGAGTTCTTCAAACAAATACTGAATTTTCAGAGTTTTTTACTGATACTGACCAAATTAAAGGATACATTATTAAAGTTCTTAACTGGTACTGAATTATGGTCTAGAAGTGATTCGTAACCTTCAAACTTAACTCATCAATCACCATAAGGATATATTATCATAGTTCTGGATGGTTTCTTAGAGTACACTGCTTAAAACTTAACAAAGCTGCTTGCATATTGCTTCCTAAGTGGAACTGATAATCGAAAGAGCCAACATATAAAATACACTACTTCCTAAGTGGAACCATTATTTGCATAACATGCTGGTTGCAAACATGTTGGACTGCACATATTCTGGCACAACATGTTGACCCATTATCTGCACAACATAGACAGACCTGAGAAGTAATTTGGGGTTTAAAAGACCATGTTGATCTATTATCTATACAACATATTGGACTGCACATACTCTAGCACTATAGTTTATAATAGTTTGAAGTAGTTTGTTAGTGAAGATGTCTGTCATATATAATAGACAATCATTTCTGGACAATTTCTTAGGGAAAAGAACATTCTTTAATATCGTACGTGGATCATAAAATCTGGAAGGAAAAATTTAGGGGTGGGGGTGAGGTGGAATCCATCATAAAATTGTGAAAATGCTAATATTAGATAAAAATCTAATACGCTTAAAAATTAATTGATCAGATAAAAAGAAAAGACCATCGTGATTCACATGATATACAATAAACCTTAGTGCATTCTAAACACTGACAGAATCCTCAAATTCAACATAAGCATAAAAACCTCCTGAATCCCGCAAATTAAGAAAAAGAAAAAGAAAATAGTCATGAAGAAGCCAACAACTAAAATGAGATTTGTAAGTACTTGCTCCAACCAGAAGTTGCCTACTGCGACCAAGAAAGATGAAATGCACATGTTGATTGACTACTACAACCAGTGAAAACTTTGTTCTTATCTAATCTTTCTTAAACCTAAATGGTATCGCCTATGGGCAATGTTCAACTTTGCAATCACTTGGTATAGGAACTAGGAAGAAACAATTAAACAGATAGAAAGAATCAAATTTCAAAACTCATAATCAAAGCAAGTTAACAGGAAAAGATAATGAGAGTCAGCTTTTGGATTCATGAAACTAAACCTTCTCTCATTTTGCCTTGTTTTATCAGTCTTCAAATGTGGGAAAAAAAAAAAGTTCTCTACGTTCTTATACTTCCTAACTGCAGAAATCAGAGCCCAATTACATCAGGTAGTGATCTCTAGAGTCTAAGTAATTTTTATTTTTGTGAAATAAAACATACAATTGTTATCAAAGAATATCTATAATTTTGGATATTTTCTATCGCACAAAATTTTTTTTTTTTTTATTCTTGCACAAAATTACTTATTGTATGTCCATGTACCAGTGCATACTTCACAATCTCATAATTGAGATGGTACTAATAGCAGAGGAATAAAATGTGATGAGGCAAACTACATATTGTTGATATCCTAAAAACATGTGCTCAAATGTATCATGTAATGAGAATTAGTAAATGCCTTTTTAGGAAGATACTCGAAGCAATGAACAATCTCAATAGAGAAAAGCTTGGTAATGTGTCCGCCAGTTAATACAAAGTGATAGGTAACAAAAGATACATGTATATACAGGCTTTAGTACCAGAGCCTACCTATGTTAAGTCCGGTCCAATTAAATCAAGGTGAGATTTAGGTCCCGTGTACAAAACACATCCCTGCCTACACTATAAAATGCTTATGCAGGATACATAAATTTAGTTATGAAAATATAAACGATCGACAAAGCAGGTTGCCATAGGATACATTGAGAAATTACGATAGCATATATGATTCCAAGAACCCTGTTGATAGCCACAAAAAGAATATCCATCCAAAATTCGATCTCATGAATTATTGACAAACTAAATATATAACCAACAAAATAAAAGTAGATGTGGCAGGCAACTATATTTACTAAAAGAACTGTTCGAATTCTCGAGAATGTCAAACAGATTCACTAAATATCTAAGAAATAAATAAAAACTAGCATGCACTGTAAGGATGGTGGTGAATTCGGGTCGTATTCAAGTCCGATATAAAATCGTGTGGGACACGGTTCAACTCAATGTTAATTTCAAACTGGCACGTGGCCTCCCTCGGCAGATTCAGAAGGACACAACAGGGAAAATGAAAAAAATAAAGGATATACAAAATAATCACAAGAAGGAGAAGAAATTCATCTAAAATCCTAAAATAATCATTCAAAGATTGGGAAACTGAAAGAGGAAAATAAAGGAGAAGGTACACTACCAAAATACAGGCAAATAGCGACTGCAAATTAGCGACGGCGTAATCAGTAGCCAATTAGCGACCGGCAAGCGACTTACGGACGACGGATTTTTTCATTTAAATTTTTTATAAGTTTAGCGACGGATCAGCGACCATTTGGCGACGGAATATGTCAACCGACTGATTAGCGACAGATATATACGTCGCTAAGATGCTGTAAATGTCGACATTTCCATGTAGCAACGGCATAGCGAAGGAAAATTTCCGTCGCTAATTTGTTGTGCAAATTCGAAAGTTACTTAAATTTCGAAAAATTTTCAATCTCTCTCTCACTCTCAAAATCCTTCTCTCCTCCCCTCTCCCCCCCCCCCCCCCCCCCCGACCGACGATCACACCCCCCCCCCCCACCCCCCCATGCGGCCCCCTTCGGCGACCCCCCTGCGGCGGTCCCCTCCGGCCCCCTCCCTCTTCTCCTCCTCCGATCGAACCCCCTAACCACCCCCTCTTCTCCTCCTCCGTCGAGCCCCCACCACCGGCGACCACCTCCCTCCGGCGTGCTCCCCCACTCCGTCCCCCCTCTTCTCCTCCTTCGAAATCCCGTACACCCTCCCTCTTCTCCTCCTCCGTCGTGGCCCCCTCCGGCGACCACCCCCTCCAGCGTCCCCCCCTCCGGCGCCACCCCCCCCCCCCCCTCCGACGTCCCCCCTTCTCCGAGATCCTCTCCGTGACCAAGCTCTTCAAGGTCCGAAACCCCTAAACCCTAATTTGCATTTATTTTTATTTATGCTTTGTTTGTGTTTTCTCAACATGTTCTAGGGTTTCAATTTCAATTTTGTGTTTGAAATTTATCGGTATAGTAGTGGGTATAGTAGATAAATAGAAATTTATCTGTATAATAGTTTTAGAAATTTGACGGGACACGGACACGAAATAAATGTGTAGTAGTTTTAGATTACTAAGGTAATTGATTGATCAATGCGATATATACTTGAGTATCAACGTGATACCTAATTATACTAGGTTTGTTTTATGAGTGAATGTACGTGAGGGGTACGTCATACCAAGTTATACTAGGTTTGTTTTATGATACCAAGTGATATATAACATCTTAATTCTTGGTGCAGAATCATTCACGTGGATTAGAACAATGAGTCGATACTTACTTGACCGTTCGTGGATGTACAATCGGCAACATAAGAGTATGATTGGCTTGACGGACGATTTCAAGGCGGGCATCGAACAATTTCTCATATATGCAAGTAGCCATGCCGATTTCATGGACGGAAGGCGCATAAAATACCCTTGTGTCAAATGTAAGAATATACCATTTAGAGAGGTGTCACTCGTGAGAGAGCACCTTTACAAGAAGGGTTTCATGCCGAACTACAACGTGTGGATTAATCAAGGGCATTCTCCGGCTTCGCAATCTCAGTCCTTCAATACCGACGTGAGAGATTCTACTCTCGGAGATCATTTTGAATATCGGCAACCAACAAACTTGGCACGTGAGATGGTATTAGATTTTGTTGTGGCACGTGAGGATCCGAATCCTGATGCAAAGGAGTTCTACGATATGTTCAAGCATGCTGATACTCCGTTATATCCGGGTTGTGATTCTCATTCGGTATTGTCGGTGGTGATGCGGCTGTTGAACCTTAAATCTGATTTTAACTTACCGCAAGAATGCTATGACCGGATAATTCAGCTTGTAAGACAGTTGTTGCCAAAAGGATCAAATAATTTTCCTGAAAGCTTCTACAAGTCGAAGATGATGATGCGGAAACTCGGATTGGGCTACCAGAAGATAGACTGCTATCGAAATGGTTGCATGTTATACTACAAGGAGAACAGTGATAAAGACAAATGCATTTTCTGTGACGAGGACCGGTACAAGCCAATCCGGGGCAAAGAAAAATTAATTACCCGAACGCGGATGCGCCCGTACAAGTACATGCAGTTCTTGCCAATCACAAAGAGGCTGCAGAGGATGTATATGTCTGCAAATACTGCACAACACATGACATGGCATAACAAATAACGGAAGATGGATGAAGGAGAATTATCTCATCCTGCCGATGGAGAAGCATGGAAGCATTTTGATCGGTGTCATCCTGATTTTGCTGCGGAGCCTAGGAATGTTCGATTGGCTTTATGTTCTGATGGATTCACTCCATTCGGACAGTCGGGGATGTAATACTCTTGTTGGCCGGTGATTTTGACCCCGTACAATCTACCACCATGGATGTGCCTGAAAACTCTTTACATGTTCCTCACACTTATCATACCCGGTCCAAGAAATCCAAAGAACATCGATATCTACTTGCAACCTTGGTGGACGAGTTGAAACAATTATGGCAGTTTGGCATCCAGACGTTTGATATATCGATGGAGTAGAACTTTCAGATGAGGGCGATGCACATGTGGACCATCAACGATTTTCCAGCTTACGGGATGTTATCGGGGTAGAGTACTCATGGTATTATGTCATGTCCGATATGCATGGAGAAGAGTAAGGCATTCCGCCTTCAGAATGGAGGAAAGGCGTGTTTTTTTTATTGCCACCGCCAGTTTCTTCCTTCGTCACATTCGTGGAGAAGGAACAGAGATGATTTCAGAGCCGGTAAACGGGAAGTATCTCTTCCTCCGTTGAGATTAACGGGAGATGTAGTTTGGGAAGAGGTTCGAGATTTATCGACTGTCATGGAAAATCCGGGATCGGGCCATCACATTGAAGGCTTCGGACAACATCACAATTGGACGAAACGGAGTATCTTTTGGGATTTGCCTTATTGACCGAACAATCTCATAAGAAACAATTTTGATGTCATGCATATTGAAAAAAATTTATTTGACAACATATTTAATACTGTGATGGATATTAAGGGAAAAACGAAAGACAATATTAAAGCAAGGAAGGGCTTAAAAATTATTTGTAAGCGTCCAGAGTTGCATATGTCGCAAAGGTTCAATGGTAACTAGGTGAAGCCTCCAGCACCATTTACATTGAGTAGAGATGATAAACCGATAATATGTAAATGGATTTCAAAGTTGAGATTTTCTGACGGTTACGTATCGAATCTGGCGAGATGTGTCGATCTCAACGAACGCAGATTGATAGGTATGAAGAGTCATGATTGTCACGTTTTCATGGAGCGATTACTTCCTATCGCTTTTAGAGAGATGCTACCTTCTCATGTGTGGACTCCGCTGGCCGACTTATCTATCTTCTTTAGAGATTTGTGTTCAAGTAAGTTGATGGTGCAACATATGCTAGAACTTGAGGAGAAAGTTGTAGTGACGTTGTGCAAGTTAGAAAGGGTGTTCCCTTCCTGCTTCTTTGATAGTATGGAACATTTGCCGATTCATCTTGCATATGAAGCACGTGTCGGTGCTCCCGTCCATTATCGATGGATGTACCCATTTGAGAGGTATAAAATAATCTTCTAATTTGTAATTTTTTATTTAAATAATTCTAATATTCAATATATTTCTTATAGATATCTAGATCATCTGAAGAAGAAAGTGGACAATAAGGCTCGTGTAGAAGCTTCAATATGCAAAGCGTAGATCATTGAGGAGGTTTCTAACTTCTGCTCGATCTACTTCGATATTCATGTCCGAACAAATCAGAATAGAGCGCCGAGGAATGATGAAGGTGATATCAATGCACCGAACGAAGGGATCCGTACAATCTTTAATTCGGGGGCAAGCCGACAAGTGCGACTAAATTACGGTGGTTGGATGACGATGAGCTTGAGGCCGAACATCGGTATATATTCCTCAATAGCGGTATCCAAGAGATGGAAGATATTGAAAAGTAAGCGACACCATTTAGTCATTTTAAATTCGATATTTAGAAGTGTGCTAACGTTTCTCCCTATTATTACAGTACTTTTAGAGCTGAAATTAAAATGGAAAGACCTGATATTGATGATGATGATCTTGCTAGAGAGGTCGATATGAAGTTTCCGTCGTGGTTCCGAAATTATGTAAGGATTATAATCATTAGCCATTCTAAATTCGATATGTTACTACCCATACTTTGTCTAATGACTTTTCTGATACTATCCACACTAGGTCTTCCGTCCTGGTACACAGTTGCAGAACAAAGGGATAAGAGCAATTGCTACTGGACCGAGCAAGAAGGCGAAGCGTTGGAGCGGATATACAATCAATGGCTTTAACTTTAGTACTTATAAGCCTATCAATCATTCATTTATCGATGAGGAGGCTAATTATACCAAAAATTTGGGAGTTTGTGTGAGAGCCTCAGTCTACGATGCTGATCCCGAATTCGACTACTACGGTGTTCTAAGAGATATCGTAGAGATTGAATATTCTGTTGATACGAAGATTGTGCTTTTTAAATGTCATTGGTTCGACACAACACCCAAGCAAGGATGGAAGATTGACAAACAATTTGGCTTTGTTAATATAAAACATGAAAAAAGATATGGAGGTTTTGAACCATTTGTGTTGGCTAGTCAAACCGTTCAAGTGTACTATACGAGTTATCCTAGCCGACAGCGCAGTAGCCTGGATTGGTGGGCTGTATGCAAAACCAAAGCAAGAAATACATATAATGTTGGGGATGTAGCCTACCAAGAGGAAGAGGTGGTCAAGCCTCAACCAACATATATAAGTTTGGCTGGTGTTGAGGAAGAGGATTTAGAAGATATGGAGGTTGCGGTAGATGACGTTATGGAGGTTAACGTTGATGAAGAATTGGAAGATGTTGAGGAAAAAGTATTGGAAGATGAAGATCATAGTGCTAGTGAAAATGAAGAAGCAGAAGAAGACACTTCGGAATCAAGCGATGATTTAGAAGACTCTTGGGAAGATGAATCAGACTAGTACGTACATTTTAATTTAATATACGAGTTCCATTAGTATAATGACATGACAGTAGTTTTTATTTTTAACACATCATCACTTATTATTTCTTTCAGATGGCGTCGAGAGGTCGACGTTCACGTTTGCAGCTTGGATCTTCATTAAGTCCGCCGAGAGGTCTTCATCATGCCCGCCGAGTAGATTTACTGTACCAGTACTTTCTTGTATTAAAACATTTTGGATATGTGTATTAATATTTCTTATATTAAAACATTATTCGTATGTGTGTATGAAGCTAATTTTGGATATGTGTGTATGTGTTGTATTAAAACATTTGGGATACGTGTGCATGAAACTGAGAATTTACAGGAAAAACAAATACTGATACGTGTGCCTACTGTAAAATCGTCGACAGGGATAAGGACTGCTGGAAACACGAATACTGATATTGTATTTGGAAATTGTTTATATGACTGTATATTGTGTGTGTAACTGTCGACAGGGATGTGGAGTGCAGGAAACACAAATACTGACATGCAATATTGTATTTAGCGACGGAATGGCGACGGAACAGCGACAGAAAACCTGGAACATTGCAAGCTAGCGACGGAACAGCGACGATTTGTTCGTCGCTATATGCCTGGAAAATTTACTTTGCAGGCTACCGACGGAATAGTGACTGTAGTTTCCGTCGCTAAGGTTTTGAAAAATATTATATTCCAGTATAGCGACTAAATAGTGATGTAAGTTTTACTTACTATTCCGTCGCTATGTTCCTGTCCGATACCAAAAGCGTATCGGAAACATCTTAGCGACGTAATTTTCCGTCGCTAGCCCGTCGCTACTCTCATGCTGAATTACGCTGCTGCGACGTCGGTAGTTCGTCGGTAACTATAGCAACTGAGTTTCCGTCGCTATTACGTCGCATTTTTCAATAAATAGTTTGTCGCTAGATGCGTCACTAATCAGTCGCTATTTTCGACAAACTAGCGACTGATTTAAATTAGTGACACGTGATTTCCTAATAAACCATTTTCGTCGCTGATATGTCGCTATTTGGCTTTAGCGACGGAAAAATGACTTTTAGCGACGGATCCCGCCGTCCCTAAAAGCCTTTTTTTTTTGTAGTAGTAGGAGGAAGCTTACTGGCCAAAGATTGATCGCTATGTACTGGAAGGAATTAATTGGTACAAAGCAAAGTTAGGTTAATAGGTAAAAAATACATATAGATGGATGGCAAAAATACCTATAGAAAAATAAAGTGCCAAGTTATGGTTTTTTATTTTGTATCAATAGCTTAGCTTCATCTGGATTAATGGCTTATTTTCCTTAATTTTAGATTTAAGCTTGTACCCATCAAATTTTGTTTGATATTGACCTTTTTATCTTATTAGCCTTGGTAAGGTGTCGACACTTGAGTTTTAATTTGTTCAGGCCAAACTTCCTCATTAATTTTAACAAAACTAGCTATATTTATATTTTTGTATTAAAATTCAATCGTCCTTACTAGCTTGAGTATACATTTAATCCCATCACCGTCCCGTAATTGTAATCAAGATTAATTTCTCATTAGAGTGTATCTAGTCTTGATAACTTTTTTTGTATTACTTCCTTGTATGATTATTCCCTAGGACTTACTCTTTCACCAATAATTTTTTAACTTAACTAGAATTGGTTTATAGTGGAGTTAAAATTCTTCATGTACCATGCCTTATGCCACTTCCTTACATCTATATATTTGATGAGTTGTCAGAGTGGAAAAATGGAGATAAGTATTCAAGTTTGATGTGTTTTTTGTTTCCCTTGTTTTGTGAAAACTAGAAAAACTTGTTCACAATCATGTGGTATTTGGAAAGCAAATTTTATCAACAAAAAACTTCTTTATGTTAATCTTGGTTTTACAGGTTCTAAATGGTCTCTTGGTGCCCTTTTGATTGCCTCATGTTGCTGCCTTGATCCATGTGTGTGCATAATATAAGATGGCAAATATAGATGTGCTCATTTGTCATATCTGCCTAGGATAACATGACAGAGATACATATGACTGAACCGCAACAAAAGAAACTTAACACTCACTTATACTAAGTATAAAGAATAATTCAAAAAATATATCACAGTTAAAACTAGACAATAACCCCTTTCAAAGTAGCTAAATATACTTATGTCACTTACTACAGTATAAGGGAAACAGTAGTAGTACCTAGAAGTATTGAACATATCACCAAAGTTTTTTGCTACTAGATGCATTTAGTTAGAGTATTTACTCAAACAACTAAAATATTCAATAAAATACATTTCAGTTATTCCAATGCAATTTTATACATATTCATTAACAACATTATGACTGGGAAAAGGATGGCATTACCAACTAGCCAGTAGCACTGAGAAAGTAAGGAACATTATGCTCATGAAGCAGATTAAGTTAAATAATATCGGAGTGTAGTAGAATTTTGAGGGTGTTTCTTGGTTATATGTACTTATTGAATTGCACAGTCAGAAAGTAGGTCGACCTACCTACCAACTGAAAGTTTTATGACATGGGCTCTTATGTTCCTATAGGTATCTTGACTAGGAATTTGACCCAAACATAGATGATTGATTATGATAGAAGAAGGTATGTCTAGTCTAATACAGTCCTATCCACTTTACATTTTAAAAATAAGTGTTGTTAAATTTTTTAAAAATAAGTGTCGTCAAATAAGTGTCTAGTCTAATACAGTCCTATCCATTATACACTCTATCCCAAGATCAACACTATAGTATAACCTATCATCTCATATCCTTTTAATAAGATTCTCCCTAGTAAGGTTTTTTGGGCTACTGTCCGGTGTAACTCCATTTCTTGACCTATGCCTACTATCATGATTTCTACATCGTTCAAGCAAAACTTCTTCGGCTCGATGCAACCATAGAAATTCTTGTTGGTGTTTTTGCTTGTTGTTGTTGGTGTTTTGCTTTAAAAACTAGAAAGATAGTCCCACATTAGAAAAACTAAATGGATGGTATCTCTATATATAGCTTTGCTTGTGTTGAGATCACATGAAGTGTGGAGAGGCACATGGATGCCATGTGGGGGCATTTTTCTAGTAGAAAGAAGGCTAAACCAACAAAGAAGCATTAATGCTTTTTGTCATGCTCATGGGATAATTTTCTTATGGAGCTAAGGCCCGAAGAGGCTTAGCGACTCGGGCTCGGACTCGGGCTCAAGGGCGCAAAGTGGTGCTTTGTTGGCACACTTTGCACTTAGCATCGTCGTAAGGGGCCACGCAGGTGCACGCACAGGAGCTGCGCAAGAGCCGCGGGGCCGCAGTGCTACTACCCGCTGCGTAGCCACGTAGTTGTGTTGCTGCGCGCAGAGCTTCTGCCCTTCTGGGCGCTTGTGCTGCTGCGCTGCGCGCCTGCGCACTTATGCTGTTGCGCAGCTACGTGCACAGGCTGACAGGCTAAGTGGGCTAAAGGGCGCAGGCGGCTAATGATGTGGCTGATTGAAAGATTTGAACGGTTATGGAAAGATTGAGTTAATTGATCAGATCCGATTTTTGTGGGATTTGATTTTAATTCATTCAAATCTTTCCATTATTCGCTCATATATTTTCGCAATCAGTTACGGCCAGGATTAGGATTAGGGTTTCGGTCCTTCTCTATAAATACTCTTTTCGTGCCTTCATTAAGTACTTATGCTAAAATAAAGAGACGAAGAAAGGTGTGTCGTCGCTGCCATTGGAGTTCTTTGAGTTCTTGAAAGGATGTGACAACGAGCGTTCCAGAAGTTCTTTCGAACTTGCTGGTTCCTTGGAGCAGATCGCAATAAGGCGAATCTTGCTTTGACCAACGGTGATCCTTATCACCCTAGCAAAGTCGTTGCATCAACTCCGGTTGATAACGAGTATTCATCTTCGTTGCATCAACTCCGGTTGAGAACGATTATTCATCTTCGCTGCATCAACTTCGGTTGAGAATGATCAGCAAAATTACGGTGATCTTTTTTCGTCTACTAAGTTGCTATTATCCATCTCACTCTTTTTAAGAGATCGAGATTTCCATCTAACGGTCTGTTTCGAGAATAACAATCTCAAAGCAAGATTCAGATCTGATGAAGAACAACCGTGCACAACTTTTCGACACAAGTTTTAAACTTGAGAAGTTTGACGGGGAGCATTACAACATCTGGAAGAGAAATGTCAGCCTTAATCTTCAACTAATGAGCGTCGACTATGTGTTGACAGATCCTGAGCCTTTGATTCCAGAGAGTGAAAATGCTCGAAGGGTTGTTGTAGCCACGGCTTTGCAGTCAAAGTGGAGGCGGGATAACAACCTCCGCAAGTTGTTGATCCAGAACTCTATGGAGGACACTCTGGCGGAGTCATACAACAAGAAGGTCAATGCAAAGGACGTCTGGGAGTCTGTAGAGAATCTCTACAAAGCATATAAGAACAGAAGCAAGATCCACGTAACCAAAAAGGTTTGGAGGATGCGGTTTGAGGACGACAAAACCATGTTACCTCAAGTCAAGGAGTTCCTCAAGTTACGTCAGAAGCTGGCAGATGACGGCATGCCCTTGGTCGATGCTTTTGTCGTCGGGGGTATTGTCGCCAAGCTCCCACCTGGGTGGAGCAACTTCATCGTGGACATGCACCGCAAGAAGATGGAAGTGGATCTGGAATACCTCTTGCACTGGATATAAGTTGAAGACGAGTTGAGGGCTCAACTCAAAGTGGACGCCTTGTCTAAGCAAATGGCTAAGGCGAACATGGTGCACGGAGGTAATTCTAAAGGGAAGTAGAAGGCTCCCTACCAAAAGAATTAAGACGTTCACCATCTAGAGGTGAAGTCGGCTCAGTTCAAGTCCAAGTCCAAAGAACCTGTGACTTGTTTCAACTGTGGCAAGAAAGGCTACTGGAAGAGGGACTACAAAGAAAAACCAAAACAAAAAGAGCAAGGTGAGGCTAATTTTGTTGCTATGATTGCGCAGGTTGACTCAGCTGGGATTGACACGGACTGGTAGATAGACACTGGGGCCTCGTGTTATGTTTGCTCAAAGGAGTGGTTCATGACGTACCAACCTGTTTCTGAGAATGTTATGGTGGCAAACCAGACACAAGCTGAAGTACTTGGGATCGGGACGGTGGTACTGCAACTGACTTTGGGAAAGTCGTTGACGCTTCAGAAAGTGAAGCACGTACCTGCTATAGCCAAGAACCTGACCTCTGGAAGCTGCAACGCAGGCATGAGGATGGATATTAACGCTGGTCAAGTCGTTATGTCCTATAAAGGAACATACCTCGGAAAGGCCTTTTGCACCGAAGGGATGTTCAAACTTCAACTTGTAACTCCTATGGAGATAGTGAATGCAGTTTCTTCTTCTGGTTATTCTCTTGAGTTGTGGCATAATAGACTAGGACATGTTCAATGTAAAAGAATAAACAAGATGTCTAGTATAGGACTTATCTCCAAATGTGGGGGTAAGGAGTTGGAGAAGTGTGAGGTCTGTGCGCAGACGAAGATCACAAAAAAAACCGTTCAAGCGGGTAAACCGAAGTACAGATCTTCTGGAATTGGTGCACTCAGATATATGTGACTTCAAATAGTTCTCCACAAAGTCCGGGATGAAGTATTTCATTACCTTCATCGACGACTTCTCAAAGTACTCGTTCGTTTATCTGCTCAAGTCTAAAGATGAAGCATTTGAGAAGTTTAAAGACTTCAAGGCTGAAGCCGAGCGTCAAACCGGACAAGTCAAGAGACACAGAAGTGATCGAGGTGGAGAGTATAGGTCTCATGAATTCGCATTGTTCTGTAGAGAACATTGAATTATCAACGAGACAACTACTCCATACTTTCCTCAATCAATTGGTGTTGCAAAAAGGAAGAACAGAACGTTAATAGAGATGATGACCTCAATGTTGTTGACTGCGGGTCTTCCAAATTGCTTCTGGAGAGAAGTAGTGCTTACGGCTACGTTTATATTGAACAGAGTGCCGCATGCAACTTTGGAAGTCACTCCTCATGAACTCTGGTTCAAGGTCAGACCCAACGTGAATGTCATTCGAGTGTGGAGGTATTTGGCATATGTGAAGCTTTCGGATTTAAAGATTCAGAAGCTGGAAACAAGGACTACGAAGACTATATTCCTAGGTTATGCTGATAAGAGTGATGCTCAGAGGTTCTTTGATATTGGGTCAAATTATATCATTGAATCTCGCGATGTAGAATTTTTTGAAGATAAATTTGCAAGACACAAGAACATTGTTCTCACGGACATTCCGGAGAATAATGTGAGTGCACAGGAGGCTCAACTTCCTTACGAAGAGGTAGTCCAAGAAGATGTTGTTGTTGCAAAAACAACTCTTGAACCAGAACTCGCAGAACCTGTATCTAAGCGAGTAAGGAGACAGAAGAACTTCGGAGACGATTTCATCACCTATCATGTAGAAGTAGACCCGTTTACCTATGGTGAGGCGATAAAGACCAGAGATGTTGTAAAACCCCTATATTTTTGGGATTTTTACTGATATTTTAATTTTTTTTTCTTAGGCTTGTTTTATATGTTCTAAAAAATTTCTTTTTAAATAAATATACCTAACTAGAAATTGTGTTAGTAGATTGTTTTATACTTTGAATAATAGTTCCTAACTTGTTACCAATATTTATCAAAATATGATTAGGAAATATTTGATAATATTAGAATTATTTTATTATTATTTATATACTTTATTAGATGTCAATGTTTCTTTTTAATGCATTGTTTATATGAGGAAAGGCAATTAAAAGTTTTTACTTACATATATAGATATAGGTTATAAACTAATTATTGGCAATTTATTTTTAGTAATTAATATAGAAAGGTATTAGTATGAATAAGTAATAGTAATTGTATATTCAAATATAAATGAATAGATATAAGCTCAATATATGAGTATATTATTGGATTTAAATTCCTTGTATAAATTTTTGCTAAATTAGGTTACTAGTAAGCTTTTAAATATATGATAAAATATATGCCTATATATATTAATAGCTTAAATTAGATTTAGGAAAAAAAAATTCTTTTCTTCTTGTGAAATATCTGTTAACAATAGTTATTATATAATTCATATATTCCCTTAATACCCAGGTGTACCATAAAACCTATGGCATGTGTATATAAGCCTCTATCTCACATGTTAATGGAGACTCGTGAGATTTTGCAAATCTCACGATTCACAGAACCCAGTCTCTCCCGATCATTCAGACATTGTCCATGATTCACGAATTAACAGAACCCAGTCTATCATCGAAAAGCTGCTCACAAATGGGCAAGGATTTAAACCGGATTTAAACCCATCTGCACAATCTTTTAAATTCCTTGTTCCTATATATCCCAAGGCCGATTCTCCATTGGATTGGATTGAAACCAGATTTAAATCGGATTCAAATTCGATTATAGATCAATTTAAACGATAAGCCTAAAGAGACCGGTCCCCGATCGGAAGAGAAAATTTTCTTAAAATTCTCTCTAAAATTCGACTACTCTCACGCACCCGAAGACTTCCCTCCATCACCACACATCCCCTCGGCAGCCTGAACGCAGCCCTCGACCGCCTGGCGCGGCCGTGCGACCCCGGAGTGGACGTCGGACCGAGCCCAACCAGGGCACACTGTTTCTACACATCATCAGGTACTCAAGTTCACACCAACCTCTCTTAAATCCTACTCGATAAGATTACGATCTAGAAGATCCTAGGTAAAGCCTATACGACCCTCTTCAAACCCCTTCTAAGGAATTTTGTCATACCCCATCAGATCGACCAGAAACACGACACAAAGTCGAGCTTAAACCTGCCGAAATCAGAGCAGTAAAGCTGTCCAATCACCCTACTTGGAAGACAGATTTTGATCTAGTCTCTAAGGATTTTTTTCAAACTAATTGAATACAGTTAAACACAACCTATAGGCCTGTAAATTCCTTTTTGTAGATTCTAATTTCAACAATTATGTGCCAAGTTATTGATTTTCAAAATTTAAGAAAACACTGGTTTTTCGAACTTTAAAATTTCAATAATTTTTCCGATACGGCGTGCGTCCCGACAAACCGGGCGACGTGGTCGCGCACTATACGCATCGAAATGCGCGTATGGATGTTGCCGACGTGTGGGAACTGACGGAACTCGATTTCGTTGCGTGTGCGTGACGAAATCAGTGCGTATCCGTCGAGATACTCCCGTATCGACCTTTTGCAAACTAACCCATAACTTCGTGCACGTTCGTCGTATCGAGACGAAACTTGCGCCATCAGGACCGTATCGTTTTTCTGGTCATGTATGTCAAACTTGATCCGATTCTGAGAAGGCCAAACCGGAACCCCTTTTTGGTGGGCCCGCGACCCGCTCTAACGGGCGATTTTGTGCACGGCCCACAGGAATCCAATTTTGGACATACGGTTGGGTTCATCTCCTCCAACCGGATCCGTAGACATGTAGTTTGACGACTTTAGAGACCGTAGATTCTGGCACGTGTTTCGGTACAAAACGGGTCCAACGGCAGATATTATTTTGATCCGAAATTACAATTTTGCCCCTGTTCCAGAATTAGACTTTTGGACAGGCGTTTCCTAGGTACTTCTTTTATGCCAAATCTGTTCGTGATGTTTATTTCAGCATCCGAGATCGTTCGTAAAAGTTGGCTTTCAGTGCTTCCCTATTCTGACGATTTGAGTTATCAGGCGTCGCCATTCTGCACACTACCTCCAGGCAAGATATCTTGCCACCAGCTGTTTATTTATTTTAGCTCATATTTCATGCATTATTCATTATTATTTTTATGCAAAATAAATTGTGATACATGGCACAACTTGTTAGAACTTACTGTTCAGTTATATTTTCTGGTATGTATTATTTTCTTACACATTAAACTTAGAGTTAAGGGACCATCATGTGTGTGTTGCATTCATAGGCCTGGACACATTTGTACCACGAAGTTGTGAGTCACATATAGTACTCAGACATGCGTGATTGGCTGGCCACCGGTACGTATAAGCCGTGCGATAGGAATAACCGCTAATAGATGTTGCATGCTTAGTTTGACTTAGCGGTTAATAGAGGTTTTGTGTTGTGGATACAACATAGTAGGCATTGGGCGGGGAGGACAATACCTTAGCGTATGGGCTACTACGCACTTTCCCTTTTGTAACCCGTGAGCTCCGCCGGAGACGCGGATAAGATTACCCATGATTACTGACGGCCACTGGCGTTCTGCGAAACGTCATGCTCTTATTGATTGGGCCTCTGGTGCCCAAGGGGGAACCATGCCGATCCCATTTTAGCCAGGGACCATGCGTTGAAGGATGTTCTTAAAACTGCATACACTTAGATTGGTTAGGCACCTTTATCCGTTAGGTATGAGTACTTTTGGTTTGGGTACTTGTATCTGACCGTGGCTTGGAACAATAACTTGTCGCGGATTAGTTCGCCACATCTTGTCCTTATTTGGTTGTAGGTATGGCTTACTGCTTCGACGAGAAGGTATTGAACCTTGTTGGGGTCCGGATACCACATTGGATTCGTGACTTGGGAAGATACTTCACCATGGGTTAGTGTACCATCTCCTATCCTTGTTTGGTTGGGAGGATAGTACGCTACTCCAACGGATGAGGTATTAGACCACGTTATGATCTGATCTTACTTATTCTTATTGAGCAGTATTTATTCAGTTTATGTGGCATGTTCTTTTTGTATCTTGTTACGTCCCTCTGAGGACCTGGTGATCTCTCCAGGTATAGGTGTGCAGGACTTTCCGCAGGAGTATGGCTCCGGTGTTGACTCATCATTCACGTTCGAGCGAGTCGTACCTTCTGATCACAGTTGTCCCTATTGGGTCGAGGAGCCTATTTAGTCATCATTTCTTATTTTATTTATCTTAGAGGTTGGACTCCACTCTATTCCCTTTCAGTTTACTCTAGTACCGGTAGTGGATCTGTCTCCGCCCGGCCAACAGCTATATTTTGATATTTACTTTGATTCATGAGTTACCATTTTCTTTATATTTAATGTGAATGAGATATAGCTTTTACCTGTGACTATCTGTTATTATTATTCACAATACAGCTTATGTGTATATTCGAGATTTTCCTATATTGGAGTATACCTCGTATATATGCAGCTGGCATGCTACGTTCCTAGTCCTACGTATTTTGGGACTGGAGCGTTACATGTTTTTGTGGTGGCCCATGCAGGTCAAGATAAATTGTTTGGTTACCTTACCGTACCAAGCAAGCTTGCGTATAGGATTAGAAATTTAGGATCTCATCCACATATATGACATTGTATCTCGCCTTCATTTCGAACTCCCAAATGTCTATCTTGATTGCTTCTTGCTTGAATTATTCTTCTGTAAACCTTTATCCCTCTATCGTGCGTACTAGGTCGTCATGTTCCACCATTCAATCACACTACTAGTTCAACTCCTATAAGTTGGGTAGGAAGCCTCACAACCTAACTTCCTTGACTTTAACCAAGGCCTTAGACAAGAAGACAGTAGGACGACTGCATAGGCACGAATACCGGACACGACTTAGATTCTTAAGTAGCTTAAGCTATTTATATTTTCTTTCATCATTATCTCGCGTATTTGTAATTGGACTACCTTGACTAATGTTGTTATTATAGCCTAGTTTTGCGAGCTTACTCTCTCATCGAGCTTGTTCAGGACATATGTTTTATTGTGGGCGCCCACTGATACATTGTCTTATCAGAACCTGTGTATTGTGGTCTGATCAACCATAGTGCATTTGGTTCGCCTTTCGTACGATTTACGTGGATTGAGATATGGTTAGCTTAACATATTTGCCTTCTAGGATCTCATCCACGAGTTGTTGACATTTAAAATTTCTTACTAAACTCTCTTTCAATTGCTTGACTTGTAACCTATCTGAATCTATTCTAACATTGCCCTTATCATCATGCCAGCAATATGACTTCATACAGCGGACACACCTCTCGCCTGGCCATCACATCTGGTGATGAGATTACCCAGGAGGGACAGGTTTTCCCAATGACTCCGGTGATTCCGCATCAGCTAGAACAGTAGCAGGATACGATCCCATCAACGGTACAACAGGAGGCCCAAGTGACCCCAGTCAGCCATGAAGGGCAGACTACAGTACCCTCAGGAGAGAATGCACCATCACCTTTTCCTCAGCAGTTTCCACCACAGCCCGGACCCTAACTACCTCCACTTCCGACTGATGCGGACCCGACCACCCAGTTTATGTATGCTATGCTACAATCTCAATGGCAACAAATGGAACTGTTGAGGTAGAGCATGAGGACCTACTTAGCCAGATCTCCATCACCAGCCCTGGTACCAGATCCAACTCCAGCTCCACAACCTTATTTGGGCTCCATTACGGACTTCATCGACATGGGCCCTAAGAATTTTAAGGGTACCGAGGGTCCCTTAAAAGTTTTCGCATGGCTTATCAGCACAGAGAAATACTTGAAGGCATCCCAGTTGCCAGCACATGATTGGTTGACAACAGTGGACTTACTCTTAGAAGACAATGCTCACCACTGGTGGAAGGCTGAGGAAAGACGACTGGGCACTGGGATCACATGGAAGGAGTTTTATGACCACTTCTATTAGAGATTTTTCCCCATCCATGTTCGAGACGCTCTCTATGACCAGTTTCTCCATCTGAAGCAGGGGAACATGTCGGTAGATGAGTACGATGCAGAGTTCAGTCGTTTGAGTAGATTGGTGCGACATTAATCCCGACAGAGCTGGAGAAGGCAAGGAGATTCCATCAGGGGCTCGCACCAGAACTTAAGGCTTTTACTACTACACAGTCTCGAGTCTCTCATGTAGCTGTCTTGGAGGAAGCACGTACCCAGGAGCTACTTCGCAAGGAACAGCATGCACAGAGACGCCCCACACCGGTAGCTGCACCAGTTAGGGCGACTCAAGGTGGACCAACCAGGAGGCCTATAGGACAGTACCAGCAGAGGCCCACACCCTATCAGAAGCCCACCTGCAACTACTACGGGAAGAAGGGCCACATTCGAGATGGATGTCGGATTCGTCTCGACTTATGCTTAAGGTGCGGATCGGAACAATACAGGATTATCGATTGTCCCGAGCCGCCAAGACAAGGGCAAGCATTTACCATGGCTGTGATAGACCCCCATCCTGAGATTAGAGATTTGACAGGTATTATTCTACTCATACCATTATTCTTTATTTAAGTCATAGATTAGCACTTGAGCAATACATTCATCAGCTTGGTCAGCATGCATGAGCACTACCTTCGATACCATTAGAAATATTATGACCATAGTCTAGCAAACTACTAAATAGAAACTCTTGACTTAGTTATTCTTGCATGACGTGCCTTAGATTCGGTGACTCCGTCAACAATACTCGTATGCTTTAGATGTGAGAAAATCACCCAACTCCACGCATATCATTTCGATACCTTACCGTGACTTTGATGTTTGAAGCACAACATTAGCCATTTTCTTCCAACAAATTTCACTTACATGAACTAGATGAGCCTCCCTACACGCATGACATACCTGTTCCACAAAACACACCATTATGTGCTTCATTTCAATTACACCACATGTATAACCCGATTTCCTTAGAAAGAACCATAGCTATCCATTTTCGTCCCATCTGATGTTTAACCATGCAATATCGAGCCATTCCATCAGACGAACTGGATATCCATGATTCATGCAAGACCAAGAACACCTTGTAGAATATGGTGCCAGTTTAAAATCCTTGTATAAATAACTCCTCCATCTTTTCGAAAACCGAGTTACGAACTGACTACCTGCTCTCCCTTCGCATTCAGCCGCACTATGTTCTTCCATTAAGATTTGATTGTTATATATTTTTTATATTAAGTTTTATTTTAATTTCGATGACGAAATTTTTATAAGTTGGGTAGGATATAAAACCCCTATATTTTTGGGATTTTTACTGATATTTTAAATATTTTTTTCTTAGGCTTGTTTTATATGTTCTAAAAATTTTCTTTTTAAATAAATATACGTAACTAGAAATTGTGTTAGTAGATTGTTTTATACTTTGAATAATAGTTCCTAACTTGTTACCAATATTTATCAAAATATGATTAGGAAATATTTGATAATATTAGAATTATTTTATTATTATTTATATACTTTATTAGATGTCAATGTTTCTTTTTAATGCATTGTTTATACGAGGAAAGGCAATTAAAAGTTTTTACTTACATATATAGATATAGGTTATAAACTAATTATTGGCAATTTATTTGGGGCTAGCATGATTCTATATATTATATTACAGTTGATTATTTGATCATTTATGATTGACACTTGTGCATGTATCTTATTTTGCTATACTAACTTCATGATCATTTTGATAGAGGTTCAGGGATGTTTTCAGCTATATCGTATATGTCATATTTTACTATTTCTTGTTTACTTGATTAAGACATGTTATTCTACGAGACCTAAGTTGACTATTGTATGCTAGTATTCACCCCCTTGTCTAGGTACAGTCATGGTTGTACTATGGGATGCTGATATATTCTGTACTGCATAGTTGGCATGGCCATACCCTTGTTCTACCTATTTCTGTACTGGATATGACAAGGTTTTAGTAGTGGCCTATATAGGTCTAATTTTTAGACATGCAGGGTGTAAATGTTATAGAGACTCAATCAAATATACTCTTATGATATCATACTTACATTCGATATCTTAATATTCTTGGAACTATTAAATTGCTTGATTTGTTTGATCTTCCTTGTACTTCATTGATAGCTTGTGTCCTTTTTTCAACAAAATTTCGTCATTGTCTGATGGATCCACATAAGTATCATATCATTCGACAGGGTAGAAGACAGCTGAGCAGTAGCATGAGGCCTCCCTGTCTTAGGGACAGGCACCAATTAGGTCCCGAGTAGCAGGGCAGTCTACAGCTAGGGTTGAGTACTTTGCACAGCCAGAACAACCATTAGTTTTAATAGCACTAGCAGTATCATTACAGATTGATTCCCCACCCTACTTGAGATCATTTGTGAGATATTAGCTATCCAGTGTAGTACCCCGCTCCTCGTGGTTCACTATGTAATACCTACGGTTTGTTAACTCAGTCTTGACAAAGTATTGGAAAAATCTTGCCGGTATCGATTGATCACGGACGAAAGGCAATGAATCTTTTCAACTCATGAATTGGCTTCTATTGGAATGAGTCAAAGAATTTTTATTGGATGTTCTTTACTGCTTGATTTTGATGAATGTGTTTTCGTGTTGGTTTTGATGATTAGTTTTTATTATTCGCTTTCATCGTATTTCGCGTTCATTCTGAATCTTTAGAGAAAAAGATCGAAGTATGCTAATCAAATATTGGTGCCAATGAAGGATGCTTAGGGTGGACGTCAACGCTGCGTGAAGCCCCTCCTCTCGAATAAGATTCATTGAGTTGAGTTGCTTTAACCATGCGAACCTTTATCTTCATGCCCTAATAAAAATGATTTCTAGTCCACTCTTTGTTGTGTCCCAATGATCAATGATACCATAGCAATGAAGATAAGCTAAAAAAATGTGTTACATGATAAAACATAGAACTGTTGGCATGATTGAGTACTGAGTAGCTAAGCTTGTTTACATGTTTTCTTTTACTATTGCTACAAAAAAATAGAAACATATGCTATAACTGCTAGTGGTACAAAGAGTTACATGATAAAGATGATACGGCTTGTCGTATAAAGAATAGAGATGAGAGTATATGGAAATCTTTCCTGCTGCATAGTTGTTATATTATAGAGATTTATCTGATAGAATTGCATTCACGTATCGATCTCGGACAACTTGTGTACAAGGGAAATCCCACGACCAGTTCTAGGGCACTAGAATCTTTCAGCCTATAGGAGATTAGAGGAACACCCTGAGGTAAATAGACCTCGCGATCAGGAGGTGTTCATTGTCTATTAGTGAGATGGACTTATACGTCCCAACTGCTAATTACGACGAATGACCCGTGGACCAACATGCAGTCAGGTCGCATCCATATTTTTGTAATTATTGCAAGTCTCACATTAATGCAGAGATGGAACGTTAGTTTTATTCAAATATGTAAATTGTGCTAATCCTTGTCTTGTACAGGGATGGATCGCGGACTGTGGGTAAGATTTATTGTATAGTGATGATTCTCACTGTTTATGTTTCTCATTATGAATTGATTGAAAAGAACCTAAACAAGTAGAAAGATTACTAATAGTAGAGGATAGTTTTACATGTTTACTTAGTGTTGATTTATGTGAGTTCGGCCACGGTCGCTCATTAATACTTGTTGTGAACTAACCCACGTTCAGGAGGATATTGAGAGGCGCTAGAAGCTTGTCCAATCTAGTAGAGCATTGTCCGACCGCCACGAAGCTTTCCATTCAAGTACAATAGTTTTCATTTGAAGGTGTCTTTATCATTTTTGTTTTAGTAAAAGAATATATTGTATGGGCATTGTGGCTATTTTCAAATGTTCCAAAAGAGTTGTAAGCCTACTATAGAATTTTGAGTCACAAGCAAACTTTGTAATCATGTTTTCAAGTTATCAATAAAGAAAGTTATTTTTGTTCCTAATCTCTATGTAAAATTTGGGTTTCTGCATTTGAACTTTTCCTTGTGTGTTGTTGTTTAGTCTAGTTTGTCATTGTGCAAGTTCTGGCCATGTGCAAGAACAATTTAGGCCTGCACGGCATCATGCCCAAGCAAGAACGATCGTTTTCGTAGAGATGAAAGCGAGTACGGACGATTCTGCATAATTGGGGCGATGACAAAGTGGTATCAGAGCACGGCTTTACGTCTTGGCCTCTTTCAAAACATCATTTTCAAAGATTTTATATATATATATATTTTGATGATTTTCAGAGGTCTCAATTTTCGAGTTATGAAAACCGATGTCCCATACAGTAAGTCCATAATATTTTATTAGACTAATGAAAGTTACACTCTTTCGTAGAGTAATGACGAAAGAAAGTAATCAGGATGCTTCCCAAGCATCTGGTTCCACCGACCCGATAGAAAGGATAGTGGCTCTGATGGAAGGCCAAAGGAAACAATTCAAGATTCAGTAGAAATAGGCTGAGGCTCGAAGCGTAGTGCAACAAAAATAGCTTGATGCGTGTCCCATATGGTAACAACAATGGCTGGCAGCAATAATAGAGCCATTACGGCAACTACAGTCGCAGCGCTAACCGAAACAGGGACTCCTGATATTGGCCTCATGCAATCTGATGAACCCGAGCAGGCACACAAAAAATCATCATTTGAGCCATCAGATCTCCTGAATGCAAATCCTCCAGAATTCGAGGGAAGGATATCGATGGATAAGGTGATAAACTAGATAAAGAAGATAGAGCATTTGTTCTCATTCATAAGAGTTCCTAGCAGCAAAATGGTGGCGTGTGAAGCCTTGCAGCTATGACTACAAGTAGATGTTTGGTAGGGAGCTAAGAAACCAGAACTCAGGGCCAAAACCGCAGACGGAAAGATTACTTGGACCATATTTAAACATGCGTTCCTAGAGCAATATCTTCCTACTACAGTCTACCAGAAGAAAGAAGATGAGTTCATGGGATTGAAGCAAGGGAGCATGTCCGTGGAGGACTACGAGTCATAATTTTTTTAACTCGTCAAGTTGGCTAGCTCGATGATCCCTAATAAAAGGGCTCGCATGAACCGATTTATAAAAGATGTGAATGACGACATACGTCGGGATGTTCTGAACAGATAGTGTGAATCATATACCAAGGCCTTTTAGGCGGCGGTACAAATGGAAAAATTCAGCCTGTGAAAAATTCCAATGAAATTTTAGGCTAGTCACAATCAATCCGCAAAAAGATATCACGATGGGGAGAAACCAAGGGGGATACACGCAACGGAGTAGTGCACCTTCTGCAACCGACAAGGCATACCAAGGAAAATTGTTCACTTAACAAAGAGTGCTATAACTGTGGTCAAAAGGGCCATGGTTTCAAGTATTGTCCAAAGAAAAGATACGTGCCGTCGAACTAAGAGAATAATCTGGAGCGTGGGCAGAATTAGGATGTAGCATCGATACCAGATAATCCACACAATGAACGGTTGAGGAGGACTCGAGTTTACAACCTGATGACAATTGAGCGGGAGCAAGACTTCGGCGGAGGTGAGCATATTCTTTAAGTTTTGAGGACAAAACTTTTTCTTAGTGGGTAATTATATAGTACCCTGCTCCTCATGGTTTACTATGTAATACCTATGACTTGTTAACTCGGTCTTGATTGAGTATTGGGTAAACCTTACCGGTATCAATTGATCACGGACGAAATGCAATGATTCCAACTCATGGATTGCCTTCTATTGGAATGAGTCCAAGAATTTTCGTTGGATATTTTTTTCCTGCTTGATTTTGATGAATGCATTTATTTGTTTGTTTTTGATGATTGGTTCATTGTTCGCTTCTATCGCATTCGCATTCATTCTGAATTTTGAGAGTGTGGGGGTATTTGGCATATGTGAAGCTTTCGGATTTAAAGATTCAGAAGCTGGGAACAAGGACTACGAAGACTATATTTCTAGGTTATGCTGATAAGAGTGATGCTCAGAGATTCTTTGATATTGGGTCAAATTATATCATTGAATCTCGCGATGTAGAATTCTTTGAAGATAAATTTGCAAGACACAAGAACATTGTTCTCGCGGACATTCCGGAGAATAATGTGAGTGCACAGGAGGCTCAACTTCCTTACGAAGAGGTAGTCCAAGAAGATGTTGTTGCAAAAACAACTCTTGAACCAGAACTCGCAGAACCTGTATCTAAGAATTTTCGTTGGAATGATTCCAACTCATGGATTGCCTTCTATTGGAATGAGTCCGAGAATTTTCGTTGGATATTTTTTTCCTGTTTGATTTTGATGAATGCATTTATTTGTTTGTTTTTGATGATTGGTTCATTGTTCGCTTATATCGCATTCGCATTCATTCTGAATTTTGAGAGAAAGAGATCGAAGTATGCTAATCAAATATTGGTGCCAATGTAGGATACTTAGACGAGACGTGAACAATGCGTTAAGCCCCTCCTTCTCTCGAATAAGATTCATTTCGGTGAGTTGCTTTGACCAGACGAACCCTTACCTTTATGCCCTAATAAAAATGATCTCTAGTCCACTCGTTGTTGTGTCCCAGTGATCAATGATATCGTAACAACAAAGATAAAGAAATGTGCTACATGATGAAACATAGAACTGTTGTCATGATTGAGTAGCTAAGCTTGTCCATATGTTTCCTTCCATTATTGCTACAAAAGATAGAAACATATGCTAGAACTCCTAATGTTACAAAGAATTACATGATAGAGATTATATGGCTTGCCGTATAGAGAATAGAGATGAGAGTAGATGGAAATCTTTACTGCTGCATAATTGTCATATTATAGAGATTTATCTAATAGAGTTGCATTCACAGTCACGAACAACTTGTGTACAAGGGAAATCCCACGACCGGTTATGGACACTGGAATCATTCGGCCTACGGGGATTAGAAGAACACCATGAGGTAAAGAGACCTCGCGATCAGGGGGTGTTCATTGTCTATTAGTAAGATGAGATTGTACGTCCTAACTGCTAATCATGGGAAATGACCCGTGGACCAACATGTAGTCAGGACACAGGCATATTTTATGATTATTGCAAGCCTAACATTAATGCAGAGACGGAACATTAGTTCTATTCATATATGTAAATTGTGCTAATCCTTGTCTTATGCAGGAATTGATCGCCGACCGTGGGTTGTGATGATTCTTACTGTTTATGTTTCTCATTATGAATTAATTAAAGAGAACCTAGACAAGTAGAAAGATTACAAAGATAACGTTCACATGTATACTTAGTGTTGATTTATGTGAGTTAGGCCACGGCCGCTCACCAATACTTGTTGTGTACTAACCCACGTTATGGACAACATTTCAAATAGCAAGAGACGGGAGAATATTGAGAGGCGCTAAAAGCTTGTCCAATCTAGTGGAGCATTGTCCGACAGCCTCGAAGCTTTCAATTCAAGTCCAGTAGTTTTCATTTGATGGTGTCTTTATCTTTTTATTTTAGTAATGGAATATGATGTAAGGACATTGTGGCTATTTTCAAAAGTTTCAAAAAAGTTGTAACCCTACTATAACATTTTGAGTCGCAAGCAATACATTGTAATCATGTTTTCAAGTTATCAATAAATAAAGTCATTTATGTTCCTAATATCTGTGTAAATTTTGGTTTTCTACATTTAAAGTTTTTCTTGTGTGTTGTAGTTTAGTCTAGTTTGTCATTGTGCAAGTTCTGGCCTTATACAAGCGCAACTTAGGCTTGCACAGCATCACGCAAAAGCGAGGATGATTGGTTCCGTAGAGATCAAAGCGAGGATGAATGATTCTACGGAATCGGAGTGTGATACCCGGTAGCATCAACGGTAGCAACAATAGGAGAAGATGTTCTACTACAGTAAGTAGAGCTGTCAAAATGGGCTAAGCCCGTTGGGCCGGCCCGCCCCGCCCGCCAAAAAGGTGGGTTGGGCCGAGCATTTAGAAGCCCGCCAAACAGGCGGGCCTAGGTGGGCTGGCCCGCTAGTAGCCCGCCCTGCGGTGGGCTAGCCCGCGGGCCAAGCGGGTTGGCCCGCCATCTATTTTTTTATAAAAATTTTAATTTTTTTATTTAGCACATATATGAGATATGTATTATAAATGATAAAAATTCTCATTTAATGCAAGTAATGACGTACAAAATATTAAATTTGGTCATTTATTTACATGAATGAAGGTGTTTTAAAGAAATATCTACTATTATAATATTTCTTGTATTTTACTTGTAATTTGATGCATATGAGAGTGAGTAGAAAATATTATATATATGATTTTTTTTTCCTTTTAAGAAACTAAACAATAATTGAAAATTTTAAAAAAATTAAGCGGGCCGGCCCGCCTAGCCCACGGCCCGCCGGTGGGTTGGGCTGGGTTGGAATTTTTCCAGCCCGCCAAAATGGTGGGCCGGCCCGTCCCGCCCCGCCAAATGGTGGGTTATGGTGGGTTACGGGCCGGCCCGCCCCGCCGGCCCGTCTTGATAGCTCTAACAGTAAGGCATGCTGATAGTCCTAATGAGAAGTAGGCATCATCATTCAATATCAGAGAGAAGCTTCCATCTGTTCCACCTTCAGTATTTCAAAGGTAAAGAGGATGCCATCGCTTCATATGATTGGTCGCAGGATATAGAGACCATATTTGTAGCAACCAAGATTTGAACAGCAGGGAGGTGGCACTAGTAAAGTTACAGCTATATGATATTGCCAAAGACTCTATTAAGAGCAGTATACTGAACATCCTATTATTTGGTCCACCTTCAAGAAGAGGTTTTAGGATAAGTTCTTTAATGCAATGGCCAAATATAAGTTGTAGAAGAGGTTCATCAATCTCAAACAACATGGTAGATCTATGGACAAATATGTGGCAGAGTTCTGCAACCTGAGCAGGTTTGCTACATCGATAGTATCCACAGAGTTAGTGTAAACCCCCAAAAAAATTTGCAATTTTTTATTTATTTAATTAGAATAATTATTGTCTACACACACACACACACACACACACACACACACACACATATATATATATATATATATATATATATATATATATATAAACCTCTTATTCAAGTGTGGATATAAACAAAACTATATATATATATATATATATATATAGTTTTGTAAATAAGAGGTATCTCGTGCTTTCAAAATATTAGTTTTCCTTTAATTTTTGTACATAGAAAATAAATTATCTTAGAATTTTTATAAAAGAAAATTTTTAATTATTTTAAAGAAATAAAAATATTTGCTAAATTATTTTCAAAATAAGATTTTGATTTATGTAAATATTTTTAAAATTTTTGATAAGTATCAAATATAGTTTAAATGATTTAATAATATTAACTATTAATTTAAACGTTATGAATGTAATCAAATATTAATTAAGATTAGACTGATTTAGTTTTTGAAATTTGTTTAATTTGAACTTATGTGAAGTTTTATCTACTGGGGTTTCTAGGAGTCTCGATCCTTTTCTAATTAGGAGGTTCTTCACCCTATTTAAGGAGAGCTTTCTCCTTGTTTTCTTCCAACACCCACTAATGCCCAACCACCACAATAGCTACAACTACCAAACCATATTCGGGTCATTGTGTCCATGTTTGCCCTCATCATCCACCTTTCTCGTGTCAGCCGTGTCGACCTCGAGTCCGACCCCGGGTTTTATTATAATATTTTTGAGTTCAATACAGATACACAATAACCTTCCCTTCATGTCGGACATGACCCGACTTCTTTCCTGTGTCACATAGGACACGATGATATGACTCGACACAGTACTCCAAGCCCTAACCTAAGTTCTTTAGTTGAGCATCCGACCTCTGTCGGCGTATTTACCAATGCGACCAGCCAAAAAACCATCTAGACCACCAACATCATCTTCACCACGCCTATAACCCCCACCACCTCTGGCTATCATAGAGTCGAGCGCCTCTCGTCCCACCATCTCCACTACACAAAATGCCACCACCGGCCCACCATGGCACTAAGGCCAACACCACAGCAACTACCAATACAATCATCATCAAAGCCTTAAATCTAACCCTAACCTAGAGTCACCTCACTATTATTGGCGCCCGCACACAGCACCGCTCACCACCGACCCTGAACACATGTGCCACATCCCGACTCTCGTATCCACACGGTCGAGCCTGCGACTTGTCGCCACAGCCACTCCTCCACCGCTACCAACAATCGGCACACCTGACCTAGGCCTCCATCTCCTCCGCCTTGCCTTAGGACAGATTCGGTGATCTCTTCCAGTCCCGAGCAGCTCCTCTACTGTGCGGCGCTGCTGCTATCCTTACGCAGCCGTCCACCTCCGCTCGACGTCATTCAGGACCCCGCAAACCCGATGAGCCATCGTCAAAGCCCCTCGGTGAGTTCAACCTCCCTCTTTGAACCTTATCTTCATCTTATTCTTCTTCTTCCTCATTTTCTTCTAGGAACTCTGGAAGGAGGGAACACACACACACTCTCTCTCTCTCTCTCTTTCTCTCTCTCTCTTTCTTTTCTCTCTCCTCTCTAGGTTTTTCTTTCTTTACTGCTTCTCTTTTGTAACTACTCTTTCCGAATTTTCAAAAAAAATTATTTTTATATATTATTTTTATTGTTTAAAGGAGACTATGCAAAGGGTATTTTATGATTATTTATGTCATTAAAAACTAGCTTAAAATTAAAGTACTATTTAGTTTTGATTACAAAATTTTGGTTAGTACTTTTGGGCTTTCAAATTATTGATTTCAAAAACGGTTTTGGAAAAACATAGATAATTTTTAATAATAAACAGATTTGTTAAAAATTATTTTAAATAGAATTTTGGAGTTATAAAAATATACTTTACGTTATTGATGGCAACGAATATTATTTTATTATAGTAATTAATTATTTGATTTATTTGAATGGTTTAAATTATTGGATATTATTGAATATTATTTTGAAGTTATTATAGTGACCACTTAATTTATTTAGATTTTAAATTAATTAATCGATGATATCAAATATGAGATTTAGATTATTTTGATAAATATTAAATATTATTTAAATTAAACATTATTATCTATTAATAGAATATGATAAGAATTAAGTTTGATTTTAAACATTTATTGGATTTAAATGAAGGGAAAGATTTATCCTAGAAATTTCTAATCCTTATCAATCTAGTAGCTCCACTCCTATTTAAGGAGACCCCTTTCCTCTCAATTTCTTTCATCTACTGTCAACCATAATTATCGTACAACGTGTTCGTGTCCATTGCCATCCCTTCCACTATTTTATTTACAATTTTCCCTCGTGTCGCACAACCCCGAAATGCTATACAATCCAAATCCCACAAACACCACCACGTCTCGTCGGACCCGTCGCCCTGTGTCACCGCCTCCCCTTCTTCTCAACGACCTAGCCCGCTTCCTCTGGCCACCACTACCAATCCACGGTCAACTGCCACACCCAAAATCGCCACCAGACCAAAACCTGCTGACGCCATCAACAACCCCTACTCCGACCCTCGGTCGGGTCCCCCGCCGCCACACTAAAAAGAATACAGAAGAGAATCCAAAGCGAAACGCTAATCCATACCTCGTCGCGCTGCGCGCGCGCCACTCCGATCACGAACTTACGGTGCCGCACGCCACGCGTCGTCATCTCCGTCGACGAGCGGCCTGCTGCCGAGCTCTCCACCGTGCTCGACAAAGTCAGCTGGCGAAACCCCTCCGCCGACACGCAGTAGATCGGCACCGCGCGCGAGCTTCCTATAGGTTTCCCTCCCGGTCGTCTCCCTCTCTCGCTCTCTCTAAATCATCTCTTCACTCGCTCCCTCTTTCCTATACCTCTCTCGATCTCCTCTCCTATGTTCTCTTCCTCAACTCTCTCTCTCTCTCTCTCTCTCTCTCTCTCTCTCTGGTTTAATTACTTCCTCCTCCTTCCCCTCTTCTTATTCCTCGGTCCCTCTCTATACTTTGGAGAACGCACTCTCCAAATGTCCATTTCATGTGTATTTTTATTTTGTTTATTTATTTATTTTTGGAAAAGAACAATGGTTAGAATTTAGATGGTTGTATGGCCTGGTGAGTATGGACTTCTTATTAATGGGCCCATATCAACTAAACATAAATCAGCATTAGGCTTTATATTTTGAGAGTAATTTTATATTTACTTTTGGGCTTTATTATTACTAAAAATATTTTAACAGGTTAAAAAGATTTTTTTGGGCAAATGTTTGTTAGATATATTTGTTAAATGAGAAATTGGGCTTATATTGTTAATAGACTTTTAGGTATAAATACTTTTACATAGAATTTTCTAAGTTTTGTTTTAGAGTTTATTAAGTAAGCATATTTTAAAGCAAAGTATTGACTATTCTTTTAAGCTTTATAATTTTGAGCTTTATATAAGTTTCTAATATTATAAATATTTCTAGAAGTATCTTGACAAAATATTATTAGTAAGTTTCTAAAAGAATGATAATTTCTAAATAGTTTATAAATATTATATATATATATATATATATATATATATATATATATATATATATATATATATATATATATATATATATATATATATATATATTGGTTGGGCTTTTATTTGATTTCTAAATTACTAATAAGGATTTATATTCATTAGCTTTCTAAAATAAATATTTTCTTAAAATACCTATTATGTTAAAAATATTTTCTAAGTATATACATATTTTTCTAATTAGATAATCACATTTTCTCTAAGTTAGGAATCTCTTTTAGATTATTAGATTATCCTTGATCGTAGCTAATCGTATTTCTATTTCTTTTGTCAACCTTGGACTCCTTCACTACGACCCTAGCCAATTGAACTATCCTTGACTCAACGGGATTATCGGTTTTACCAGCAAAGGCCCCCAGGCGAGTACATTTTTTGATAGTTTCATACTTGATAACTTCTATGATTCGTGTATTTAGTATTGTCTTACATTGATTTATGTTTGATTATTGACACAATGATTACATGATATAGTATTTTATGGATTTATTATGAGTACATTTTCCTATTAGACTGGCTTATCAAGACTCTTTTACATACATCACTTATATTCATCTGGTTTGCCTTACATATTGGATCCATTAGTACTAGTCGGACGAAAAAATAATTTAGTAGACATGTGAATATTCCCAAATTAGGGAGTGGCCTCTGGTCTATTCTAGAACGATAGCGTTCATACACTTCACGTGCGGTGTTCTGTATTTACCCTAGCCATTTACATGTCGAAAGTGGTATTCAAAATACGTCACTACTAAAATCTGCTCCATTAGCGACGTAAATTTAGCGACGTTCGCATAACGTCGCTAAATTTTGCACATTAGCGACGTTTAAGTGAAACGTTGTTAATAGTCGCTACTAGCGACGTGACAACGACGTATATTAGTTACATGAGCTAGTCGTCATGAAACATCGCTATGACGTCGCTAATAGCGACTAATTTAGCGACGTTAAAATGAACGTCGCTAAATTCTAATGAAATTCCCCCCCAACGATTCATTTCCTGTAAAATCCCTAAATTTCTACTTTTTTTTATTTATTAAATTTGCATGGATTTAAAATTTTGTATTGTACGCCACGTAGTCGTATTATACGTCGCGCACAAAATTTTGTTTTTCGAAATTGCTCGACGAGTGCGAATATGTGCGAGCGTACATATTTTTAAAAATATTATTTTTCTATTTTTATAGTTTCAAGATAATATATATAATAATTATTTTTAGCTGACAAAATTTCTAGATATAAGAGTTATTTACGAAAAGCCTTCTTGTAAAATGGTATACTAATTAAGTATATAACTGTAAATATTATTTCATAATTATTTATTAATTTATTCGTAAATAATAATGTATTTTCGTAATTATTATTTTAGTATTTTAGAAAATATATTTTGAAATTTTTGTAGCAAATTAAAACTTGATTTGATTTATGGAGGAGTTTTATATAGTATAATAATATCTATATTTGATATATCCCAATGATTTTAAACCAATAATTTAATTAGATTAAATTTGATTTGTATTTGGAACTTGATTTTGAATTAGATTTGGGTTATTGAATTAACTTAAATAAATAGATGAGTTATCTAAATTTGGGTTTTAAATCCTAATCCCTATCTAATTGGGAATTCCCACGTCCTATAAATAGGCAGGTACTCCTCCAATTTTTTTTCACATCCACAATTTCTCCACAAAATCAACCGTGAGTGCATCGTGTCCTTGTCCATCTTTTTCTTCCACTATTTTTCATTACAATTACATATTTTCCATCCCATGTCCGACAATTCCGGACATCCAACCCTGTCGTGTCGGACAATCTCGACACGACGTAACCCATCCCGATACCGACCATACATCAAACCCAGCACCCGACTTCCCGACTTCGACTTCCCGGCCATAGTATCATCGACCCGACAACTGCCACCCCTACCAACACCATCAGCGCCAACACCTCTCCAGACCCGACCCCCGTCTCTACCCTGACGCCACGACCACCCCGGAGCCCGACCCAGCAGCCCCATCGACACCACCACCGTCATCGACACCCCGGCCAACTCCGGCCAACCACCCTACCATCGACCCAACTCCAGCAACCAAGCACCCCGTTCTCCCGCCAAACCACCAACAACATCCCTCACCAGCACCACCGCGGCCACTGCCGCGGCAGGCCGCCACCACCAATCAGTAAAACCAGCCACCCGAAACACCACCTCCGCCCCGTCGCGACCACAGACTCCATCACCAGAAAAACAAAGAAGAAGGAAATCAAAAACACCTAACCTAAAACTTACCCCGTCGGCGCCGACCACCGTAGCTCCGCCGACCTGCTGACCACCGGCTGTGTCGCCGAACCCCCGCACGAGCAAACCATCTCCGCGCCTCACCGCGCCGAGCCCACTCCGGTCACCCGACTCACCATCTCTCATCCCTGACCATCCGCCTAAGCCTAAATCGGCCGCCCCGAGATGCGCGCCGCCTCCCTCGGGTTCCGGCGACCGCCGCGCCTTGAGATGCGCCGTCGCCGACCTTCTTCCCGACTCTGCCTACCACCACCGCCCGGCGCTGCGACCTCCCCGCACGCCGTGGCTAGCCGACCGTCCACCGAGGTCACCTCCTCCGCCGACAAACCCTCGCTGAGCCACGTCTTCACCACCCCACGCCGCTTCTTCCACCTCCACTTCTCTCCGCGCGCCCGTCGGAGCCGACCCGACCCCGGCGAACCGACCGACCCCTCTCCGATTTTCTCTCTCTCTTCGCCTCCCTCTCCAATTCCCTTTCACTCTCTTCCCTTCTTTCTTTCTTTTCTTCATTAGTATACTGAGTCATTGGGTTTTGAAATTTTTGTTTGTTTTCTTTTGTTTTTGTGAGTTGGAGACAGTAGGCAGCAGATGCCACCTGCGAATTTTGTGTTTAATTTTTTTTTCAGTTTTTAATGTTAACTGATATATAAATATATTATTATTATTAGGATATTTATTATTATTATTATTGATTATTATTACTATTTTGTTTTTGTTCTATTCTATATATTATTGTTAACATCACATTTAATATTTTCGATTTTACCATTATTATTATTTTTTTTATATAAAGTAAGTTAGTAATAGATTTTATGGTATTTTATCATGAATAATCAATTCTTTCAAAATTTTCTTGTAAAGTATATAAATATTATTTTTGACTTAGCCTACATAACTGTGACTTTAAGACCCTCCACCAATTTCTATATCACTGATAATTATATGGAACTATTTTTGGCAATAAGAATATAGTTCCTAATATTAAACTGAATTCTTAGTTACTTTTAAAATAAATATCTAAATTATTATATTTACTGTTAAAAGTATAGTTTCTACCAATTCTATTTTTTTCGACGAACTTAGAGTTTTAGCCAAAAATAATTTTTCTTGAATGTAGGTCTTTTTCCATAAATATTATTTTAATAATAAAATCTAATTTTCAAATATTATAAGTATTCCCAAATAGTCTTACCTATATTATTTATCATTTCTCCTTTGATTTTTTTTCTTTCCATGGCTAAGCCCATTGTTCCTATCCTCCTACCAATTCTGTCCTTCCTCCTCACGACCCTAACTAATTCAACCCTTCTGGACCCAATGAAACTGTCTTTGTCACCACCTGAGGTCTCCTTGTACAGTTGTTGCACCAAAGTCGCAGTTCGTGCCATATTGATTATCGCAGCACACCAGGCGCTCTACCAGGCAAGACACCTTGCCATTAGCTGTTTAATTATTTTTAGCTCATATTTCATGCATGTCTATTATTTTCTTTATAAACTGTGATACATGGCATAACTGTTCTTTTATATTTCCTGCTGTGTATTATTTTTCTTACAAATTAAACCTAGATTTAAGGGACCACCTTGTGTGTCGCATTCATTGGCCTTGACACGTTGTAAACACGAAGTTGTGTGTCGCATGTAGAATACGAAAGTGCGTGATTGGCTGGCCACCAGTACGTACAAGCCGTGTGATAGGAATAACCGCTAATAGAGGTTGCATGCTAGTTTGACTTAGCGGTTATAGTGGTTTTGTGTTGTGGATACAACACAGTAGGCATTGGGCGGGGAGGACAATTCCTTAGCGTATGGGCTTCGATGCACTTCCCTTGTGACCCGGACTCTCCGCTGGAGATACGGGGTTGATGACCCAAGATTACTGACGACCACTGACGATTCTGCGGAACGTCATGCTCTTCCTGCTGGGGCCTCTGGTGCCCAAGAGGGGACTACGCCGATCCTATTCAGCCAGGGCTCATGCGCAGGAAGGATTGTTTTTAACTACATATCACATAGAACGGTTAGGTACCTTATCCGTTAGGTACGAGTACTTTTGGTTTGGGTACTTGTATCTGATCGTGACTTGGAACAATAACTTGTCGCGGATTAGTTCGTCACATCTTGTCCTTGTTTGGTTGTAGGTGTGACTTACTACTTCGATGAGAAGGTATTGAACCTTGTTGGGGTCCGGATACCATATCGGATTCTTAGCATGGAAAGATACGTCACCGTGAATTAGTTTACCATCTCATGTCCTTGTTTGGTTGGGGGGATGGTACGCTCGTTCAGTAGGTGCGTATTGGAACATGTTATAAATTCGATTTACTTATTTATTGAGCAATATTTATTCAGTTTATATGGCATGCTATGATGTGTCTTGTTACGTCCCTCTGAGGACCTGGTTGTCTTGCCAGGTGTGTGCTATTGTCTTTCGCAGGTGCTCTAGCTCTAGTTGTGCTCATCGCTATTCTTCGAGGATGATTGCGCTTGGATCGTTTTTGCTTCGCTCGCCACTCATTTCATTTTCTATGTACTTTTCCTTATTTTGTTGGTAGTGGATTTGTCTCCGCCCAACATATTGTATCAAGACAAAGTTATTCTCATTATATGACATCTTTATTTCATTTATTTTGTGTGGATGAGATTAGTTATGGTTCTACTGCATTTTACAGCTTATGTATTTATACGAGGCTTCCATATATTGGAGTATACTTCGTATGAATACAGCTGGCATGTCTACGTTCCTAGTCCTACGTATTTTGGGACTGGGGCGTTACATGTTTTTGTGGTGGTCCATGCAGGTCAACATAAATTGTTTGGTTACTTTACCATACCAAGCAAGCCTGCGTATAGGATTAGAAGTCTATGATCTCATCCACATACTTGACCATTTCCTTTGATTTATCTACCGTTGACTCATCAATTGCATCTTGCTTGCTTCCTTCCGTCCCTATTCTTATCTTCCCTTCGTGCTTGCTAGAGTTTGACCCTACTAGTTGGTTGTCCCAAAACACCCTTAGTTTAATTCTTTAAGTTGGGTAGAATACCCCACGACTTGACACACCCTTGGCCATTAAGGAAATACCAATAGTACTATCTAGACCATAGAGACTAGAGAAATCTAACCCATTTGGTCAACCAAGCCTTGGTCAATAAACCATAGAATGATTGTATAGGAATAAAAGACTTAGATCCTTATGACTCTATTCATATTTGATTTTATTTATCTACCATCGTGCCTATATTTTTACTATCTAGACTAATGATGCTAAATATAGCCTAGTTTTTGCAAGCTCAATTCTTTATCACGCTTGTTCATGATATATGTTATTGGAGGCCTCCACTAACAGATTGTCTAATCAGAACCGGTGCATAATGGTCTGATCAACCGAGTGCACTTTGGTTCGCTTTTGTCTATTACTTTACGTGAATGGAAACATAATTAAACGTGGCCCTTACAATCCATCCACGACTGCCTTGACAATTCCTTTGAAATTCTTTTCGGTCGTCTTTGAATCACGTACTCGTATTCGATAAGATCGTCTTTGAACTCCTTAATGCTTTCGCCTTTACTTATTCTAGAAGGACGAACGCGTTATACTAGGATCTCCTCTAGCCTTTCTATCGATAATGACCGTTATCACTCTATGTTGCTACTCGTCCTTTCTCGGCCCTATCATGACCTTTCAATTCACTTAATATAGAAGTGAAATATAATTCGTTCTCTAAAATCGTGCCCTCAAGAGACCATAACTTTAAGGCCTCCAATTTATTTTAGTTTCTTGAACCCATACTAATCTTTATTGCGCATATTCTTCTTAACCATTCATCTTCTTACGTTAATCCATGATTATCTTCGCCATGATTGAAATCGCGACTCTATTGCATGTTTTCATTAAACGTCATTCCTTGTAGCCTCTCACCCCCCTAATAATTCTTAATTTCGAGGACGAAATTCTTTTAAGTTGGGTAGGATGTAAAACTCCTAAATTTCTACTTTTTTTTTATTTATTAAATTTGCATGGATTTAAAATTTTGTATTGTACGCCACGTAGTCGTATTATACGTCGCGCACAAAATTTTGTTTTTCGAAATTGCTCGACGAGTGCGAATATGTGCGAGCGTACATATTTTTAAAAATATTATTTTTCTATTTTTATAGTTTCAAGATAATATATATAATAATTATTTTTAGCTGACAAAATTTCTAGATATAAGAGTTATTTACGAAAAGCCTTCTTGTAAAATGGTATACTAATTAAGTATATAACTGTAAATATTATTTCATAATTATTTATTAATTTATTCGTAAATAATAATATATTTTCGTAATTATTATTTTAGTATTTTAGAAAATATATTTTGAAATTTTTGTAGCAAATTAAAACTTGATTTGATTTATGGAGGAGTTTTATATAGTATAATAATATCTATATTTTATATATCCCAATGATTTTAAACCAATAATTTAATTAGATTAAATTTGATTTGTATTTGGAACTTGATTTTGAATTAGATTTGGGTTATTGAATTAACTTAAATAAATAGATGAGTTATCTAAATTTGGGTTTTAAATCCTAATCCCTATCTAATTGGGAATTCCCACGTCCTATAAATAGGCAGGTACTCCTCCAATTTTTTTTCACATCCACAATTTCTCCACAAAATCAACCGTGAGTGCATCGTGTCCTTGTCCATCTTTTTCTTCCACTATTTTTCATTACAATTACATATTTTCCATCCCATGTCCGACAATTCCGGACATCCAACCCTGTCGTGTCGGACAATCTCGACACGACGTAACCCATCCCGATACCGACCATACATCAAACCCAGCACCCGACTTCCCGACTTCGACTTCCCGGCCATAGTATCATCGACCCGACAACTGCCACCCCTACCAACACCATCAGCGCCAACACCTCTCCAGACCCGACCCCCGTCTCTACCCTGACGCCACGACCACCCCGGAGCCCGACCCAGCAGCCCCATCGACACCACCACCGTCATCGACACCCCGGCCAACTCCGGCCAACCACCCTACCATCGACCCAACTCCAGCAACCAAGCACCCCGTTCTCCCGCCAAACCACCAACAACATCCCTCACCAGCACCACCGCGGCCACTGCCGCGGCAGGCCGCCACCACCAATCAGTAAAACCAGCCACCCGAAACACCACCTCCGCCCCGTCGCGACCACAGACTCCATCACCAGAAAAACAAAGAAGAAGAAAATCAAAAACACCTAACCTAAAACTTACCCCGTCGGCGCCGACCACCGTAGCTCCGCCGACCTGCTGACCACCGGCTGTGTCGCCGAACCCCCGCACGAGCAAACCATCTCCGCGCCTCACCGCGCCGAGCCCACTCCGGTCACCCGACTCACCATCTCTCGTCCCTGACCATCCGCCTAAGCCTAAATCGGCCGCCCCGAGATGCGCGCCGCCTCCCTCGGGTTCCGGCGACCGCCGCGCCTTGAGATGCGCCGTCGCCGACCTTCTTCCCGACTCTGCCTACCACCACCGCCCGGCGCTGCGACCTCCCCGCACGCCGTGGCTAGCCGACCGTCCACCGAGGTCACCTCCTCCGCCGACAAACCCTCGCTGAGCCACGTCTTCACCACCCCACGCCGCTTCTTCCACCTCCACTTCTCTCCGCGCGCCCGCCGGAGCCGACCCGACCCCGGCGAACCGACCGACCCCTCTCCGATTTTCTCTCTCTCTTCGCCTCCCTCTCCAATTCCCTTTCACTCTCTTCCCTTCTTTCTTTCTTTCTTTTCTTCATTAGTATACTGAGTCATTGGGTTTTGAAATTTTTGTTTGTTTTCTTTTGTTTTTGTGAGTTGGAGACAGTAGGCAGCAGATGCCACCTGCGAATTTTGTGTTTAATTTTTTTCAGTTTTTAATGTTAACTGATATATAAATATATTATTATTATTAGGATATTTATTATTATTATTATTGATTATTATTACTATTTTGTTTTTGTTCTATTCTATATATTATTGTTAACATCACATTTAATATTTTTGATTTTACCATTATTATTATTTTTTATATAAAGTAAGTTAGTAATAGATTTTATGGTATTTTATCATGAATAATCAATTCTTTCAAAATTTTCTTGTAAAGTATATAAATATTATTTTTGACTTAGCCTACATAACTGTGACTTTAAGACCCTCCACCAATTTCTATATCACTGATAATTATATGGAACTATTTTTGGCAATAAGAATATAGTTCCTAATATTAAACTGAATTCTTAGTTACTTTTAAAATAAATATCTAAATTATTATATTTACTGTTAAAAGTATAGTTTCTACCAATTCTATTTTTTTCGACGAACTTAGAGTTTTAGCCGAAAATAATTTTTCTTGAATGTAGGTCTTTTTCCATAAATATTATTTTAATAATAAAATCTAATTTTCAAATATTATAAGTATTCCCAAATAGTCTTACCTATATTATTTATCATTTCTCCTTTGATTTTTTTTCTTTCCATGGCTAAGCCCATTGTTCCTATCCTCCTACCAATTCTGTCCTTCCTCCTCACGACCCCAACTAATTCAACCCTTCTGGACCCAATGAAACTGTCTTTGTCACCACCTGAGGTCTCCTTGTACAGTTGTTGCACCAAAGTCGCAGTTCGTGCCACATTGATTATCGCAGCACACCAGGCGCTCTACCAGGCAAGACACCTTGCCATTAGCTGTTTAATTATTTTTAGCTCATATTTCATGCATGTCTATTATTTTCTTTATAAACTGTGATACATGGCATAACTGTTCTTTTATATTTCCTGCTGTGTATTATTTTTCTTACAAATTAAATCTAGATTTAAGGGACCACCTTGTGTGTCGCATTCATTGGCCTTGACACGTTGTAAACACGAAGTTGTGTGTCGCATGTAGAACACGGAAGTGCGTGATTGGCTGGCCACCAGTACGTACAAGCCGTGCGATAGGAATAACCGCTAATAGAGGTTGCATGCTAGTTTGACTTAGCGGTTATAGTGGTTATGTGTTGTGGATACAACACAGTAGGCATTGGGCGGGGAGGACAATTCTTTAGCGTATGGGCTTCGATGCACTTCCCTTGTGACCCAGACTCTCCGCTGGAGATACGGGGTTGATGACCCAAGATTACTTACGGCCACTGACGATTCTGCGGACGTCATGCTCTTCCTGCTGGGGCCTCTGGTACCCAAGAGGGGACTACGCCGATCCTATTCAGCCAGGGCTCATGCGCAGGAAGGATTGTTTTTAACTACATATCACATAGAACGGTTAGGTACCTTATCCGTTAGGTACGAGTACTTTTGGTTTGGGTACTTGTATCTGACCGTGACTTAGAACAATAACTTGTCGCGGATTAGTTCGTCACATCTTGTCCTTGTTTGGTTGTAGGTGTGACTTACTACTTCGATGAGAAGGTATTGAACCTTGTTGGGGTCCGGATACCATATCGGATTCTTAGCATGGAAAGATACGTCGCCGTGAATTAGTTTACCATCTCCTGTCCTTGTTTGGTTGGGGGGATGGTACGCTCGTTCAGTAGGTGCGTATTGGAACATGTTATAAATTCGATTTACTTATTTATTGAGCAATATTTATTCAGTTTATATGGCATGCTATGATGTGTCTTGTTACGTCCCTCTGAGGACCTGGTTGTCTTGCCAGGTGTGTGCTATTGTCTTTCGCAGGTGCTCTAGCTCTAGTTGTGCTCATCGCTATTCTTCGAGGATGATTGCGCTTGGATCGTCTTCGCTTCGCTCGCCACTCATTTTATTTTCTATGTACTTTTCCTTATTTTGTTGGTAGTGGATTTGTCTCCGCCCAACATATTGTATCAAGACAAAGTTATTCTCATTATATGACATCTTTATTTCATTTATTTTGTGTGGATGAGATTAGTTATGGTTCTACTGCATTTTACAGCTTATGTATTTATACGAGGCTTCCACATATTGGAGTATACTTCGTATGAATACAGCTGGCATGTCTACGTTCCTAGTCCTACGTATTTTGGGACTGGGGCGTTACATTTCCCCCAATTTTATTCTCTCACTCTCTCTCCTTCCCCTCCGGCGCTCTCACTCTCTCCGACGCTCTCACTCTCTCCAACGACTCTCACTCTCTCCGACGACTCTCCTCCCTCTTCGGTACGTGACTCCCCCTCTTTCTCTCTCTCTTTTGGTTGTTGGTGGTTGGGGGGGTGCGGGTGGCTCGAGGGGAGGGGCAGGGGGTGCGGGTGGTTGGGGGATGAGGAATGGTCCGATGGGCAGGGAGGTGAAGGACAGAGGGGATGCGGGTGTTTGGGTGGTGAGTGGGGGTGGCTTGGGGGTGGGGCAGGGGGGGTGAAGGCGGCTGGGGGTGAGAAGGGGGGCTGGGGGAGGGGAGGGTTAGGGTTCGGGTTAGGGGTGGGTGTGTGGGGGGGAAGGGCCGGGGGATGAAGGCGACTGGGGGTGAGGAGGGGGGGCTGGGGGAAGGGGAGGGTTAGGGTTCGGATTAGGGTTAGGGGTGTTTGGTGGGGAAGGAGAGCAGGGGGTTGTTTACAAAAACAAAAGTTGAAGAACTTTATTGATACAAACTTTGTAAAAGATTACAATTTGAATTCTGGGAATGGTACAACTTTAGGAATCCAATCTAGATGATGATTGCTTTATCCCTTGGACGATGTGAACTCTGAAGACGAAGCCTTTGAAGTTGAGAACAACTCTGGAATTGAAGGTAGAAAGCCTCGAAAGTTGAAGGCAAAAGCCTCGGATGAATGCAGCAGCACTTGGGCAAGAACTCCTGAACTCTCTGATCTCTGATTATTGATTCGTGATCCCCATAAATGGAGACTTGAAACTCTATTTATAGAGTTCTGAGAAATAACTAACTTTTAGTTATTCTGGACTGCGCATGATGGATTGTGCAGCAATTGGTTTGCGCAGCAATGGACTGCGCAGACAGTTGCTGGATCATGGGTTAACTGTCTTGGACACATGGCATCATTTGATTGAAATGTGCATGATCATGCATAGGCAGTTGCCACGAAATGAGCAATTGATGGCATGAATGCCACGTGTACTTTATCATTTGTACTGGTAGAATACGCACATTGAATTGCGCAGACTTTGGATTGCGCCAACTTGAATTGCGCAGGAAATGGATTGCGTCAACACAGATTGCGCCAACATGGATTGCGCTGCCAGCTGTGCTCGAACGCCGTGCTGCACGTTTAAACGAACGGCCGCCTCGATCTCCATGCTGTCAGTTGTCAAAAGATTTGATTTGTGTCAGGTAATGATGGCGATTTGTCACGTCAGCCTGCGCACTTGGAAGTGTGCGTAGTCTATTCTGCGCAAACTGAAGTATGCGCAATCTGATGTCTGTGCAGTTCATCTGAAAGTTGAATTTCTTGATTTTCTAACTTTGTTGATGTGTGCTACTTGATTTTTTAGGACCTACAAGACCCCCTTCAAAGTTTTCGAAAGTTGAACTTATTCAAAAGTTCGAAATACTTTGAATTTTGAATATGAAACCAATTTGCGCACATGATGAGCTGTCTGCGCAATCTGAGGATTTAGCCCATTTTTAGGCGCAATCTAAGGCGGCCGTTTCGACTTTGAAAACTATAAATAGTTTTCAAACTTCTCACTATCATTCTTTACTTGTTTCCTTCGTGCTTGAGAGAAGAAAACTTCTGAGCTTTTTCCTCCTTCCTTCTCCGACAATCCCGATGGCTCCCCGACGATCCTCCGCCACCGCAAAGGGCAAGGCCCCTGCCGAACCATCAACCAGGGCTGCGCGTTGAGCTTCGCGCCATAAAACCGCTCATCCAGCGATGGCAGGTAGAGAACCCAATCAAAAACTCTTTTTAGAGTTTTGATTTCATTATTCCTTTCATAATCCATCTCTTTTTAGAGATAGGATTATACTGCGCCACCCCTTTTTAGGGTTCTGGTTGCACAAATCAGTCCACTCTTCATTTTTATGAAGATCGACTTTCTGTGCAATCGGTTGAATTGCGCTGACAAAAGTCAGCGCAACTTGCTGATTTGCGCGAGTTTGTCAGCGCAAACTGATGTTTATTTGTTTGTGCAATCTGATTCTTGCGCAATTTGATTTTGCGCAATCTAATTTCTGCGCAAATTGAATCTTTGACTTTGACTTATACTGAAAATTTTTGTTTTCTTTGTCTGATGCAGTTAATACCAAAGAAGACCCAGAATATGAAAACTTCGTGGGGACCCTTTCAGAATCAGAGTATCTTTTTGTCACATGTTCATTATCTTCAGTATGATCTGCCGACCTCTCGTCAGGCCATTCTGGTTTCCCAAGACAATGAAACACTGCAGTGCTTAATGAACGGACAACCTCTGGAAACGGCAGATGCTGTTATCCACAAGAAACCATTATTCTTGTTTGGTGAAGCTTTCGAGAAGAGCTCTCAACCAAGACCGAGAATGGAAGAAAGAGTTGTCCATCAGACGGATAGATCTTTCTCAATACCAAATATTCCACGCTACCTCCCATTATCCCGGTATGCTCATGCGAGTTACCCGAGAAAGATGGAATGGAACCTTACTCCGTTCTAAGATGCCCGTCCAGGAAGAATCTTTGTGAAGAAAGGTCCGAATAAGAAAGATATGTTCTATAGCTCTTCTGAAAGGTACAGTGTTTTGCTGAGAGGACTGAAACCCGGTTGCATTTTGCCAGAAAATTCTTCATTGTTAATGCCCGTCAGGACCCCAATTTTCGCAAATGAATTTACGAAAGTCGAAGGAAGATATCCGGAGCAAGACATCAGACTAACTGGATTGGTGAATCCAGATTTCAAAAGATAGAGTTGTATAGCCAATTGGGTTCTGACCAAGTTTGAAGACAAGCTGCAGCAGATCAATTTATACCAAGCAGTGCATGCCACTGTCTATGGTTTTGCTCCGAACCCTCACCTGTTTCTGGCTTTAGCAGAGAGGTATAATTACATAACAGGGACCTTTATGACTCCCGGTGGAGAAATTGGTTTTGCACTCCATGAGATGAAGTTCATCTCCTTTTTGCCAATGGGAGATGCCCCTTACGAAGAATTTGTTCCAACTAATGATGAGTTGGACAAACTCCGGAGGGAAAATACAGAAATGGTAGCAGTATTCGAGGAACTGCTATGCCATTACAAGATCTGTTCCATGTTTTATAAGAGTGCTACAGCAAACACTTGTTATTCTTCGAAATGGCTACCCTATCTGTTCCTCAATCATATTCAAGAACCAAAGACTAAGGAACACGATAGATGTTATCCAGATTTCTTCAAGCCATTGAGCAACACAGAAGTGATGAAATTGATGGAAGAGAGTAGTGATTATGATAAGCAAATGAAGGATGATTATCAATGCCCCCCTTTGAAGACAGGGGATACTCTCGAAAGTTACTTGAGAGTAGGATACAGATCGATGTCGAAAGAAGCCCAATTGGCAGGGTTCTTGACACATTGGCTTCGTCGATTTGTAGTTCCGGGATCCAGTGCAGTAGACCGCTTCCACCGCGGTGTTCTATTTGCGGCCGTCAGATTAGTCTTCGGCTATAAGATGGATCTTCTGTTAGCCATGACCTGTAAGCTGAATGCTGGTCTTCGCCTCTATGTCGATCTGATGCTAAAATCCAAGGGTGAAAAAGAATTCCCTCGGTTGGAATTACCATATACATATCTGTTTGGGTGGTTGCTACTCCACCATCCCACTTTGATGGACCCCGGCATGGGACCGGTTGATGGCAGCTTTTTACGAAGATACTCCAACGGTAAGTGGAAATTCACTGCCCTGAGAGACTGCAGATATGCTCTAAACTTGAGTAAGGGATGGAACTTTTATTATACCAAGCCTCCTGCTGGTTACGAACAAATACGAACAAATATGATGGATTCGCAGATGCACCCTCTGAGCCGTGTAGCTTTTGAATGGTTGAAGACAATCCGACCTTCTCACTTGGTATACCGGTTCGAAGATGAGTGTTATTTAGAGCCGTATCTTCCCAGTTGATTCGCTCGACAGTTCGGCTATGACCAATTCCATGTAGGGAATGCCATTACATGTCTTCAGGGAAAGGGTTATTTGATAGATGGGGCCCGGGCCTGGGCTTACTATAATGCTTGAGATACGAAATCAACGTTCTCGATGCCTGTAAACAGCAACCATGGCCCTCGGATGTTGTTTACATACTCAGTTTTCTACACATCTTCAAATACCTTTGCCGAAAATTTCAACCTCACAGATAGCTTTGCATCCTCAACAAGATTGAAGAAAGGTGGAGTTGTCCTGTCTCTCATAGGAAACGAGGAGGTACATGAGCCAGAAGACGCACCTTTGGAAGCCTCAAGGGATGTTGTGTTCCCTCAAGAAGTTAATGCACCACTACGTGTCTCTCTAAAGGTGGGCAAATCTCCAGCAAAAAGAAGGAGAAGAGAGAAACCTCCTGCTCCAGCAGCAAAGAAGAAGTTGATCTTAGATCACTCTTCTGAAAAGATCACTACTCGATCTCAGTCTCGGCAACTGGCCGAGTCAACTCAGCAAGAAGAGGCTACAACACCAACCTCTATCCAGAAACAATTTGAAACTATCAATATTGAGAGCCCTGAGAGGCCATTGAAAAGAAAGAAGCTGGCCCACAGAAGGAATCGAGCCCCATCTTCAGTAGTAATGAATGCTGTGGCTGGATTAACCTTGCCATCTCCTACTCCTATTTCAGAACCTAGGAATAAAACTCCTAGTCCTGAACATAAAGAGGAGATCGAGCAAAGGATAGATCTTGCTCCGGGAACTGATGCCGAAGAGCCTAGAGGAAGTACTGTGGAGGAAGTGAGGGAAGAGCAGAATATTGTACACTCTCTTCTACCCACCACAGAGATTGTTGAACTTCCGCCTACTCCTAGAACCCTTCGCGAAGAGGAAGATCGCGAAGTAATTGCAGCTTTAGAAGATTGCAGTTACAGCCCTTTGGATGACTATGGTGACCATGCAGCGACTACCAGCGAGAAGGCACCAGAAGAAGACGAGGATGAGGAGAGCTCTTCATCTGAGATATTGATGACTACATGCAAGATCTTGAAGAAGATAATGAAGTGCACACATCTCCTACTGCTGTAAATGAGGAGGATATTGAAGTCCCAGATAATGCTGCTGATACCTTAAATCCTGAAAAGGATGTTGAGTTTCCAGAGAATGCTACCGATACCTTAAATCCTGAAAAGGATGTTGAGGTTCTAGAAAAAGCAATAGATGAAGAAACCCTGGAAGAAACTTTCGCCAATGATCCTCAAGGTATAAAATAAAATTAATAATCTCCTCTTGAATGAATTGATAGCTAACGTCTTTATTTGTATTTCCTGTAGATCATGAGACTCCTCTAGCACCTCCGACGTGCACGGACATAGTGCCCATAACGACGGTGGTTGTTAGCAGCAGTCATCATTTGTCCTGTGGTTCTGAAGCGGGTAGTAGCCAAGCTGTTATAGCTGAAGCTACTTCTGCTCTGCCAGAGTCTACTCCTGCAGGGGATAAGCTCATTGCTGGATCGAACCAAGGTAAGACTATCTTTATTTGATCTTTTTGGTTATTTAGCAAACGACTAGCAAAATAACAATTTTACTTTTGCAGAGGAACAACCAGGAGGGGCGACTAGCCCCACATTGGCTCCTTTATTTAAAGAACCTGCTATTCAGACACGAGGTCCTGCTACCTCGTCTTCAGCAGGAGTAGCTGCAACTCCTGGCACTCTGGCAATTAATCAGCAAGTCGTCCAATCGTTCACTAGATGCTTCTTTGAATCCTTAAGACCCCTAGTCAACAAAATGATGGACAAAGAGGGTGCTAATTTTTTTATGGTTAGAAATCCGACTTCTCTCTTGGTGAGGGCTGTAAGGGAGCAAGGTGACGAAGCTCAGGCTACTCTCCTCGAGCATATACTGGATGAGTTAGAAATTTCTATAAAGAATTATAAAGCACTCAACAAAGAGGAAGTGGAATCCTTAGTGCAGGCCGAATTTGAACAAATGGCCCTGGCAGCTGATATTGAAAGGATGAACCTTCAGAATCTCTTGGAAGCTTATTCTATAAAAATCTGCTGAATATAACTCTAAACTGGAATCAGTAACTTTGATGGCTGAGAGGAAAGAAAAGAGAGCTAATGAGCTGAGGGTAGAAATCGCTCGTCTCCAGAAGGAGTTAGAAGATGAGATTGCTGATCATCAAGTTGCTATCGAACAATTCCAGGCTTTGACTCATGAGAAGAAAGAGTACGAGGCGACTCATGGCGCTGAGATTACACGTCGGACAGTGTCCATGCCCGTTTTCAATGAAGAAACTGGGATGGAAGAAGCAAGAAGGAGGGTGATGTCCACTCGCGACGAACGGCTGCAGACTCTGAAGCAGCAGATTGACAATCTGATGATACCTCCATCTTAAATGGAATATTTTGTATTTTATATCTTTTGAAGTATGTGTGTTTTTGTAATGTCTTATATTTCAATCAATAAAAGACATTTTTGTTGTGGCTCCATTATTTGTTGCATATCTTGTTCAGATATAAATAATAGAGATAGAAAATATATTCAGAGGTACAAGACATGATATATTTCTTGATAATTTTGTAGAAAATAATTATATTCATTATATCTGCTCAGAGGTAATATGGACGTGGCAGAATATACTGAACATTATTATTTTAATTGACAACTTAATCGAAACGATAAGTTGCTGTTATGGATGTGAGATGAACGAGAAAACCGTCAAATGATGGAACGAACGGATAAACCATCAAAATAAAAAAATAACGAACGGATGAACCGTCAAGTAATGATGAAGGAACGGGCGAACCGTCGGATGAATATGAATGGATGAACCATCGGATGAATGTAATGAACGGACGGACCGTCAAGTAAATTAAATGAACGGATGAACCGTTAAGTGATGATGAATGAACGGGCGAACCGTCGGATGATAATAAATGAACGGATGAACCGTCGGGTGATAATGAACGAATGAACCGTCGGATGAATGTGTCGCTTCGTTGTTTGAGAAATCTCTGTATATAAATAGGACAAAAATCTAACAGGAATGAGCATTTTCACTTTTCAACATAAAAATGTCGTCTGAAGATGCACTCAAGAAGACTGAGCTCGCCCCGAAGGTTGAAGAAGACGTTAAAGAACGTCCTGTCGATCCAATTCAGCCAAAGGAAGCAGAAGCAGGCGAAGGTTCGTCTGCACCCAAGCCACCGAGAGACATCCTGGACTTTCTGCTTGAACCAGGAAGAACCGAAGAAGAAGAGGCCATGAGACTGGCTGCTTACAAGTTCCTCGTGGGTTCCAGCAAAGAGGTTCTTGGTTCTTTTGCTGACCGTATTTTTGAAAAGGACGGTAGTGGTCCGCGTCCAAATGTAGAGAAGGATGATAGTGATCTTCCTTAATATCATGTACTATCATTCATGATGAAATAAAATTTTATTTATGAACATGAACTTGTTTGATGATTTACAAGTATTTATATTTACACATAGTACTTTTTAAGGAATTTGCCATTGATAGGCATCATTGCAATTCGTCCATCCAATTTTGAGAGTTGATACGCTCCATTTGAGAAGACTTTGCTCACAACATATGGACCTTCCCATTTTGCATCGAACTTGCCTTTGCTCATATGAGTCATAGTCATAGGACGTCTGACTGTTAAAACAAGTTCTCCTTGTTGAAAGGCTCTGACCTTAACTTTTCGGTTGAAATCTTAGAAATGCGAGCTTGGTATAACTCAATATGTTGTTGAGCCATTAATCGCTTTTCATCAAGTGCCTCCAATTCTTGAAGTCGAAGAAGATCATTGTTCTCTGTAGTGAGCTCATTAGTAATGGCAATCCTTAAAGAAGGAATTTGAAGTTCCAGAGGAAGAACAGCTTCACAGCCATATACCAAAGTGAAAGGTGTAAAACCTGTAGGATTACGGACCGTAGTTCGGTAGGCCCATAGACACTCGCCAAGCTTTTCACTCCAATTCCGTTTGTTAGTGGATACAAACTTTTTGAGAAGCTTGATAATAGTTTTATTGAAGGCTTCGGCTAAACCATTAGCAGCAGGATTGTAGGCAGTCGAAGCGACATTATCAATCCGGTGATTATCACAGAATCTGGTAAATTTCTGGCTGATGAATTGCGGTCCGTTGTCATGAATAATTCGTCGAGGGACACCAAATCGATAAATGACATGATGTTTGACGAAGTTGATAACACTACTGGTCTTGACTTCAGCCAAGGGTATAGCTTCAGCCCACTTAGAGAAGTAGTCTATTATTGCTAAAATAAACCGATGTCCTCTAGAAGAAGGAGGATTAATAGGACCTATAACATCCATACCCCAAGCTTTGAAAGGCCAGGAAGCGGCTGTCGGATGTAGAAATTCCGAAGGTTGATGAATGAAGTCTGCATGGATTTGACAGGCTCGGCATTTCCTTGTATATTCGATGGCATCTGATACCATAGAGGGCCAGTAGTAACCCATTCTTCGAATACGATCCTGTAGTTTAGGACTGGACTAATGTGCTCTGCAAACACCGTCGTGAGCTTCACGTAACACCTGTTTTGCTTCATCACCAGCTAAACAGCGTAGAAGAAGACCGTCATAAGTCCGTCGATAAAGAGTCTTGGTGATTTGGTTGTAGTAGAACCGTAAAGATCGTCGTCGAATACTTGTAGCTTCCTTAGGATCTTCGGGGAGTATGTCATGAACCACGAAGTCGATGAAAGGAGTTCTCCAATCTTCATTAATTTTAGTATAATTACTGAACTCAATGTTACGATTGTTTTCTACGCAAAACAATTCTCGATTAGAAATAACCACCACTTGTTGTCTTCTGATAGGGATAGCTAAGACTGCTGCGAGATTAGCTAAGGCATCTGCTTCAGTATTACAAGCTCGGCGTACATATTCAATAAAGAAATCTTTGAATGATGTAGCCATGTTGATTGCTGCCTCAAAGTAAGGTACCAGATCTTGATGACGGACTTCATAAGTTCCTCTAACCTGATTGACAACCAGTTTAGAATCGCCATAAACTTCAAGATATTCAATGTTTAATTGCTTGGCTAATTGAAGACCGATAAGTAGAGCATTGTACTCTGCTACATTATTGGAACAGGATTCATCTAGAGAGTAAGCTCTTTGGATAGTTGATCCATCTGGAGAAACGAGAACAACTCCAACTCCTGCTACAATAGCACCATTGGGTCCAATTCTAGATGCTCCATCAAAGAATAGACGCCAAGTTGGAAATTCTTCAGAGATCAAGTTGACTTCTAACGTCTCATCTGGAATTTTATCGTAAAGCTTGGATGTTTCCGGTACGGGATGAGCCGCCAAGAAATCTGCCAGTGCTTGACCTTTGACAGATTTTTGAGGAACATACACCATGTCATATTGGGCTAGAAGGATGGCCCATGTAGCAAGCCGAGAGTTGAGTGTGCTAGGCTTCTTCATCAGTACCCGAAGAGGATTGACTCGAGATATGACATGAATGGTTTGACCAATGATGTAATGTCATGTCTTTTGAACGACGAACATAAGGGCTAGACATTCTTTCTCGACCGGACTATAACGGTGTTCAGCACCAATCATAGTACGACTGAGATAATAGATGGCCTGTTCATGACCTTCTTTATTCTTTTGGGCAAGTAAAGCACCCAATAAATGATCCATAGCACAGACATACATTAAGAATGGAATGCCTGAGATTGGTGGCACCAAAACTGGTGGGTTCATAAGATATCATTTGATGTCGTCAAATGCTTGTTGACATTCTTCAGTCCAAATAAAAGATACACCCTTCTTCATTAGCTGAGTGAATGGTTTGCAGCGTCCAGACAAGTTCGAAATGAATCGCCTGATGTACGCAAGTCGGCCTTAGAATCCTCGTAGCTCTTTTAGATTGCGTGGAGGACGTATCTCTTGAATGGCTTTGATCTTCTCAGGATCTACGTGTATACCCTTAGAAGTAATAACGAAGCCGAGAAACTTACCACTAGAGACACCCAAGAATGACTTGGTGGGATTCATTTTGAGCTGATGTTGACGCATGAGATTGAAAATTGTTCTCAAATCTTGGATATGATCTTCTTTTAGACGACTTTTAACAGCTATATCATCAACATAACATTCGACTGTTTTGTGAAAATGTTCTCTGAAAATGGTACTCATGGCCCGTTGGTAAGTTGCACCAGCGTTCTTGAGACCAAATGGCATCACTGTGTAGCAATAGACTCCCCGAGGAGTACGGAAAGATGTGTGTTTTTCATCTTCGGGATTCATCTTAATCTGATTGTATCCAGAGAATCCATCCATAAAAGATATTCGCTCGAACCCACAGGTATTATCAATCATGACATCCGTCATAGGGAGAGAAAATTCATCTTTTGGACATGCTTCATTAAGATCTCGGAAGTCGATACAGACTCGAACTTTGCCGGTTTTTTCAGGACTGGAACAACGTTGGCTACCCAATCAGGATGTTGTTCTTCTCGAATAAAGTCACAAGCGATAAGCTTCTTGACTTCATCATCAATTGCATCCATCATTTCAGGCTTGAATCGCCGTTGCTGTTGTTTGACTGGTTTAGCATTGGGAAGAATGTTCAATTTGTGAGTAGCAATTTTGGGATCTAAACCTGGCATGTCCTCGTAACTCCATGCGAAGACATCAATATATTCTTTAATGAGAAGAATTAACTCTTGCTTATCTGCTTCTGGAAGATTCTTGCTAATAAAGATTGGACGAGGTGACTCGCTTTCTCCTACATCAACTTGAACTAATTGATCTTCAGTAGGAGGTTCTCTTTGTTCAAATCGGAGTACCCACTGATTATCCATCTGTTGAGCCCAAGGATCTATTTCAGGATTTTCTTCAATGTCCTCATCACATCCTTCCGGAAGTTTAGCAGAAACCATATTAGAAGATACAATTACACGATGGACTTCACCAATGCTAGTATCAGAATCCCATGACATGGAATCAGAAGAGTTAGAACGTTCTTCACTATCAGAGTCAGAAACTGCTGGGGATAACATCGGAGGAGAAGCATATCCAAGACCTCTTTTGGTCTTGCTATAGTATATATCAGATTTTCCTTTTGGAACAGCTGTACGAATGGGAGTTCGTCTACCCTTACCGTAATTGAGGCCATTTTTAAAGTCATAACCCATCTTACGGATGATGTCTTTTAATTGTTGACTATAACGACGGAGTTGTAAATGTCCTGTATCGTTAAGCTTGCTATCATCCGTATAGCTAAATTGTTGTTCTGGTCCTTTACTAAAAAGTATTGGACTTTCATCTTTCTTTCGAGCAGGGATAATACGGTAAGAATCATCTGGATCTTCAAATGAGACTTCTGTTTGAAGAGATTGTACAACTCCCATTGTAAATGATTTGAAGCTATCTAACATATCCAAATAGCATTTAGTATGATAAATAACATCAGTATACTGGAAAGTAGATGCTTTTTCATTGATATATACATCTGTATTTACAGCAGGACCTTTAGCCTTAACAAGCTTGGTCAGATTGATTACAAGAAGGGGAGAAGAAGAACGTGGAAGAGACTTGTTACGATGGAGGTCGATAACAAGTGGCTCAGAGGAGGTGAGCTCCCTTTTGTCTTTGTTGTGAGTTAAATCAACAACAAGTGGCTCAGAAGAAGTGAGCTACTTTTTGTCCTTATTACGACGTAAGTCGATAACAAGTGGCTCAGAGGAGGTGAGCTCCTTTTGATTTTGATCAGCATCAACTGATTTTTCCTGAACTGGCAAGTGAATAGCCAATGGTTTAGAAGATTGAGGATGAGAAACACGCCCTTTGACAGGTATGATGAGAGTATCATTGGGCATTGCTTTTTGATCTTCTTCAGTATCCATAGCCAATACCACTTTCATAAATTCCTTCTTGTACATACGAGCATCGTTGCAATACGCTTCAACGCCCTTGAAAGGATAAAGGTCTGCAACTTCCTTGTGAACTTGTCCTTTGTCATCAACATATTTAAAGCATTGATGAAGAGTTGATGGAACAACATTATGTTCATGAAGGAATGGTCTTCCCAGAAGAGCGTTGTAAGAACAACCATGATTGTCAATGATATAAAAGATCACCTTTGTACGAAGATTGCCTATTTGGAGCTTTAAGTGGATCTTACCCAAAGGTTCACTTCTTCCTTGGTTGAATCCCAAGATAGTGGTGATTGTGCTTGAAAGACTATGCACTGGTATCTTTAACGCGTCTAGCATTGTCTTTGGCATGATGCTAAGTGCAGACCCAGGATCTATCAGGATACGATCAACTTTTATTGAATCGATATATCCTGTATAGTAGAGAGGACGATCATGTCTATTATCTTCCAGTAGCATATCATCCTGAGTGAAAGTGATGTTTGGAATCAACTCCAGGACACTATGACAATGACGGCAAGAGACTGGTTCTGATTCCGGCTTTTTGAGAAGAGTTAGGCAAGTTTCAGCCTGCATCAGAGCTTCACTTAAAGTTTCTCGAGTCTCCTTAGAAAGGCGTAAGAGCTCGAAGATTGATAGCCTAGCCAGTGTATTGGCTAATTGGGCCAATATATCAAAGTTATACAGCTTTTCAAGTCCTGTAGGAGATGATTTCTTCAGAGGTTTGTCAAAGCGGACTTGTTGCTTGCCTTTGTCAGCCGTCATTGGCTTGGGAGGAATAGATACTACAACTGGTGAAGATGTAGAAGGGATCTCTTCAGTAGAAGCAGGTTGTGCTGGGGTAGGTTCAGAAGAAGAGATAGGATCTTCTTGACCTTCAGAATGATCTTTCAAATAGGCTTTCCCTGATCTGGTGCCTAACAGAATCTCTTCGTCAACTATGGGATCAAAAGACACCATGTTGCAAATCTTTGTTTTGCCTTTAGAACGAGCTTTCTTCTTGGAAGAAGAGGGCACTTCGAATTCCGGAGCAAGATCAGGATGGATCCACATAATTTTACCGTTGTCAAGAGACAAGGGAACAAGACCTTCATTTGGTGGAAGTGGAAGATTCTCAATCTCAAGAGTAGCTTTGGGAATTGGAATGACACCGTGCTGTACCATCTGCGGAGGAAAGTCACCAAACTGGACTGAAACCATGTTCGCAGTAACAGTCTTCTCATCTTGCGGCAGAGTGACGACACCAGCATTGACAAGCTCTTGGATTTTGCCTTTGAGCACATAGCATGCTCGAGTAGAATGTCCAATGAACCTGTGGTAAACACAATATTTAGGATGATCTGTCTTACCAACTTCATCAGGTTTCTTTGGGTCTGGGAGTTGAATTTTATTGCTTTTGAGTAAACATTCAAAGATGCTTGCAGTGTCATTCTCGTTGAAGGAATATTCCACTTTCGGACGAGGTTCCCTTGGTGGAGGTGCAGAAGGAGTAGGAGTAGAAGTAGGCAGAGCCACATTGACAGCCAAAGATTCTTTATTCTTGTTCAAATTAATATTCAAAGTCTCTTTTGCTTTGCGATTGTTTTGGCAGTTGCCACCACCTGACATCTGATGTTCATCTCGATCAGGGTTAGACATTTGTACCCCCAATTGTTTGAACTTCTCGGCACTCACTTCAGCAGCCTTGGCGTTGACAATGAATGAAGGCCAATCTTAGAATTGGGTAGATCCCGTCCACATACTGATAATAGGCAAAAGATTTGCCTTACAAGTATCAATAGTGACAGCAGCTGGAGTTCCGGGAGGCATTTTCAAAGCTTCACGGCGGAACCGTTCAATAAAGCTCTCAGCAGTTTTATTATGTTTCTGTTTAATTTTGTTGAGAGCTGACATAGTCATGTCATTAAATCCTTCATAAAACCGTTCTAGGAAGATTTGTTTGAGACCTGAAAAGGAAGTGATACAACCATCGGGCAAACTTCTATACCAGTCATATGCTACGCCGGCTAAACAACCGACGAACACTCTGGTAAGAAGAGCGTCATTTGGCTGAAGTTTAACGGTCATTACCTCAAAATGATTGATGAATTGACTAGGGGAAGTACTGCCATCAAACAAAGAGATTGTTGGGATTTTGTACTTCGGTGGGAACGGGACTTCCTTCCATTCAACTGGATAGGGTTGCTTGATCCCCAATCTTTGCAAGTTGTCTTTCTCTTTGAAAGCTTCAAACTGGGTTCGCAAGAGTTTGACAGCTTCATTGGCATCTTCAGATGACGAAGAAGGAGCAGGTTGAGTTAGAGTGATAGGAGGAGGAACAACATTGTAAGCACTACCCCCAGCTCCTGACTGACTAGGTGTAGTTTGAACTTGTACTTGTACCGGAGGCATTTGAGGAGATACTACCCCCAGCCCAGTATTGACAGGTACCGAAGATGCTATGATCTCTGGATTCGTAGTAGGTGCAGTTGGTGGTGTAACATGCTGTGCTACAATGATGGAATGCATACTAGCAACCATTTCAGCCATGGTTTTTAGTTTGTCTTCAAGTGCAGCGATTCGCTATTCCTGATTTATAGAAGTTGAAGCATCTGGATCATCAGTGACAACATAAGCTGTCACTTCTCTTGGTACAGTGGAAGACACCGTCTGTTCGGAGCTTTCGCTATATGCATCATAGTCTGAAGAAGAATAACCTGAAGGATTTTGAGGAATATTCCTTTGACCGATTGTATCTCGGCTTCGAGAACGGGTATGTCGAAATACTCCTTCAGAAGATTCTTGGAGTAATTCTAAATACCGCTGGCTTGGCTTGCGGAGTTTACCGTGCTTAGAACATCTTCTACCCCCAGTGTCTTGGGAAGTCATGTTAACAGAAGTATACAAGACTTCGTCTTTCTCTGACATAGGTTCAGATTTAGCAAAAGTCAGACGATCGAAGACAGATCGTTTTGTTGTTTGACAACAACATTGGATGATGACTTTATGATTACAATGATGATCAGATGATTGAGATGGAGGTGTTGAGACATTGTCCCATTTTTGTCTAAGATGTTCTCGGAGATCGGGAAAAACCACAGGATGAGGAAAACTCTGAGGGATCTGTTCTTTGATAACATTCGGAACATGATTTCGATTCTTCAAATATTTAGTCCCTTGAGTATACAGGGAAGTGCTCACTTCATTGGCATAAGTGTCGGGATTTTTGACCCTGGAGATTTATTTTTGATAATGTTTAGTCTTCGGCATTGGATGTTTGCGTTTTACCGAAGGGGGTCTATTGAGATAAGTTCTGAGATCAGCAAATTCACCCCCAGGGGTTTCTATCTGAGACACTAACAGTTTTCCCTGTTTGGAACGGAAAATCTTGAGAGTCGGGAGGTCCTGGAATTCTGCTACCGGGGTAGGCAGAATACCTCTTTGGTCAGTACACGTTCTCTTGTTATAAAGGAAAGAAGAATCCTTGTTTGAAAGAGTTCTAGTACTGATTGGTGCCGAGGCACGTTCAGATGGATCTTCTTCAATAAAGACTGAAGAAGATTGAGAAAAGACCAAAGGGTCTTTTCCTTTGCTTTGTGACGAAGGGTTAGCTAAAGAGCGTTTCCCTCTGTTGTCTTTTAAGTCATGAGACAAGGAAGTTTGAGAAAAGACCAACGGGCCTTTCTCTTTGTTTTGAAAAGAAAGAGGAATAGCCAAAGGACTACCCCCAGTGGATTGCGCAGGAGCAATAGAATGTTTGAGAGGGGGAATAGAATCTCTCCCTTTGTTATAAGAAGAAGAGAGTTTAGCCAAAAGGCTATCATTCTTGGATTGCGCAGGAATGCTTTGCGCATGAGTTGATGGTACACTGGTTCTGGCCACAGAAACTGTGGTTTACGTATCAGGAGTTCTTGCCATAGAATGCTTAGGTTGCACTCTGGTTGCTAGAATATTGGTTTGCGCAGGAAGTTTGGCAGCCAATTGCGCCAGAGGCATAGGAGTTTTATACTTAGCCATAGCAGCATATGAAGTCTTTTGTGCACTGGCCATAGCAGACTGCGCAGCAGTAGCAGAGACAGATTGTGCACTGGGCTTGGTGACAGAAGCTTTGGATTGCGCAGCAGACTTGCTGGCAGATTGCGCAGAAGACTTGCTGTCAGCATTAACAGAATGCGCAGCAGTCTTTGGGACCCACACTGGGCGCACTTTGCTTGTGGCAGCAGTGGTTGCAGTGCGAGGAGTGGTCTTGGAGTTGATCATAGATTCGTAGGCTGTCTGGTTGATCTTCACAACCAGTGTCTTCTGCGTCTTTCCGATAGACGCTACGTCACATTGAGTTGTCACTTCCTCATCGGAGGAGAAAGTCGTCCCCAGCAGAGTCGCCATTTTATTTGCAAAAACAAAAGTTGAAGAACTTTATTGATACAAATTTTGTAAAAGATTACAATTTGAATTCTAGGAATGGTACAACTTTAGGAATCCAATCTAGATGACAATTGCTTTATCCCTTGGACGATGTGAACTCTGAAGACGAAGCCTTTGAAGTTGAGAACAACTCTGGAATTGAAGACAGAAAGCCTCGGAAGTTGAAGGCAAAAGCCTCGGAAGAATGCAGCAGCACTTGGGCAAGAACTCCTGAACTCTCTGATCTCTGATTATTGATTCGTGATCCCCTTGAATGGAGACTTGAAACTCTATTTATAGAGTTCTGAAAAATAACTAACTTTTAGTTATTCTGGACTGCGCATGATGGATTGTGCAGCAATTGGTTTACGCAGTAATAGACTGCGCAGGCAGTTGCTGGATCATGGGTTAACTGTCTTGGACACATGGCATCATTTAATTGAAATGCGTATGATCATGCATAGGCAGTTGCCACGAAATAAGCAATTGATGGCATGAATGCCACGTGTACTTTATCATTTGTACTGGTAGAACGCACACATTGAATTGTGAAGACTTTGGATTGCGCCAACTTGAATTGCACAGGAAATGGATTACGTCAACACAGATTGCACCAACATGGATTACACCGCCAGCTGTCCTCCAGCGCCGTGCTGCACGTTTAAATGAACGGCCGCCTCGATCTCCGTGCTGTCAGTTGTCAAAAGATTTGATTTGTGTCAGGTAATGATGGCGATTTGTCACGTCAGCCTGCGCACTTGGAAGTGTGCGCAGTCTATCCTACGCAAACTGAAGTATGCGCAATCTGATGTCTGCGCAGTTCATCTAAAAGTTGAATTTCTTAATTTTCTGACTTTGTTGATGTGTGCTACTTGATTTTTTAGGACCTACAGGGGTAGGGGGGCTGGAGAGGTAAAGGGGCTGGTGGGGAGGGGTTAGGGATAGGGTTCGGGTTAGGGTTAGGGGTGGTGTTGGGGGAGGGAGGAGGGGAGGGCTTGGTCTGGGGCACCGATAGTGCCAAAAAATCTGATAATTTAGTAATAATTATTTGTTTTCCGACACAAAAAAAAATCTGATACTCCTATTCAAAAGCACCGATAGTGCCGATATTTGTAACAATTAGTTTTGTTGGTTGGTTAATTGGTAACATTTTATTCATGAAATGGGTTGGATTGGTATTATTTTAGATATGGCAATCTAACCCATTTCCCTCGGCAATGATGATACGACAACCTATCACTATATCTTTTAGTAGTAGATGATGTCTTAGTATTATATTTTGTGGGTTCATCTTGATTATGTTACATCCTTCAGATACTAGATTCGATAAGAACATATACTACACCATATGTACAGAACATAGATGATTCACACTAATGTATGCTAGAATGAATTTTGGGTTGTGTTCTGAGCCATCCGTTCTCATACTTAAAATAAATATGAATTAGTACTGTGTGTCAATCTTTGTTTTTGTATTTTCAGCGAACTCAGGGATTAGATTCTGTATTTTGTATTTTGGATTATGTATTTTGGCTCCAACTCCAGCTCCATTTGCATTAATCTATGGTACGACGTGGTGATCAGGACATAGTCCCTGCAGTCATTCGACTGGCGAGGCAGAAACTATGTAGCTGTAGATAAAGTTAACTGTCCTTCGACCCTCATCCCTCGGCAATGATGATATGACAACCTATCACTATATCTTATATAGTAGTTGATGATGTCTTAGTATTACATTATGTGAGTTCATCTTGATTCTGTTACATTCTTCAGATACTAGATACGATAAGAACATATACTACACCATATGTACAGAACATAGATGATTCACACTAATGTATGCTAGAATGAATTTTGGGTTGTGTTCTGAACCATCCGTTCTCACACTTAAAATAGATATGAATTAGTACTGTGTGTCAATCTTTGTTTTTGTATTTTCGGCGAACCCAGGGATTGGATTCTGTATTTTGTATTTTGGATTCTGTACTTTGGCTCTAACTCCAGCTCCATTTGCATTAATCTACGGTACGATATGGTGATCAGGACATAGTTCCTGCAGCCATTCGACTAGCGAGGCAGAAACTATGTAGTCGTAGATAAAGTTGACTGTCCTCCGACCCTCATCCCTCGGCAATGATGATATAACAACCTATCACTATATCTTATATAGTAGTAGATGATGTCTTAATATTACATTATGTGAGTTCATTTTGATTCTCTTACATTATTCAGATGCTAGATACGATAAGAACATATACTACACCATATGTACAGAACATAGACGATTTACACTAATGTATGCTAGAATAAATTTTGGATTGTGTTCTGAGCCATCCGTTCTTACACTTGGCAAAAAATCGAATATAACATTTTTATCTGCTTTCGAAAATGTACTCAAACGAGATGATGGTTCCTTTAGTTAGCTTGCTTATGTTACAATTATATTCTTTATGAATATCGATCTTACCAGATGGCACCCATGACCCGAGCAGCGACACGTCGTTTGAGGGAAACAATAAATGCTGAGGTGGCTCCTCCTACTGTAAAGGAGGAAGTGGCACCGGTAGCTAGTGAGACCGGGAGTTCCATTCATCCAGCATCTGCAGTGGACTGCATCTCTTCTGGCGCCGTCGATCCCACTTATTCGAAGTGGTTGCGTGATCGTATCACTGAGCGTTTGCGTGAGCTGCGTGGTCGTCATTAGTGTAGTGTAGTTTTATGGATATATTTTGTATTGGACTATTAGTACTTATTATCAGCTGTACTTGCTTTATGGATATATTTTGTATTGGACTATCTACTAGTTTGTTTCTTTTTTGGAATTACAAAACATATATGAATTAGTACTGTGTCAATCTCTGGATTGTATCTCCAGCTCCAGCTCCAGCTCCATTTGCATTCTGGATTTTGTATTTTTTTAATTTTTTAATTTAGTGACGTTCTTAGTGATGTTCTTAGCATCGCTACTATGTAGCGATGTTTATGAACGTCGCTAATGACGTCGCTAAATTGCTGACGTAGAAAAAAAACCTTTCCTCGCCAAAACGTCGCCAAAACGTCGCTAAAATATCGCTAAACGACGACCACAAACGAACATCGCAAATAACGTTGCTACTTAGCGACTTTTGTAACGTTGCTAATAAACGTCGTCGTAGTGACGTTTTGCGACGTTTTACCGATTAGCGACACGCTTTTTTCCGTCGTTTCTAAAATGACGCTGGAAATGTCGCTAACTTAAATTAGCGACGTTTTGGCCGGCATTAGCGACGTTTATAAACGTCGATAATCTGACAGATTCTGGTAGTGTATACTAGTTAGGTGCAGTCTTTCTATACAGTACTGGTTCTTCTGTTAGTTGTTTATTACTGCTCTCACTTACTTGTCATTATTACCATGCTCACTTGTTTTTTTTTCTATGTTCTGTTCATGATTCTATGCTTATATGTTCATCATGTATTTAATTATTATTTACTGTTTTATAGACTTTGTCAATTATTGGAACTGCTGTTAAAAATGTACTCGTCCATTCCTGACTGGAAACTAATTTTTCATATTAGTCGTGGCTACTCTTTGCATTGGATCTTTGGGGAGATACGGGTGTATTTGAAGGCCAAAACTTTAGAAGAATAGTTAGATAGATTTGATCACCAAGTTTAAATTATTGTATTAGATTTCTTGTGAGACATTGTATTTTACTCAAATGTAATAATGGAATATTGTAATTTGATTTAGTATTGTGAATGAGCAAAAATAAAGATATTTTATGAGTACTTATTTGTTGCGGGCTAAACAACATTCTACCGATGACACTGCAGTGTAGGCTGGACTTGAGCACGCACTCACATCCCGTAGAGTGGGTGCGGGTCGTGACATCTTTCTCTGTCTCTCTCTTAATAATTTTTTTCTCAATGTTCGAGAACAGTGGAGGAGATTAATAATTAATACTATTTTTACTAGTATTTATTTATAGTATATACGTATATGTATGTTATTAATAATAGCATAGGTACTATTATCTAGTATTATAATAATTATTATTGTTACCATTGTATTATTTAGATTAATATCATTATGTTAATTATTATTTATAGTTAGTATTAAATAGATATATGTTAAACAATCTTTTAAACATTATTTTGCAACAAAAATATAATATTGGGAATGGGCCCTATACATAAATTTCAAACTGGGTTTAAAAGTCCCATATATATTATTAATTACTTTTATCTATTTAAAATAATAAGTTATTTTGGTCTAAAAATTATAGTTTGACCAAATCAAGTTTTTAGATTTTTTAAATATTTATGTAAAATATTTTGACTAAGAAAAACATAGTTTTCAAGTATTGTAAAGATTTTCTAAAAATATTTATTTTTATGCAAAACCCTTCGATTATTCAATATTGACTATGCATAATCATATTTCTTATTCCTTTGCAAAATTTAGACTTCTTCATATCGGACCATGGCTATTAAACCATTTGGAACATTGTCAGATCATCGTATCACCACTAGACAAGATACCTTGCCATATTTACTATCTATTTACTTTTAATTCATCATGTTGCAGTCATGTTAATTATTTATTGTTTATTTTATTGCATATAAAACATTGCTTTCAATTTGTACTGAGGTGAAAACAACTGAGTTAGTAGTGTTCATGAATTTTATTTCTTTTATCCATATAGACCTAGAGTTAAGAGACTACCTCTTGTTTAGGAAGCATCTTTATGTCTTCATTGGTCCTGACACTTGTATACCACGAGTTGTGAGTACCATATAGATCTCGAACTCGCGTATTGACTAGCCAGTGGTATGTATAAGCCGTGCGTTAGGAATAACCGCTAATAAAGTTGCATATTAGAAGATTTAGCAGTTATTAGAGGTATATATTGTGGATACAACATAGTTAGGTGCTTGGAATAGGGAGGATAGTTCCTTAACATATGGGCCATGCATGTACTTTCCCTTTTGTTACCTGTGAGCTCCGCCAGATACGCGGGTGAGATTGCCCCTACTGTTACTGATGGCCTCTGACATTTAAGGAGCGTTAAGCACGTAGGCCCCTGGTGCCCATGAGAGGACTACGCCAATCCTATTTATAACCAGAGTGCCCATGCGTTGAAGGTTTATTCTTAAATTGCATATTCACATAGAATGGTTAGGTGACCTTTGTTTGATGTTTTGTCATACTCCGTTTCGATCATGGCATGGGACAATGTCTTATCTGGAATAGTGTGCTACCCCTTCTCCTTGTCGGGTTATAGGTGTGGTTCACTACTTCGATGATGGAATACGGGATCGTATTGTGATTCAGACTATTTACTTTTACCTATGACTGTGACATATTTATATTTAGTCTATATGACTTTTTTTAATCTTGTTACGTCCCTCTGAGGATCTGGTGATCTCTCCAGATGTAGATGTTCATGACATTCAGCAGGAGTATGGGCCAAACTCGGATTCTTCAAGAGGTCTCATCTTCCGCTGGACTGCTTGGTTATTTTATTTGTTTCTCTTTTTGATGCTTGGTAGTAGATTTATCTCCACCTGACAAATATTTATCTTATAATTCAATTGATACTGTTGGCTTGTTATTTTTTTATTTGTTGTCGTGGATGAGACATATATATTGTTTGTGACCATGCAATATTATTATGAGCAGGAGTTCATATAATATAGCTTATGTGTGTATAGGTTCCATATATTGGAGTAGCCTGCATATACATGCAGCTGGCATGCTAACGTACCTATTCCTATGTATATTTGGACTTGGGCGTTACTTTTTGTGTCATTAGCACCCGCCTACAGCACCGCTCGTCGTTGACCCTAAAGCATGTGCCGCATCCCGACTCTTGGATCCACACCGCCAGGCTAATGACTTGTTGCCACAACCACTCCTCCACCGCCACCAACAAGTGGTACACCTGACCTACGCCTCCAGCTCCTCCGCCTCGCCTGAAGACAGATCCGACAATTTCTTCTCGGTCCAGAGCAGCTCCTATTTCGTGTGGTGCCTTGCGCAGCTACCCACCTCCGCTAGACGTCGTTGTAAACCTCCATATCTTATGCAGAATTTATTTTTACAATTTTACTATTTTATACATATTTTAATTCTTTAGTTGTAATTAATGTATGTATATATTAAATATTGGTGTGTATGCTTGTACATTATACTACTAAATATAGTCTACTTTATAATTTAGAATTTTAGGTATTTTATATATTTTTAAAAAAATTCTAAAGTTATTAATTGCCTTGTAAGCCTTGAATACATAAGTATATATATATATATATATATATATATATATATATATATATATATATATATATATACACAAGTGTTGTTAAAAAAAAGTTAAGCAACAACAGCTACTGTAGCCGCTGCTACAGTAGGGGCGCAAGCCCGAGCCCCCTGCGCGCTGGAATGAGAGATCGAGTTTAAAACTCAAACTCGATCAATCCTAAGACAAATTCTATTTAATCTTTTTTGGAGTAATCCAAACCAAATTATCTTGTGGATTAACCTAAATACGAATTCAAATCCAACTCGGATTTGAAGGAAGTTCGGAGACAATAGTTCAAAATACTCAACCCTATAAATCGAAGCCACCCGCAAACCAAACCCTAAACTTCACAAATTCCTTCAACCTATAGAATCCCGACACCTTTGCGCAACTCCTCGACACCCTGCGCAGCCGCCGTGACCGCCGTACATCGCCGCCAGTCGCCGGGAACGGAGAAGAACAGAGCAACTCTATTCTGACACAGCAGCAAGGTACTCCCCTTTCCGACTCGATTTCTTCCTATACACTATATCGTTTTCGATTCCGTAAGTTCCTATGTATAGCCTAGATGACTCTCTACCAATCCCAGTAGATGGAATAATATAGTTGAGCCTGTAAGCTTCGTGAAAAATCACAAAAGTTTGGGAAAACCTGTGTCGTAAGGACAGATTTTTGATGTGTCGAAGCCTCTGTCCATTGCTGAATTTCAACCAGCATATTGCGAATTTTTGAAATTTGTTTGAAGGGACTGGAAGACAACATAACCCTCTTCAAATCCCTTCTTGTATTTTCTATTTTCATCCAATATAGGTTAAGTAATTCGTTTTCTAAAATTGTCAAAAACAATGTTTCAAAATAATTAATTTTATAAAAACTTCTCTGATACGCCGTGCGCCCCGTCGAACCGGGCGACGTGGTCGTGAAACGAAAGCAATGAAAGGTGCGTATCGACTTCGCAGACGTGTGGACTTTGACGGAATTCAAATTGGTCGCGTGTGCGCGACGAATTTGACCCGTATCCGTCGAAGAACACCGTATCGGCCTTTTTCTAAAATTCACAATTACTTTGTGCACGTTCGTCAAATCGAGACGAAACTTGCGTCAACAGGTCCGAATCGCAATTCTGGTTCTGTATGCCAGGTTTGGTCTGATTCTGAGAAGGTTGATTGGAACGCCAAAATTGGCGGACCCGTGACCCGATCCAATGGGCGATTTTGTGCACGACTCATCGGAATCCAAAATTGGACATACCGTTGGGTTCGTCTCCTCAAATCGGATCCGTAGACATGTAGTTTGACGACTTTAGAGATCGTAGATACTGGTGTGCATTTTAGTACAAAGCGGGTCCAACGGCGGATATCGTTTTGACCCGAAATTACGATTTTGCCCCTGGTCGGAATTTAACTTTCGGACAGGCATTTTCTAGGTATATCTTTTTCACCGAGAATATTTTTGATGTTTGTTTCAGCATCCGGTGTCATCTGTGAATTGTGAGTTTTGTGTTGACGCTTGCGACATTTGGATTTGCCCACTTTGCTCCGCAGGCAAGTATACCTTACCATAGATTCTGATTGTGCTCATTTATTTTTAGTTTATTTTATTATTGAATATTTGTTTCTTTTATTTGTCATTTTGTTTATATTATGCGTCCAAGTCACACTTGGGTGCAAGCGGCTAGATTTAGTCATTTTGTTATTTTATATCTTATTATGCATGTCGACGTAGTGTTTGACGACCACCTTATGAGTTTGAGATATTTTCATATCTCCTATGGCCTTGACACATGTATATCACGAGATGAGTGAGTTCATATAGGACACGGACCTGCGTACTTGACTGGCCATCGATACGTATGGGTCGTACGACGGATAGGAAGTAACTGGTATTAGTGAGTCGAGTTAGAAGCCATAGCAGTTGCCAACTGGTCAGGCTGTAGATACATCTTGGACAGGAGCATCGGGGGGAGGGGACATCTACTAGCGTAGGGGCTACATTTACTTTTTGCACAAATACATGGGCCGATAGTGTCTCGGATGAGCGCTACTTGATGGCCACTATTTATTACTTACGTGAATCCTTACAGCCCCTGCATAGAATATTATCCTCAAAGTGCATATCACATAGACGGATAGGGAGATCCAGTAGTGTCATAGTGGCATATTTTCACATTCAGTTATTTCGGCATATTTTTCTGTATCTTGTTACGTCCCTCTGAGGACCTGGTGATCTCTCCAGAATTAGACGAGTAGGACTATCCCCAAGAGTACGGATTCTTACGTTGATGACGAGGCATCTCCCACTGATACCTAGTTTTCCTCTTTATTATCTGAGACTATGTAGTGGACATCTTTTTATCTTTATTGTTCTGTTTTGAGGAGGTTGGACTCCATTTAGTTGAGACTATTTTTCATAGCCGTTTGGAGTGTGAATGTCCACCCGGCTATCTCATGACTTCTTCTACTATTGAGACTTTTATTCATTCCGAGTTGAGCTGTGGATGAGATTTAGTTATTATATTGTGGCTTACCATGTATTATTATTTACAGCTTATGTACAAATACGAGGATACCACATATTGGCGTATTCTTTGTATATGTTCAGCTGGCATGCTGACGTACTTGGTCCTATGTATTATAGGACTGGGGTGTTATATGTTTTTGTGGTGGCACATGCAGGTCCGTGAAAACATTGTTGGGTTACATGACTGTGCCCAACAAGCCTGCAAATAGGAATAGGATATAGAATCTCATCCACTTATTAATACCTTCCTTGACCTCTTCTCAATTTCTCGTTTGACTGCTTGATTACATCCAGTTTGATTTAGTTCTAACCAAAAGCTCAAATCTTCGTACCAATATAGGATGAATCTTCATAGTAGACACGCTACTCCTCTCGCCATCACTGATGGGAACACCACTGCTCAAGAAGGACCAGTAGGACAGCCACCCATGTCCTCGACCACTCCAGCACCATCCGGACCAGCCTTGCAGCTTGTGATGATACCACCCATTACTCAACAGCAAGCCCCGGCACCTCTAGTGGGGCATACAGACCCCGAAAACCCTGTAACTCAAGAGGAGTACCTACCGCATCCACCACCCTATCTACCTCAGTCCCTACCACAGATTCCACCCCCATATCCACCATCATCATATCCACCACAACAGCCTCCACAGTATCCACCATCTTAACCACCCCAGCAGCCCCCACCATATCCCTCACCATATCCACCACCATATCCCCCTCAGTATCCTCCCTTATACCCCCATAGTATCCCCTTCCATATCCTTCATACCCTTCACAGTACAAACCTCAGGGTGTCCCACAGTTTATGACCCAAATGCCATATATGCTACCACAGCAGCCCATGCCTCAGGCTGGTGGAACTACTACAGACCAGATCCTCCAGGGCTTAGTACAAGCCAAGATGCAGTAGAGCAAGGCTATTAGGATGAGTTTGGAGACAACACTGACCCGAGCACCCCAAGCCTCTGTGGGTACTATCGAAGGGTTTCGCAACATGAATCCTCCACACTTCAAGGGCACTGAAGACGTCATCGGGATCACCAATTGGCTGGTTAAGACAAAAAATCTTCTGAAGGCTTCAGAGTTATCCGCAGATCTATGGATGACGGCAGTGAAGTTACAGTTGGAAGGAAATGCTTACGATTGGTGGGCCACAGATGAGAGACGGCTAGAAGTTGATCAGATGTGAGAGAAATTCAAAAGACTGTTCAATAAGAAGTTTTTCTCCGACACTGCCAAGGATGCACAGTATGACCAGTTTCTACACTTAGAGCAAGGAAATATGATAGTTGATGAGTACGACATCGAGTTTAGTCGACTGAGTCATTTTGCACCGGGGTTAGTTATGACAGAGATGGAGAAAGCCAAAAGATTTCATAGATGCTTGAGTATAGAGTTGCAGAGATACACCAGCTCCAAGTTGAGGGTCTCCCAAGCAGCTGTTCTGGCAGAGGCTAGGACTCAGGAGGCCATAAGAAAAAAGGCAAACCGACGAGCTACTTCGACTATGGGATCAGCTAAGACTACTACAGGAGGGCCAGTGAGCCGTCCTTCCATACATCAGCATCAGTAGAGGACCGGGCCATACCAGACACCGGAGAAGGCCACTTGCCATTATTGTGGCAAAGTTGGTCATATTTTGAGAGATTGTAGACGACGGCTGGGTCATTGTTTGATCTACAGATCGAATCAGCACCAGGCTAAGGATTGCTCATTTCAGAGGATCACTCCACATAATCAGCAGCCGAGGCCAGCTATTGCAGGACCAGGAGCACCACGACCACCCTTACCCCCTCAGACAACCCAATTCCAGCAGGCTAGAGCACAGACAAGCAATTAGAGAGTTGGGAAGGCTTTTGCAGTAGCTGCAGATGAGGCAAAACTAGAGGTGGACATCATAGCAGGTATGGTTTTAGTTGCATCATTTTCTGCCATCACATTATTTGGCACTGGAGCCACCAATTCATTCATAGCCACTAGCTTCGCCACTAGACATAGTATATCCATGTCAACTTTATCTAAAAATATTAGAATCCTCACTGGAGGAGTGGTACCTGGTAGTGGTGTTTGTAGAAATTGTTCTGTAGTGATAAGTGGTAAAGAGATGAAGGCTCGACTTTTTGTATTTCCTATGCCGGTGTTCGATGTGGTTTTCGGAATGGACTGGTTGAGCTAGTATTTCGCTCTCATTGACTGCCATAGGGGCATTATCGTCTTTAGACCGCCGATTGATGCGGAGTTCGAGTTCACCAAAGATGTATCCTTGAGGAGCGATGCACCTATATTGGGGACTCACATGATGATGCAGGATACCACTCAGCACCCTGTTATTGCTGAGTTCGAGGATGTGTTTCTCGAGGAATTTCCAGGACTGCCACCTGACTGAGACTTTGAGTTTTCTATTGAGCTTATTCCTGGAGCCGAGCCTATTTCGTCTCGAGTATATCGACTAGCACCTAAGGAGTTGGCAGAGATGAAGATGCAGATTGATGACTTATTTGAGAAAGGATTTATTCGTGCCAGTGCGTCACCATGTGTAATGACCGTAGTTCGTATTACGTATTTTGGAATACGTGTACGTATTTTGACTCGTATTGCATGTCTCCTTGCTTGGTTCGGCTTGTTTGGTTTGGCTTGGTTCGGCTTGGGTTGCTTTTGGTTCATCATGGACCAAAGAGAAAACTCCCACCTACCACCACCATCATCATTTATTAACCCAACACTCTTTCTCTCTCATCATTCACTCTTCTTCTTCCCTACTATTACTTCTCCACCAACCTGAGAGTGGAAGGTTTAGGCAAGTGCATATTGCTTCATGGAGAAATTCTACTTTTATTGTTCCACTGTCTTCCTCATGTGTTTCTAACCCATTTTAGTACTTAGCATTTTTTATTTCTATTATTAATTTCTTATAAATCTAACTTTGTGGTATTTTCGATTTTTATGAGTTTTGATCTATCCAACCTGCATATTTTTGTTATTTGATGGTTCCATGTTGTAGAGAATTCCCTTTACCCAAATTTGACCTATGGAAGTCTGGATTTGGGTTCCTATTATTGTTTGGTGGAGCATGGAGGCCATGGTGTTTTCCGTGGACATGTTCTCTGTGGGAGCCATTAGTTGCACTCTGGCCGCATACAACATTGAGTTGCTGAGCCGCATGGCCATTTAATTGAATATTTAATTGATTTGGCCGCATAGGCTCATTGTATTAGCTGGACAAGTGCAAGTGTATATTTGCTGGGTCGCATGAGCATTCATTTGATGGCCGCATGGCCTTTTTAATTAATTGCATGCATCTGGCCGCATGGCCCTTTAATTAATTATATGCAAGCATCTGCATGCATTGTCGCATATGGCCATTGGCCATTTCTCAGCCGCATAGGCCATTGGCTCAATAGCTGGCCACATGTGCTTTTCCTCCCTCCATTTAAAAGCTTAGCCGTATATTGCATGCATTTAATTAGCTGCATATGCTTTGCTAGGAACACTTGGCCGCATGGCCTATGCATGCAATTGGATTTGTGCTTGCATGCTTATATTTAATGCATACATTTTCATTTGTGCTTGCATGCTTATATCAGCTTGTATGCATATGGCCATTTCATTAATATATATATTTAATGCTTATATCAGCTTACATGCTTATATATATTAAACGAGCCGCATAAGCATTTGCTATTTTGTTGGTCGCATAGGCCAATGAGCCGCATAAGCATTTGCGATTTTGCTGGCCGCATAGGCCAATCCAATTCTAGCCGCATATGGCCTTAGCTATTCTTGGCCGCATGGCCTTGCAAGCATTAATTGCTTGCATGCATGCTAATCTTGCATGCTTATATTTTATGGCCGCATGGGCTTTTGGCCATTAGTATTAAATATTGCCAGGTGAGCCGCATGGCCTTTGGCCATTAGCATTAAATATTTGCTTGCATGCAACTTGCTGGCCGCATATGGCCTATTATTTGCTGACCGCATATGGCCTAATTTTTCCTGAGCCTCATGAGTCCTCCACAGCCCTTGTCCCTTCTAATATTTAATTACCACATGTATGCTTGTGTCATATTAATTGTTTCCTAACACGATGGTGACCCGTTGTGGTGCACTTTTGACAAATGATATGGCATGATAGTGGCCCATCGTGGCGCACTCCTGACAGTAAACTTGACATGATAAACTTGATATGATATACTTAACATGATATACCTGACATGATATACCTGGATATGCTGTTGCGACGGCTAATATGACATGACAAGAATGAATGACCTGGACACCGTAGACGATTGTACTTGTACAAATGAACCCGTCTTGTCTTGTATCATTTTTAGGACAGGGACCGCTGAGTACCACGGTCAGGGGTACCTACTAAAAAGGACTAAGGCTAATAACTAGAATAACACAGTAGTCATGAAGAGATTTCCCAGCTATAGGCGATCCCGTTATTTGGGCGCCCTACTTGGGATCTGTAGCCTGCCGTCGAATAGGGCACATTTCCAGCACACTGTCATGTGTTGTACCCTCTAAGTCACCTAAGGGTACATGCGTTTCCTAGACGATGTACCCACTTGAATTCAACCCCTAATTGCGTTCGGATAGCCTGGATGGTCTGCAGGGCTTGTGGCTGTTGGAATAATCTTACTGCATCTTGCTAGTAACTAGTCTAGTGCTAACCCTAGTTAGTTAAAGTATCAAGCCGTACTTATTGCTTGGTCGTGAATTATTGGATGGAGTCTAAATCAGTCTAGTCTTGTCTTGATCCTGTGCAAGATTGTCACATGACCTGATTGTTCATGCTCACCCTGTCGATAAATGGTGAGAAACCAAGTTCCGTTCAGATGAAGGGTTACAACACCGGTCCTTGTTTGGTTTACGGGTTGTAACCTAGTTATCTGAATAGTCCCATGGTTATCTCATCGTATATTATCCTGATAGTTTTTCATATTTCCAGTTCTTACTATTTATTATTATTCTTGTGCTAATTGCTGGTTTTAGTTCCTAAGTGAAGCCTCCTTTGTGGCACTTGCTCTTTCTGGGGTCTGACCCAGCTGGTTTTGAATGGCCAGATTTCGGAGCATCTCCAGAGGATCTACCGACTTTCCAGCCAGATGGTGACCACTAGACGGAATCCTGACAACGAGTGGATTTATTTTGGCTCTCCCACTCTATTGTAAAAATATTTTTTTGAGGGGTTTATTCGACGAGCACGTGTTAGCTCGGTTGCACTTTATTACTGTCTGCCTACGGGTTGTAACATGATTGACAGATCCTAGGGTTGATCATGTATGACTAAACTCTTGCTAGTCATCACATTTTGTAACGATTAGCTTCATGATCAACTGAATATGTAATGTTTGGGATGCCTTACTAATATATATTTGGTGATCTTACATCTTACAACTTTACTTGCTTTCTTGAGATTGAGACATTTAGGCTTGTTCATGATCTTAAGAGACTGATGGATTGTACTTAAACCCTCATATATCTAGATAGCCGTGACCATATAGTGAGGTGGATTCCATTTTATTATACGTAGCTGGCTATATATGCCTCCGCTCTCCAATATTCTGGTTCTGGGGCGTTATATGGTTTAAGTGGTGGCCCATGCAGGTCTTGTAAATCAAGATATGTGAGGGTTTACCGAATAGATGTCTCAATCAGCACTCGCCCTTGATCTCTGTCCATATTTTCTAATCCTTGAGATTCTCGACCTGATAACATGCTTGTATCTTTGATCTGTCCTGGTCCTTCCTTATTGTTCCCTATGTCGTCTTCTTCAGCGACATTGTTCATGGACCTGCCGATCAGCAAGGCGGAGCACCTCCCATGGACCAGCAGCAACCTGAAAATCAAGACTAATATTCAGGAGTAGCCTCCAGAGTCGTGTCTACCAGAGGAGAGCCACCAGTTCAGCCCGTCCAGCCTACAGAGCCTGATGATGGCACTTTGGTAGGTCTCATCAGATCATTGTTAGCTTTTCAAGATCGCCGAGGTGATGCATTGCACCAGGCAGTACAAGATGCTCTGAACAGAGGCGATCATCCAGGGAATAGTGCGACCAACAACTTCATGTGCTTGAACCCTCCCTTCTTCGATGGCAGCGAAGATGCTATTGCTGCTGATGCATGACTTTAGGACACTGAGGTCATCCTAGAAGCACCCAGGACCCGAGAAGACGAGAAGGTAGCCGTAGTGCGCCTACAACTATTGGATTTGGCCCGCAGCTGGTGGGCGACGCAGGCTGTTGGATTAAGGGCACCTATTGCTTGGGCAGTATTTCGTGAGAGATTCCAGATCAAGTATTTCGATGTTGTAGCTCGGTATAATCTACAGATGAAGTTCACCAATCTCAAGCAGATGGACATGACGGTCGATGGATATGCGGCCGAGTTTTCCAGGCTTAGTCGGTTTGCTCCCACATTGGTAGTGACCGAGTTTGACAAAGCTCAACGATTTCAGCAGGGACTCTACTTGGAGATTTTACTGGCGGTAGAGCAGTTTGAGCATCAGACTTTTGATGTCGTATTGAGAGCAACTAGGAGGCATGATTATACCTTCCATAGGATCGTGGAAAAGATCAGAAGCAGGGAGCGGTATCACGGCCAGATGAGTCTGTCCTCAGCACCAGCCCCGACAGCTAGGGCTTTGACTATTGGAGTTCCCCGAAGGGCGGATTCGGTTACGTCGGTTCAGCATTCGACTCCGACGTCCCCTCAGCAACAGAAGCAGAAGCAGTCTTCCGTAATAGGCTGCACTCATTGTGGGAAGCCAGGACACGTTGTTTCAGAATATCGCAGAGCACAGGGATTGTGTTTGGCTTGTGGGGCACCGGATCATAAGATAGGGTCATGTCCGAATAGAGCCGGTCCCTCCTCATCGGCCCAGACTAGTCCCTCAGTTAGGGGACCAGCCCCAGCCCCAGCCCCAGCCCCAGTACAGCAGCTGTACCAGCCTTCGAGACCATTGTCGCCTCAGGCACAAGCCTTCCAGCAGCAGAGACCCCAGCCGTATGCCCAGGTCCAAGCTCAGATTCAGAATCGGCAGAGAGGTTCCTAGCAGGATGTCTTTTCTCTTCCTTATGCCTTCAAATTCTTTGCTTGCATGGTTGATTGTTTGATTTATTGCTTAGTATAGCTTGTCCTTGCATCTCTAGTCTCTTGATTAAATTTCGAGGACGGAATTCTTTTAAGGTGGGTAGAGTTGTAATGACCGTAGTTCGTATTGCGTATTTTGAAATACGTGTACCTATTTTGACTCGTATTGTATGTCTCATTGCTTGGTTCGGCTTGTTTGGTTTGGCTTGGTTCGGCTTGGGTTTTTTTTGGTTCATCATGGACCAAAGAGAAAACCCCCACCTACCACCACCATCACCATTTATTAACCCAACACTCTTTCTCTCTCCTCATTCACTCTTCTTCTTTCCTACCATTACTTCTCTACCAACCTGAGAGTGGAAGGTTTAGGCAAGTGCATCTTGCTTCATGGAGGAATTTCACTTTTATTGTTCCACACACTTTCTCATGTATTTCTAACCCACTTTAGTACTTATCATTTTTCATTTCTATTGTTAATTTCTTGTAAATCTAGTTTTGTGATATTTTCGGTTTTTATGAGTTTTGATCTATCCAACCTGTATATTTTTGTTATTTAATGGTTCTATGTTGTAGAGAATTCTATTTTACCCAAATTTGACCTATGAGAGTCTGGATTTGGGTTCCTATTGTTGTTTGGTGGAGTATGGAGGCCACGGTATTTTCTGTGGACATGTTCTCTTTGGGAGCCATTAATTACACTCTGGCCGCATACAATATTGAGTTATTGAGCCGTATGAGCATTTTTTTGCTCTGAGCCACATGGCCATTTAATTGAATATTTAATTGAGTTGGCCGCATAGGCTCAATGTATTAGCTGGACAAGTGCAAGTGTATATTTGCTAGGTCGCATGAACATTCATTTGTTGGCCGCATGGCCTTTTTAATTAATTGTATGCATTTGGCCGCATGGCCCTTTAATTAATTATATGCAAGCATCTGCATGCATTGTCGCATATGGCCATTGGCCATTTCCCAGCCGCATAGGCCATTGGCTCAATAGCTGGCCGCATATGCTTTTTCTCCCTCCACTTAAAAGCTTAGCCGTATATTGCATGCATTTAATTAGCCGTATATGCTTTGCTAGGAACACTTGGCCGCATGGCCTATGCATGTAATTGTATTTGTGCTTGCATGCTTATATTTAATGCATGCGTTTTTATTTGTGCTTGCATGCTTATATCAGCTTGTATGCATATGGCCATTTCATTAATATATATATTTAATGCTTATATCAGCTTACGTGCTTATATATATTAAATGAGCCGCATAAGCATTTGCTATTTTGTTGGTCGCATAGGCCAATGAGCCGCATAAGCATTTGCTATTTTGCTGGCCGCATAGGCCAATCCAATTGTAGCTGCATATGGCCTTAGCTATTCTTGGCCGCATGGCCTTGCAAGCATTAATTGCTTACATACATGCTAATCATGCATGCTTATATTTTATGCCGCCTGGGCTTTTGGCCATTAGCATTAAATATTGCCAAGTGAGCCGCATGGCCTTTGGCCATTAGCATTAAATATTTGCTTGCATGCAACTTGCTGGCCGCATATGGCCTATTATTTGCTGACCGTATATGGCCTAATTTTTCCCGAGCCTTATGAGTCCTCCACAGTCCTTGCCCCTTCTAATATTTAATTACCACATGTATGCTTGTGCCATATTAATTGTTCCCTGATACGATGGTGACCCATTGTGGTACACTTTTGACAAATGATAAGACATGATAGTGGCCCGTCGTGGCGCACTCCTGACAGTAAACTTGATATTGTAAACTTGACATGGTATACTTGACATGATATACCTGACATGATATACCTAACATGATATACCTAACATGATATACCTGGATATGTTGTTGCGATGGCTAACATGACATGACAAGAATGAATGACCTGGATACCGTGGACGATTGTGCTCGTACAAATGAACCCGTCTTGTCTTGCATCATGTCTATGACAGGGACCCCTGAGTACTACGGTCAGGGGTACCTACTAAAAAGGACTAAGGATAATAACTAGAATAACACAGTAGTCATGAAGAGATTTCCCAGCTACAGGCAATTCCATTATCTGGGAGCCCCACTTGGGATATGTAGCCTGCCATCGAGTAGGGCACATTTCCAGCACACTGTCATGTGTTGCACCCTCTAAGTCACCTAAGGGTACATGTGTTTCCTGAACGATGTACCCACTTGAATTCAACCCCTAATTGCATCCGGATAGCCTGGATGGTCTGCAGGACTTGTGGCTGTTCGAATAATCTCACTGCATCTTGCTAGTAACTAGGCCTGTGATAACCCTAATTAGTTAAAGTATCAAGTCGTACTTACTGTATCTTGCTAGTAACTAGTCTTGTGATAACCCTAGTTAGTTAAAGTATAAAGCCGTACTTATTGCTTAGCCGTGAATTGTTGGATGGAGTCTAAATCAGTCTAGTCTTGTCTTGATCCTGTGCAAGTTTGTCACATGACCTGATTGTTCATGCTCACCTTGTCGATAAATGGTGAGAAACCAAGTTTCGTTCAGATGAAAGGTTACAACCCCGGTCCTTGTTTGGTTTACGGGTTGTAACCTGGTTATCTGAATAGTTCCATGGTTATCTCGTCGTATATCATCCTGATAGTTTTCCATATTTCCAGTTCTTACTATTTATTATTATTCTTGTGCTAATTGCTGGTTTTAGTTCCTAAGTGAAGACTTCTTTGTGGCACTTGCTCTTTCTGGGGTCTGACCCAGCTGGTTTTGTATGGCCAGATTTTGGAGCAGCTCCAGAGGATCTACCGACTTTTCAGCCAGATGGTGACCACTAGACGGAATCCTGGCAACGAGTGGGTTTATTTTGGCTCTTCCACTCTATTGTAAAAATATTCTTTTGAGGCGTTTAGCCGACGAGCACGTGTTAGCTCGGTTGCACTTTATTACTGTCTGCCTACGGGCTGTAATATGATTGACAGATCCTAGGGTTGATCATGTATGACTAAACTCTTGCTAGTCATCACATTTTATAACGACTAGCTTCATGATCAGCTGAATATGTAATGTTTGAGATGCCTAACTATTGTATATTTGGTGATTTTACATCTTGTAACTTTACTTACTTTCTTGAGATTGAGACATTTAGGTTTGTTCATGACCTTAAGAGACTGATGGATTATAGTTAAACCCTCATATATCTAGACAGCCGTAACCGTATAGTGAGGTGGATTCCATTTCATTATATGTAGCTGGCTATGTATGTCCTCTCTCTCCAGTATTCTGGTTTTGGGGCGTTACATGGTTTAAATGGTGGCCCATACAGGTCTTATAAATCAATATATATGAGGGTTTACTGAATAGATGTCTCAATCAGCACTTTTCCTTGATCTCTGCCCGTTTTTCTAATCCCTGAGATTTTAGACCTGATTACATGCTTGTATCTTTGATCTGTCCTGGTCCTTCCTTATTGTTCCCTATGTCATCTTCTTCAGCGGCATTGTTCCTGGACCTGCCGATCAGCAAGGCGGAGCACCTCTCGTGGACCAGCAGCAACCTGGAAATCAAGCCCAGTATTCAAGAGTAGCCTCCAGAGTCGTGCCTACCGGAGGAGAGCCACCAGTTCAGCCCGTCCAGCCTACAGAGCCTGATGATGGCACTTTGGTAGGTCTCATCAGATCATTGTTAGCTTCTCAATATCTCCGAGGTGATGCATTGCACCAGACAGTACAAGATGCTTTGAACAGAGGCGGTCATCCAGGGAACAGGGCGGCCAACAGCTTCAAGCGCTTGAATCCTCCCTTCTTCGATGGCAGCGAAGATGCTATTGCTGCTGATGCATGGCTTCAAGACACAGAGGTCATCTTAGAAGCAGCCAGGACCCCAGAAGACGAAAAAGTGGCCGTGATGCGCCCACAGCTATTGGATTTGGCCCGCAGCTGGTGGGCGGCACAGGCCGTTGGATTAAGGGCACCTATTGCTTGGACAGTATTTCGTGAGAGATTCTAGACCAAGTATTTTGATGCTGTAGCTCGGTATGATCTACAGACGAAGTTCACCAATCTGAAGCAGATGGACAGGACGGTCGATGGATATGCGGTCGAGTTTTCCAGGCTTAGTCGGTTTGCTCCCACCTTGGTAGCGACCGAGTTTGACAGAGCTGAGCGATTTCAGTAGGGACTCCACTTGGAGATTTTACTGGCGATAGAGCAGTTTTAGCATCAGACTTTTGATGCCGTATTGAGAGCAGCTAGGAGGCATGAGTATACCTCCCAGAGGATCGTGGACAGGATCGAAAGCAGGAAGCGGTCTCACGGACAGATGAGTATGTCCTCAGTACCAGCCCCGGCAGCTAGGGCTTTGACTATTGGAGTTCCCCGAAGGGCGGATTCCGTTACGTCGGTTCAGCCTTCGACTCCGACGTCCCCTCAGCAACAGAAGCAGAAGCAGTCTTTCGTAATGGGCTGCACTCATTGTGGGAAGCCAGGACACGTTGTTTTAGAATGTCGCAGAGCACAGGGATTGTGTTTGTCTTGTGGGGCATCGGATCATAAGATAGGGTCATATCCGAATAGAGCTGGTCCCTCCTCATCGGCCCAGACTAGTCCCTCTGTTAGGGGACCAGCCCCAGCCCCAGTACAGCAGCTGTACCAGCCTCTGAGACTATTGCTGTCTCAGGCACAAGCCTTCCAGCAGCAAAGACCCCAGCAGTATGCCCAGGTCCAAGCTCAGATTCAAAATCGGCAGAGAGGTTCCTAGCAGGATGTCTTCCCTCTTCCTCATGCCTTCAAATTCCTTGCTTGCATGATTGATTGTTTGATTGATTGCTTAGTATAGCTTGTCCTTGCATCTCTAGCCTCTTGATTAAATTCTGAAAACGGAATTCTTTTAAGGTGGGTAGAGTTGTAATGACCGTAATTCGTATTGCATATTTTGGAATACGTGTACATATTTCGATTCGTATTGCATGTCTCGTTGCTTGGTTCGGCTTGTTTGGTTTGGCTTGGTTCAGCTTGGGTTGCTTTTGGTTCATTATGGACCAAAGAGAAAACTCCCACCTACCACCACCATCATCATTTATTAACCCAACACTCTTTCTCTTTCCTCATTTACTCTTCTTCTTCCCTACCATTACTTCTCCACCAACCTGAGAGTGGAAGGTTTAGGCAAGTGCATCTTGCTTCATGGAGGAATTCCACTTTTATTGTTCCACTGTCTTCCTCATGTGTTTCTAACCCATTTTAGTACTTAGTATTTTTTATTTCCATTGTTAATTTCTTAGAAATCTAGCTTTGTGGTATTTTCGATTTTCATGAGTTTTGATCTATCCAACCTGCATATTTTTGTTATTTGATAGTTCCATGTTGTAGAGAATTCCATTTTACCATAATTTGACCTATGGGAGTCTGGATTTGGGTTCATATTGTTATTTGGTGGAGCATGGAGGCCATGGTGTTTTTTGTGGACATGTTCTTCGTGGGAGCCATTAATTGCACTCTGGCCGCATACAACATTGAGTTGCTGAGCCGCATGGCCATTTAATTGAATATTTAATTGAGTTGGCCGTATAGGCTCAATGTATTAGCTGGCCACGTGCAAGTGTATATTTGCTGGGCCGCATGAGCATTCATTTGTTGGCCGCATGGCCTTTTTAATTAATTGTATGCATATGACCGTATGGCCCTTTAATTAATTACATGCAAGCATCTGCATGCTTTGCCGCATATAGCCATTGGCCATTTCCCAGCCGCATAGGCCATTGGCTCAATAGCTGGCCGTATATGCTTTTCCCCCTCCTCCTTTTAAAAGCTTAGCCGCATATTGCATGCATTTAATTAGTCGCATATGCTTTGCTAGAAACACTTGGCCGCATGGCCTATGCATGCAATTGCATTTGTGCTTGCATACTTATATTTAATGCATGCGTTTGCATTTGTGCTTGCATGCTTATATCAGCTTGCATGCATATGGCCATTTTATTAATATATATATTTAATGCTTATATCAGCTTGCATGCTTATATATATTAAATGAGCCGCATAAGCATTTGCTATTTTGCTGGCCGCATAGGCCAATCCAATTGTAGTCGCATATGGCCTTAGCCATTCTTGGCCGCATGGCCTTGCAAGCATTAATTGCTTGCATGCATGCTAAGCTTGCATGCTTATATTTCATGGCCGCATGGGCTTTTGGCCATTAGCATTAAATATTGCCAAGTGAGACGCATGGCCTTTGGCCATTAGCATTAAATATTTGCTTGCATTTGTTTGTATGCAACTTGCTGGCCGCATATGGCCTATTATTTGTTGGCCGCATATGGCCTAATTTTTCCTGAGCCGTATGAGTCCTCCACAGCCCTTGTCCCTTCTAATATTTAATTACCACATGTATGCTTGTGCCATATTAATTGTTTTCTGACACGATAGTGATCCGTTGTGGTACACTTTTAACAAATGACATGGCATGATTGTGGCCCGTCGTGGCACACTCCTGACAGTGAACATGACATGATAAACTTGACATGATATACTTGACATGATATACCTGACATGATATACCTGGATATGCTATTGCGACGGCTAACATGACATGACTAGAATGAATGACCTGGACACCATAGACGATTGTACTTGTACAAATGAACCCGTCTTGTCTTGCATCATTTTTAGGATATGGACCCCTGAGTACCACGGTCAGGGGTACCTACTAAAAAGGACTAAGGCTAATAACTAGAATAACACAGTAGTCTTGAAGAATTTTCCAGCTACAGGCAATTCTGTTATCTGGGCGCCCCACTTGGGATCTGTAGCCTGCCGTCGAGTAGGGCACATTTCCAGCACAGTGTCATGTGTTGCACCCTCTAAGTCACCTAAGGGTACATGTGTTTCCTGGATGATGTACCCACTTGAATTCAACCTCTAATTGCGTTCGGATAGACTGGATGGTCTGCAGGACTTGTGGCTGTTGGAATAATCTCTCTGCATCTTACTAGTAACTAGGCATGTGATAACCCTAGTTAGTTAAAGTTTCAAGCCGTACTTATTGCTTGGCCGTGAATTGTTGGATGGAGTCTAAATCAGTCTAGTCTTGTCTTGATCCTGTGCAAGATTGTCACATGACCTGATTGTTCATGCTCACCCTATCGATAAATGGTGAGAAACCAAGTTCCGTTCAGATGAAGGGTTACAACCCCGATCCTTGTTTGGTTTACAGGTTGTAACCTGGTTATCTGAATAGTCCCATGGTTATCTCGTCGTATATTATCCTGATAGTTTTCCATATTTCCAGTTCTTACTATTTATTATTATTCTTGTGCTAATTGCTGGTTTTAGTTCCTAAGTGAAGCCTCCTTTGTGGCACTTGCTCTTTCTGGGGTCTGACCCAGCTGGTTTTGTATGGCCAGATTTCGGAGCAGCTCCAGAGGATCTACCGACTTTTCAGCCAGATGGTGACCACTAAACGGAATCCTGGCAATGAGTGGGTTTATTTTGGCTCTCCCACTATATTATAAAAATATTCTTTTGAGGTATTTAGCCGACGAACACGTGTTAGCTCGGTTGCACTTTATTACTGTCTGCTTACGGTCTGTAACATGATTGACAGATCCTAGGGCATGTATGACTAAACTCTTGCTAGTCATCATATTTTATAACGACTAGCTTCATGATCAGCTGAATATATAATGTTTGGGATGCCTTACTATTGTATATTTGGTGATCTTATATCTTGTAACTTTACTTGCTTTCTTGAGATTGAGACATTTAGGCTTGTTCATGACCTTAAGAGACTGATGTATTATAGTTAAACCCTCATATATCTAGACAGCCGTGACCGTATAGTGAGGTGGATTCCATTTTATTATACGTAGCTGGCTATGTATGCCCCCGCTCTCCATTATTCTGGTTCTGGGGCGTTACACCATGGGAAGCACCAATTCTTTTTGTGCCTAAGAAAGATGGGACGGTGCGCATCTTGTTAGTAACTAGGCCTGTGATAACCCTAGTTAGTTAAATATCAAGCCGTACTTATTACTTGGTCGTGATTGTTGAATGGGGAATAATCAGTCTAAGTCTTGTCTTGATCCTGTACCAGATTGTTACATGATCTGATTTTCTTATATTATCTTGTCGATAAATAATGGGAAACCAAGTTCCATTCAGATGAAGGGTTACAACCCCGGTCCTTGTTTGGTTTACGTGTTGTAACCTGGTTATCTGAATAGTTCCATGGTTATCTCGTCGTATATCATCATGATATTTTCATATTTCCAGTTCTTACTTATTTATACTCTCGTGCTAATTGCTGGTTTAGTTCCTAAGTGAAGCTTCCTTTGTGGCACTTGCTCTTTCTGGGATCTGACCCAGCTGGTTTTGTATGGCCAGATTTCGGAGCAGCTCCACAGGATCTACCGACTTTCCAGCCTGATGGTGACCACCAGGCGTAACCAGGGCAACGAGTGGGTTATTTTTGGCTCTCCCACTTTATTATAAAAATATTTTTTTGAGGCGTTTAGCCGACGAGCACCTGTTTAGCTCGATTGCACCTTTACTTACTGTCTGCCTATGGGCTGTAGCATGATTGACAGATCCTAGGGTTGATCATGTATGACTAAACTCTTGCTAGTCTTCACATTTTGTAATGACTAGCTTCATGATCAGCTGAATATGTAATATTTGGGACGCCTTACTATTGTATATTTGGTGATCTTACATCTTGTGACATTTGCTTACTTGCTTGTGATTGAGACACTAGGCTTATTCATGACCATAAGAGACTGTTGTCTTGTAGTTAAACCCTCATGTATCTAGACAGCCGTGACCGTATAGCGAGGTAGGTTGCACTTTAATATACGTAGCTGGCTATGCCTGCCCCGCTCTCCAGTATTCTGGCTCTGGGGCGTGACATGGTTTAAGTGGTGGCCCATGCAGGTATTGTAAATCAAGATATGTGAGGGTTTACCGAATAGATGTCTCAATCAGTACTCGTCCTTGATCTCTGTTCGTATCCTCTGAATCCCTAGATTCTTGACCTGTCCACATGCTTGTATCGTTGATTTATCTTGGTCCTTCCTTATTGTTTCCCATGTCGTCTTCTTCAGCGGCATTGTACCTGGCCCTGCCGATCAGCAAGATGGAGCACCTCCCGTGGACCAGCAACAACCTGGAGATCAAGCCCAGCATTTAGGAGTAGCCTCCAGAGTCGTGCCTATTGGAGGAGAACCACCGGTCCAGCCAGTTCACCCTACAGAGCCTGATGATGGCACACTGGTAGATCTCATCAGGTCATTGATAGCTTTCCAAGATCGTCGAAGAAATACCTTGCACCAGGCAGTAACAGATGCTCTGACAAGAGAAGGTCATCAGGGTAGCAGCGCGACCAACAGCTTCAAGCGCTTGAAACCTCCCTTCTTTGATGGTAGCGAAGATGCTATCGTCGCAGATGCTTGGCTTCAGGACACAGAGGTGATTCTAGAAGCATCCAGAACCCCAGAGAACGAGAAGGTGGCCGTAGTGCGCCTGCAGTTGTTAGATCTTGCCCGCAGCTGGTGGACGGCACAGGCCGTGGGATTAGCAGCACCCTTTGCTTGGGCAGTATTCAGAGAGAGATTCCAGACCAAGTATTTAGATGCTGTAGCTCGGTACGACCTACAGACGAGGTTCACCAATCTGATGCAGATGGGCAGGACGGTCGACGGATATGCGGCCGAGTTTTCCAGACTCAGTCGGTTTGCTCCCACCTTGGTGGCAACCGAGTATGATAGAGCCCAGCGATTCCAGCAGAGGCTCCATCTCGAGATCTTATTGGCAGTGGAGCAGTTTGAGCATCAGACCTTTGATGCAGTATTGAGAGCAGCTAGGAGGCATGAGTATACCTTCCAGCGGATTGTGGACAGGACAGGAGGTCGGAAGCGATCTCACGGCCAGATGAACCAATCTTCAGCACCAGCCCCGGCAGCCAGGGCTTTGACCATTGGAACTCCGAGGCGAGCAGCTTCAGTTACGTCGGTTCAACATTCAACCCTGGCGTATCTCCAGCAGCAGCAGAGGCAGAAGCAGGCTTCCGGAGTGGGTTGCACTCATTGTGGGAAGCCAGGACATGTACTGGCAGAGTGTCGCAGGGCACAGGGATTATGCCTGGCTTGTGAAGCACCGGACCACAGGGTTAGGGACTGCCCGAATAGGGGGAGTTCCTCTTTATCAACCTTTTCTAGTCCTTGGGTTAGGGGACCAGCACCAGTACCAGTCCAGCAGCAGCAGCAGCACCCGTTGCCGAGGCCCTTACCGTCTCAGACCCAAGTGTTTCAGCAGCAAAATCCCCAGCAGTATGTGCAAGCCCAAGCCCAGATCCAGAACAGGCAGCGAGGATTTCAGCAGAGGGGACCAGCACCCCGAGGGCATGGTCAGGCTATGGTAATGACCGTAGAGGAAGGATTGGCACCAGGAGAGGTAGTGGCAGGTACTATTCTCGTCAACTCATTTCTCGCTTCAGATTTATTTGATTCTGGTGCATCGCATTCATTTATGTCTGCACGATTCGCGACACGGATAGGATTGGAGTCCGAGTCATTATCAGTAAGGCTCAATATACTTACTGGTAACAGACTCGTGGGAGTAGATAGAGTATTTTCCTCGTGTCGGATCGTAGTTAGCGGAAGGGAATTTCCTGCTAGATTGATAGAATTCCCGATGGCCGATTATGATGTGGTCTTAGGGATGGATTGGTTGAGGAACCAGTATACTAGAATGGACTGCCATATTGGCAGGGTTGTTTTTAGCATTCCAGGCGAGCTAGAGTTTTCCTTTTCCCGAGGCGAAGTTGAACCTTCTCCTCCGGTATTGCGGATGGCCGTGGCAGCAGTACAGTTCCCCCGGATAGTCGAGGAGTTTCCAGATGTTTTCCCAGAAGAGCTTCCAGGGATGCCGCCAGAGCGGGAGATCGAGTTCACCATAGACTTGATTCCCGGGACAGCCCCGGTGTCGGAGAGAGTCTACAGAATGGCGCCGTCAGAGTTGGAGATATTGTACAAGATGATTGAAGAACTTAGGACCAAGGGATTCATTCGTGCAAGTGGATCACCTTGGGGAGCCCCGATGCTTCTTGTAAAAAAGAAGGATGGTACGTCCAGGTTATGTGTTGATTATTGTACTTTGAACTCAGTGTCAATCAAGAACAGATACCCTCTCCCAAGGATAGATGACTTGTTTGATCAACTCAAGGGGGCAGCAGTATTTTCAAAGATCGACTTGCGCTCAGGATATCATCAGATCAGAGTCAGAGAGCAGGACATCCCGAAGACAGCTTTCAGATCCAGATATGGGCATTGGAAGTTCCTTGTTATGCCATTTGGAGCGACCAATGTGCCGGCTGTATTCATGGACCTCATAAATCATATCTTTATGCCTTATTTGGATCAGTTCGTGATAGTGTTCCTAGATGACATCCTGGTCTACAGTAAGAGTGAAGCAGAGCATGAGTAGCATCTCAGAGTTGTCCTCCAGATTCTTCGTAAGTACCAATTGTATGCCAAGTTCAGTAAATGCGAGTTCTGGCTCGATCGTATTTCATACTTGGGTCATATCATCACCAGAGGAGGAGTAGAAGTGGATCCCCAGAAGATCGTGGCCATTGAGACATGGCCAGTGCCCAGCATAGTTGCAGAAGTTCGCAGTTTTCTTGGCTTGGTCGGCTACTACCGACGATTTGTTTCGGACTTTACTCGGATTTTAGCGCCCTTGACCCAGTTGACCCGCAAGGATGTGCAGTTCGCTTGGACCGCAGAATGTCAGAGTTCGTTTGAGAAGTAGAAGCGAGGCTTGATAACGGCTCCCATTCTCACGCTTCCAGATGGGACCGGAAGATTCTCAGTATATTGTGATGCTTCAGGCAGAGGTTTAGGATATGTTTTGATGTAGCATGGGAAGTTAATAGCTTATGCGTCACGTCAACTTCATGAACATGAAAGGAATTACCCAACCCACGACTTAGAGTTGGCGACAGTAGTGTTTGCACTGAAGCTTTGGAGACATTACTTGTATGGAGATAGGGTAGATTTTCACCGACCACAAGAGCCTGAAGTATGTATTTACCCAGAAGGATCTCAACATGCATCAGAGGAGATGGCTAGAGCTACTTGTGGATTATGATGTCAACCTGCAGTATCACCCGGGGAAGGCCAACGTTGTTGCAGATGCATTGAGCAGGAGAGCTGGAGTTTACTTTCTAACAGCTCAACCAGAATTATTAGAAGATCTTCAGAAGATGGGTATAGAAGTTGTCCTTCCAACCAATGTGGTATTGATGGCCAGTATGCAAGTTCAGTCCAGCATAGTTGAGAGGATCAAGATGGCTCAGTTAGCAGATTCCAAGCTTCAGTGACTCAGGAAAGAGTGTGAGGCGGGACGAAGACCGGAGCTATACATTTATGAAGATGGTACACTTCGACATGGTAAACGTCTTTGTGTATCCAGTGGAGATATCAGACAAGATATCATGGCAGAAGCTCACAGTTCTCAGTATTTCATTCATCCGGGCGGTACGAAGATGTACCGTGATATCCGACAGCACTTTTGGTAGAATGGCATGAAGAGGAAGATAGCTCGGTTTGTCTCTCGGTGTTTGGTTTGCCAACAGGTTAAGGCTGAATATTAGAGGCCAGCTGGACTTCTTCAGCCCTTGCCGATTCCAGAATGGAAGTGAGAGCATGTAACCATAGATTTCGTGACTGGATTACCTAGGTCCCCAGCTGGTAGAGATGCTATATGGGTAATAGTTGATAGGTTCACGAAGGTGGCTCACTTTTTCCCATTCAGAATTGGTCAGTCGACAGCTCAGCTGGCAGAGATGTACCTTAGGCAGATAGTCAGGATGCTTAGAGTACCAGTCAGTATCACCTCGGACCGGAATTCAAGATTCATATCGCACTTTTGGCAGAGTCTCCAGAAGAGTTTGGGGACTCGTCTCCAGTTCAGCTCAGCTTATCATCCACAGACAGATGGTCAGTCAGAACGCACGATCCAGACTCTTGAAGATATGTTGCGGTCATGTACATTCGACTTCGGTGGTTCGTGGAAAGATCACCTGTACCTAGGGGAGTTCTCGTACAATAATAGTTTCCAAGCTAGTATCCAGATGGCACCGTTCGAGGCACTGTACGGTAGGAAGTGCAGATCTTCGTTAGCATGGGTTGATGTTGGAGAGAGGCAGATGCTCGGTCCGAAAATAATTACTCGGACTATCGAGGTGGTCAGAAGGGTCAAGGATCATCTTCGCGTGGCACAAGATCGCCAGCGCCATTGGGCCAATTCTCATCGGCGTCCCCTCGAATTCTCTGTCGACGACCATGTATTCCTTAGGATCTCACCTACTCGTGGCGTCATTCGTTTCGGCGTACGGAGAAAGCTTAGTCCTAGGTATATAGGGCCGTTCGATATTCTGGAGCGAGTAGGAGATGTATCCTATCGTCTCGCTCTTTCGCCGTCGTTAAGCGAGGTGTATGACATGTTCCATGTATCCCAACTACGACGGTATATCCCGGACCCGAGCCACATCCTGGATCATTCAGAATTGATTGTTGGTACCAACCTTTCGTATAAGGAGAGGCCCGTGTCTATATTGGACCGAAGAGAGAAGACACTCAAGAACAAGATATCAAGTTAGTCCGTGTTGCTTGAGGTCATCACACTTTGGGAGAGTCAACATAGGAGCGTGAGGATGAGATCCGATCGTAATATTCTGACCTATTTGACTCGTGAGGTATAATGTCTTCCTTATGCCTCGTGGCTTCGATTCCTTGCTTGCATGATTGATTGCTTGATGGATTGCCTAGTATAACTTGCATGTGATTAATATAGCTTATCCATGTCTCTTTAGCCACTTAATTAAATTTCGAGGACGAAATTCTTTTAAGGTGGGTAGAGTTGTAATGCCTGTGGTTCATATTGCATATCTTGGTATACTTATACATAATTTGACCCGTATTGTATGTCTCCCTGCTTAATTTATTCTAGCATTTCATTGATTGGTTTATTCTTGGGTTGGTTCGGCTTGGCTTGGTTGCTTTGGTTCATCATGAACCAAATGTGGACCCTCCTACCTACCACTACCCTCCTTATTTATAACCCCTTCCCTTTCTCTCTCATCATTACTTCCTTCCTTCTTCATTTACTCTCCACCACCAACCAAGAGAACCCTAGTCTAGGCAAGTGCAACTTGCTTCATGAAGGAACCCACCATTTTTATTGTTCTAAACTCTTCTATGCAACTTTCTAATCCACCTTAGTTCTTGTCATTTTATATTTTTTTTTTGTATATTTTCTTGTAGATCTAGGTTTTAGCTATTTTCGAATTTTCATGGTTTTGATCTATCAAACCTTATTGTTTTCAAGTTTTGATGGTTCTATGTTGTAGAAAATTTGATTCTACCCAATTTAGACCATTGGAAGTCCTGATTTCGACTTATTTTGAGTGATTTATGGTCTTTTGGTTTATGGGTTTTCATGGCCATTGGAGGCTGGTTGGGGAAGATGAGCAACGCATGCTATTTGCTGGCAAAAAGCTGTTGCTGGCTGTTTGCTGGAGCATGCTGTTTCCTGGCGCATGCTGTTTGCTGGCAAAAAGCTGTTGCTGGCTGTTTGCTGGCACATGCTGTTACTGGCTGTTTGCTGGTGCATGCTGTTTGCTGGCGCATGCTGTCCTGGTGCATGCTGTCCTGGCGCATGCTGTTTCCTGGCGCATGCTGTCCTGGTGCATGCTGTCCTGGCGCATGCTGTTTCCTGGCGCATGCTATTTGCTGGTGCATGGTGTTGCTGGCTGTTTGCTGGCGTATGCTGTTTGCTGGCGCATGCTGTCCTAGCGTATGCTGTCCTGGCACATACTGTCCTGGCACATGATGTTTGCTGGCGCATGCTATTGTTGGTTATTTGCTGGAGCATGCTGTCCTGGCACAAGCTGTTTGCTGGCGCATGCTGTTGTTGGCTGTTTGCTGGCGCATGCTGTTTTGCTGGCGTATGTTGTTTGCTAGTGAATGCTGTTGCTGGCTGTTTGCTGGCGTATGCTGTTTGTGGGCGTATCCTGTTTGCTGGTACATACTGTCCCTGGCACCCCTTTTGATCTCTTGTACCATTTATTTTACCATGACAAATCTTGTTACCTTATCCGTGTTGTTTCTCTTGATCCTTAGTGTAATGTGGGATAATTTTGGCATGAACACGACATGATACATGAACCTGACATGATACATGGGCACTACATGATAATACATGATAATGGCCCGTCGTGGTGCACTCCTGACAAGTAAACATAGCATAATATGCCTCGAATTGCTGTTGCGCCTGCTAACGTGACATGACATGACAAGTATGAATAACCCGAATACCGTGGACGATTGTGCTTGTACAATGAACCAGTCTTATCTTGCGTCATGCTTAGGATGGGACCCCTGAGTACCACGGTCAGGGGTACCTACTGAAATAGACTAAGGCTAATAACTAGAATAACACAGTAGTCATGAAGAGATTTTCAGCTACAGGCAATCCCATTACCTGGACGCGCTTGGGATCTGTAGCCAGCCGTCGAGTAGGGCACATTTCCAGCATACTGTCATGTGTTGCACCCTCTAAGTCACTTAAGGTTACATACGTTTCCTGTATGTTGTACCCACTTGAATTCAACCCCTAATATTCGACCTGGGTAACCTGGATGGTCTGCAGGACTTGTGGCTGTAGAATAATCTCACTGCATCTTGTTAGTAACTAGGCCTATGATAACCCTAGTTAGTTAAAGTATCAAGCCGTACTTATTGCTTGGCCGTGATTGTTAAATGGAGAATGATCAGTCGAAGTCTTGTCTTGATCCTGTACCAGATTGTTACATGACCTGATTTTCTTATATTATCTTGCCGATAAATGGTGGGAAACCAAGTTCCATTCAGATGAAGGGTTACAACCCCGGTCCTTGTTTGGTTTACGGGTTATAACCTGGTTATCTGAATAGTTCCATGGTTATCTCATTGTATATCATCCTGATATTTTCATATTTCCAGTTCTTACTTATTTATACTCTCGTGCTAATTGCTGGTTTAGTTCCTAAGTGAAACTTCCTTTGTGATACTTGCTCTTTCTGGGATCTGACCCAGCTGGTTTTGTATGGCCAGATTTCGGAGCAGTTCCAGAGGATCTACCGACTTTCCAGCCCGATGGTGACCACCAGGCGTAACCAGGGCAACGAGTAGGTTATTTTTGGCTCTTCCACTTTATTATAAAAATATTCTTTTGAGACGTTTAGCCGACGAGCACCTGTTTAGCTCGATTGCACCTTTACTTACTGTCTGCCTACGGGCTGTAGCATAATTGACAGATCCTAGGGTTGATCATGTATGACTAAACTCTTGCTAGTCTTCACATTTTGTAACGACTAGCTTCATGATCAGCTGAATATGTAATGTTTGGGATGCCTTACTATTGTATATTTGGTGATCTTACATCTTGTGACATTTGCTTACTTGCTTGTGATTGAGACACTAGGCTTATTCATGACCATAAGAGACAGTTGGCTTGTAGTTAAACCCTCATGTATCTAGACAGTCGTGACCGTATAGCGAGGTGGGTTGCACTTCAATATACGCAGCTGGCTATGCCCGCCCCGCTCTCCAGTATTCTGGCTCTGGGGCGTGACAGCGCCCAAGTCATCCTGTGAAGCTCTATGCGTCCAAGTCATCCTGTGAAGCTCTATGCACCCAAGCCACCCTGTGAAGCTCTATGCGCCCAAGCCACCCTGTGAAGGAGGACGCATAGCCTGAAACATGGCTATGCGCCCAAGCCTGACTCGGTCAAAGCCATGATCAAAATGTGTACCGTAGCGTACGGCCACATCAGTCTCCACAAGCAGTCGTGCACTGAAGCATGTGGCCACGTCAATGCCACGACCAACCCACGATATCGCAGCCTGCATGCGCCTACACTCTATACGCCCAAGGCAGGACTATGCGCCCACATGAAAACTAGTGTGTTTTCCTCATGTGGGCGCATAACATCATTCCAGCTCAAGAACTACTATAAAATGGGGTCTCATCCCTCTTCAAAAGATAGAACGAAGAGCATTTTCAAGAGCCAAATTGCTGCACTTCTTGCCAGTGAGCCGAGAGTTAGCAATTTTCTTAGGTTTTTACCCACTTTTGTAATTGGAGTGTCAACGGAGTAAAGGAGCAACTGTCGTTCGATCTCCATCGTCCCATTCCCCAGAATTCTTTTTTTTGTACTCGGGGATCCTCAACGCAGGATCTCTCAGACATACTCGATTTGTGATGCCTTGCGCTAATAAAAAAGACAGCATTTCTTCTTCCTTTTTGTGTGTGTCCACAAAAATGGCGACTCTGCTGGAGACTACCTTTTCCTCTGACGAGAAGGTGGTGACGCAATCCGATACCGACAAAGTGGGAGTACTCAAAAGATGCTTATCGTAAAGTTCGATCAGCAGGCGTTTGAAGAGATGCTCTTGAGGGATGGCTCTACTCCCTCAAAATCAGCAAAGCCAAACAAGTCTCGCAAGACTTGACTTCCGAAGGCTCACTGTGCATATCCTGCTAGTGTCATATCAGATATGCAACTGGAGGACTCTGTCACATGGGCGCATGACTCTACCACAGAAGCTCCCCAAATGGAGAAGGCTCACACCGTTCCGGGCTCTACTAATTAGTGACTTCTTTCCTGCACAACCAACAACAGAGTATTCGACGCTCGAGACTTAGCAAAGAAAAGCACTACGATGCCAAGGAACGGAGTGTTCGACACTCTAGGCAAACCCAGCGAGGCTCACAAACGAAGGAGGCGAAGCTGGAAGAAAATAGCGCTGCTCCACCGAGCATGCGCCCAAAGCTATGCGCCCAAGGGGATGTTTGAGCGCATAACTCCAATCAGAAGGCCTCTGTCTTCAACAAATTGGGCATCCAGGATCATGCACCCAAGGCTATGCGCCCAAGTTCACTGGATCCATACTATGCGCCCACATCAAAGAGGCTCAGACACGCTGCCAAGAAGCATGTGCCCAAAGCCAGTCTCCAAGGCCTATGTGCCCACAGCAAAAAGACAGGCACCAACGCATATAGCACGGGACTGTCTTCAAGGACATCACAGAACTTAGGTGTGGGGGTTGACCCTGCACGTGAACTAAGTCTGGATGTGCCAACTCTCCTTACGAACCCGTATGCAAAGCTCGGCGATGCATGCAATATGGGTTGTAAGGCAAAACTACCTTCCGCTGACTTACGCGACATGATAAATCATAAGCATAAAGCGAGGGAGGACATAACAATTCAAAGTGCACATCCGTGCACCAGTATTGTCATCAACTGTTGTTGCTCCAAAGTAACATGAGTGCCTCAAAGATAGTCCGTGTTTTGACGGCTGTATTTCTCTGACGATAAAAAGCCGCTGTGTGTTTCATCCAACATGGCTTCATCGGGTCCCCCTTACGGAAGCCCCAATCAAGGACAGTGGACCACGAACCCAACTTTCTCTCTCAGTTCCGTGAGAAGAAGGAGAAAAAGTCTACCAACAGATGGCCAGCATGCTGTCACATCTGAAGGAGTCTATATGGGTACTCGGTCAAAGGCGAGATTCCGTATGGATGACGAAGACTCCCAAGCTGGGGGTAGTATTCCCTCAGAGTCTGAAACGGATGACCTTCACACTAGGGGTAGCCTTCCAGAGGACGACGATCCCTCCGATTCTGATGGCGACTATCTACCTCCTCTACCTGAAGATGAGAGTCTTCTCAACTCAGAGACAGATAGTATCAGCACCAGTTGTACTGTTTCCTCTATTCATCCTCGTATGTTATCTGCATACATGGCAGACGGAGAAAAACCTGAAGAAGCCAGTGATCAGACCAGCAAACGGCTAGAGGGTCTTGAAATAGCATTCGCCAAGATCACTGATATGCTGACCAGTATCATGGCGGTCCAAGCTGCTGGGACTGTTCCTCCACCTCAACAAAACGTCTCAGCTCATAGTAGTCCAGCTCATAGCAATAACCCTCTTTCACTACAAAAGAAGTATCATTCCATTGCGCCTCAACCAAATCTTGCAAATGCTGGGGGTGGTCCTTCGCCAACGACGCCTGACAACTGTTCAGCAGTCGTTTTCCAGTACCTGCTTAATCAAGAAGATGTAATTGATTCCCTGGTTGCCCGTCTCGACACCATCTCACACAAAGACAAGCTTCAGAAGATGGAGATATCTCAACCTTATCCTCCTGAATGGGAGAATGCTACTTGCCCTCCTAACTACAAGCCGCTTACGCTAAATTCATTTGACGGGTTGACTTCTCTTCGTCAACACATGACATACTTCAACACGCAGACTCTACACTTACCCAGGGACGATCCATTCTTGTCAAAGCTGTTTATTAACACCTTGTAGGGGGTAGCTTTCGAATGGTTTCGCAGTCTGCCTGACGGCTGTATCAATTCTTTTAAAGACTTGGAGAGGTTGTTCCTCAACAGGTTTTACGAGAGTGGCATGCATGTTAGTATGTCCACCCTCATCGAGACCAAGCAAAGGAGGACTGAGTCTGTCATTGCCTTCATCAAACGCTTTAGGCGGCTAGCACTGAAGATGCCCTTCGACATACCAGACTCAGAACTTATGGATACTTGTCGACATAACTTTCTTCCTACAGTAAAGTTCTGTCTGGGTATACATAAGTATGATACCTGGCCCGCTTTCATTGGATCCGCTAATGCTGCTAAAAATGATGTTCCTAATCTGGAACTACTGGGGTTGAAAACACCCAAATCTGAAGATAAGGGCAAGCATCCTCAAACTATCCCTGTCCATGGGGGTAAAAGGAAAGAAGTCATGAAGGTCGACACTTCTAAAGGAGCTTCCAATTCTCAGGGCGCCTCTGACAAGCCTAAGGAGACCTTCTCCTTTGACGAAGACGATGTCATTACCATTTTTCACACATTGACGAAGGGTAATAAGCTGACATTTCCTCCACCACGACGTCCTGCAGAGGCGAACCAACTCAACGATCCCAAGTACTATCTCTATCATCAGTATGTGCATCATTCCACCAAGGACTGCATCGTCCTGAAGAAGAAGATACAACAGCTTATCGACAGCCAAGTGATCAACCTTGAAGCTGAAGACAAGATCGTATCTTCTAACATGATCTCTCTTCAGTTTGGCGACTTTTCTCCCATAGAAGTCGCATACGGCGTGATCCCGATCCCCAAGGCAATAATGGAAATTGTCAACCTACCGCCAGCTTGCAACTCAACCCTAGTGCCACTCATGAATGAACGTGGTGAGATCATGTGGGTCCATCCGGACCTTGTCCAAACGATGACACAGGGGGTGGTATCTCCCAAAGCAAAAAGGGACAAGAAATACAAGTCATGCCATATGGTGTCTTCTCCCATCTATGAGGTTCTATCTGGCAAGACGCGATCGGGGAATACTTATCTTCGGACATACGATCCCGCACAAAAAGAAGCAGTACCTTTTGTCACGACCCGTACCCTGAGGAAAGGCACGAGAACGTGGGTACGTCCAGCCTACGCCGCAGAGTCGGTGTAGAACGCTGTATAGTTCGTCTATAATATCTAACATCTAACAACAATATGATATAAACATATCATCTCCGTACGAAGGTATAATATAACATCTCAACTCTATATCTCAATCACAAGTCTAGGGAAGATAGAGCACGATATGGAATCAGATAAAAGAAAGAAACTGAATATAAATAGAGTTATTACACCACACAAAATAGATGTTCAACACAAATAAATACAAGTCCTAAAATATAACTAAGTCTCGACTAACAATCGGAACAATCCGATACAAACTGAAAACTATAAATACTAGACTAGAACAGGCACCCTCTACTGAGCTAGATGCTCCTCGGGCTCCTGAAGGTCACCCTCATGTGCCCCATAGAAGGTAGGGCAGTCACCATCATCATCTGTAATATTTTCAACAGGTCTAGTCAGGATAGGAGCGAGCACAATACATCTCACGCAGTTCATATCATGTTGGAAAATATAAAGCATGCAAAAGAGTAAGATACATGAACTGTAAGAAGATGTACATGAAAACGAAAGAGAATTTATAACTGAAAATATATACAGGATAAGTAAAACTGTAAGTACTAGTGATTTAGAGCACAATATGGTTATGTAAACGGGTTAGGTTATACAATAACAATAGGTAACTCCATCATACGTGAGTGTACAATGGACATATACAATAGTTGTACAAGATGGGATTTGATTACATAACCATTTCCTACTCACTCTTTCCAATCAATACACAAGGATCCAATCTAGTTACGCTACCTTGTACAATAGTTTCTCCATGAAGCTCATGTGATCATGAGAGTACAAGATGCATAATGAGTATACATAAATAGGGGTGTACAATAAATACAATATGTTCATGAAACACACAACACAATATGTATCTGTTGAACACAATGGAGATAACATCGCAAGAGAAGATCCATATAGTACCAATCCGTGATAACAATCGTGCCAGTATCAAGTAAAGTAATCTAGAGCAAGAATATAAGTCCTGACAAGTATGAAACGATCAGAGAATGTACTCACCTGTCACCCTGAATGACTGATATGAATAGATGTCCGAGCTGGTGTCACATAGTCCTATTTAGAGCAACACAGGTTATAAAGAGTTTAATTTATATGATAATTGAAATTATAATGCAATCTACATGAGTCTAAGTCAATCTAGGTCAAAGTCAACTCTTGGTCAACTCTGGTCAACTATAAAGTCAAACTAGGTCAACTCTAGTCAACTGTGGTCAAACTAGCTAGGGTTGGGTCAACAATAGTCAACTAGTCTAGGTTAGTAAATTCTAGGTCTAAACAAACTAAGTATATGCAAATCAAGTATTCAAGATAGCTACTAACTCATAGCCTTAGTCACTTGCTAAACCAACCACAAAACTAAGCCATAAGCTAACAAGGCACACAAATTTAGTCATAAAATATATATATATTATTCACATTCACATATTCATATACATAGATATATATAGGAAAGCTATATATATAGGCACATACATATATATATATATACATAGAGAGAGCGAAGGAGAGGTAAAAGAGTAAGTGAGTGTGTGTGAAAGGATATGTGTTAATGTTCTCAAATTTAGTGATAGGTAGGTGTATGTGACATGGGATACATGGTGTCAAAGGATGTACGAATGCATGTGTGTAAAAGGTTATAGATTAACTCAGTTTATAGAAATACATACATACATACATACATACTTACATTACATACATGCATACATACATATCATATATACATACATACATATATTACATACATGCCTACATACATATCACATATGCATACTTGCATTCATTCATGCACCTATACATACATACATAGATGCATACATACATATTTGAATATATTATATACTTGCATACATTATATTTTATATATGCATACTCTACATTATATTATATTAACATATCATTAAGTTGCATACATATACTTATTTTCATTACATACATGTCATTCATGCATATTACATAAATACATACATCTATACATTATATACATTGTATACAACATGGAAAAATAGAAGAGGGAAAAAGGGAGAAAACTGAAATGGAAAGGGAAGGGAAGAAAAAATGTAAGAAGAAAGAAAAACAGTGAACATATACATGCTTGCATCATATATTCTAAATTACCACACATACTATCATTATATATTGTATTACATTATGTATACATTATGCATTCATATCTATCATTACATATATACCTTGCATTTATATCTAGCATTCATTATATACTTTCATACATACATTGTATATCATTCTTTCATTCATGCATTTATGCATTGCTTACACACATTACATTGATTACATTCCTACATGCTTGCATTCAACCATATATATATTAATGTAAAGAGGATACATATCATATATTATATATATATATATATCATTTCATTCATCTAACATATCATGCATTACACTCTACATTCATTTAATATCCATACTACATAGGCTCATAGATTACACAAAATGCCTATGTCGTATAGTCACTCTTCTACTTAAAACCAATACTATACCAATTGTGCCTTTACTAAATTCTAGGATTAAATTAAGTCGTAGCCCTTTGTGTTAGCTTTCCGAAACTTTAAACGGATCGTATTTTTGTGTCCGGAAGCTCCCGGAATCGCAAAAACATCAAAACGCGTTAATTTTTCATACAACTGACACTCAAATAATTTTACAGAAAGTCTCAGAACGAATTTGGCTTAATAAAATATATATTTGGAAAGCTAACTTCGATACGGTTCTTTAAAAAAAACAGAAGATAAATCGGAGTTCTAAGCTAAAAGTTATAACATTTCTAAGTTGCTCTGACTACTAAAAATGTGGATAAAAATTATGACGAATTTAGGTTGTTTTGGACAAAAGAAACACATGTAGGCCAAGATACTTGGATACCAATATAGGTATCCAAATAAAACTCATTCTAACCATCCTAACTAAGATCAATCCACTCTCTAACCATTCTAAAACTAAATTTAAATATCTATTTAAACTATTATCATACATACATACACATAGGGTGTCCTAATTTGGGATCTATCAAGTAGGACACAAGACACATATCTAAAATCCTCAAGAGAGCTCTAAATGGCCTCAAATTAAAATCTAATGGTTGTACATGCATGGGGGTAGATCCTATGGATTCAAATCTAACTAAAATGCAAGGAAAATTGAAATATAGAGATGGTTATACCTATTGGAAGTGGGATCCCAATGATACACTCAAAGGACACAATTCCGACACGAAAGCTCCTCCAAAATGGACACCTTTCCTTGCTTCTTGCTCCCAATCCTTGCTAGCATCTCCTCCTTGGTTGAATGAAAAGAAATGATGGAAGATTGGAAGAAGAATGGAGGGATTTGGAGATCAAAATCAAGAGGAAAGCTCTCAAGTTTGGGAAAGAACAAATTAGGGTTCTATGTAGAGGTAAAAAGAGGCAAGAATTTTCTTAAGGATTCTTTATAGGAAGGGGGGACACTTGATGGCTGGTCATTAGATGAATTAGGATTAGTTTTACATGTAGATGAGTGGCTAGGACTTGTCCACCCAATTCCAAGCCTTCCTATTGGTTCAATTAGTCATAAGGCTTTATTTTTCACAAATATCCCAATAGTTAAATATCCTACTATGAAATATCTAGATATTGTTAATCTAACTTAACCATTAAGTCTCTAACCTTCTAACTAAACCTCCATGAGCATCATTAACATCTAGGTTTAGTCAAAACTAGGTTAGTCTCTAACAATTCAATTAGCACAATATTAATTAATCAAAATTTATTTTCATTAATAAGTCAAAAATAACCAAATACCCTTAGGCTAAAAAGTCACAATTAGTCATCCTAATCACATGACTAGGCTCCCTTGGTCATGGTTAGTCTCTAAGCTTAGCCAAACTCTAGGATTACACTAGTCAATCATCAAAATCACAAGTCGTGGTTTTAAATAGTTTTAAATTAATTAAAAATCACCAAAAATCATAACATGGTTTAAATATCATTATTAAATAACTAAAATATACAAAAGTTCAAAATTATTCTCATTTTAGAAACTGGGTGCTATACCTTCTCAAGCTCCTGCTATCCCCCACAAGCTCAGAAGCCGGCCCTTCTAAGCCTTCAACTACCGACAAAGCCAAGCAGAAGAAGACGCTAACAAGTCTCTAAAGGCGCCAGCTCCCGAAGGCATGGATCGGCCCTACAACTTTGACATACTGGCACAGCTGGCCAATACACCTGCCAAGTTGTCTCTGTTCGATCTATTGCGACTCTCCAAAGAAATGCGGAAGGCCTTAAGCGAGACATTACTACATAACGACTCTTATCTCGCTGAAGTTAAAGCCTCCGCTGAAGACCCTGTCTCCTGTCCCCACTGCCACAATACTATGGAAGTGGTGTCCAACATCACCTTTTCACAGGAGGATATGCTACTCAAAATAATCGTCATGATAGACCCATGTACTATACAGGGTATATCGGGGCGATCAAGGTGGACCGCATGCACATCAATCCAGGATCCTCCCTCAACATCATTCCTGGAAGTTTACTTCAAATTCTGGAAATCCCTCTGCACAAGCTATCTGCAACTAATACAACTATCATGGCTTTCAATGCTGGTCGAAGCCACCCGCTGGGCAAGATCCGTCTCAAGTGCCAGATCGGTGATTTTCGAATGGAGGTTTCCTGCTATGTGATCGATGCCAATGTATCCTACAACGTCTTATTGGGACGTTCATGGATACATAAGAACATGATCGTTCCTTCCACACTTTACCAGTGCTTTAAGTACGTCAACAGTGACGATGTCGTGAAGACAGAGTTTGCCGATGTCGATCCTTTTAAGGGCATCGAAGCCTACTATGGAGATTCAGTACTTTACCAATCTCAGCCCCCCAAGGATGATGGCAATGAATCTGATAATGAAGCTGAAGCAAGTTCATCCTCCAATGATGGCCCCCTGATTATCCGTGTCAAAGGACGTACTACTCCAAAAAGTACTCCGAAGCCTCTCACAATCTGGATGAAAAAGAAGAGCCCTGACAAGGTCAAACCATTGACCATCACTCTCCGTAAGAACCCTGACAAGGTTAAAACTCATGAGGAACCTGCTGAAGTCCGTCCTCCCAATCCTGAAGAATTACCCTACGTGGTGAACTTGGCCAAGACTGTGGCTCCTCTTCTAGATGATGATCATCTCAATGAGTATATCAATACTCATAATAATGTACCTTCAACGGATTATATTATCCCTGAAGAAGAACTTACGTATATTTTTTAAAGGTTTATCTTTGAATTACTCCGATGTCTATCAATCTGTAAACCACTACATAGATACGATATACGCTCTAGAGCACGGCATAGGACCACACCTCTGCATGCCGGTCACGACGCCTCACCTGCGGGAAAAAGTTTACCCAAAAGATATCCACTACTTCATCGTTCCAGCCAGAAAGAAGGATGAAGAACTAATCATCTTCGGTCGATTAATTGGCGAAAGAAAGTTCGTTCCAGACTCTACTTCTCCCAAGCACAACACAAAAGCTGACTATAATTCTGGTAAAATGCAACATTTTCGGTATAGTTGGCAGGCCAAAAATATCATCCAGAATATGGGATATGACATCAAAAGCGACCAGGGGCTAAATTACGGCCGGAGACGACGGTTGCCAATACGACACTTTGCTCCTCCCGACAAACCCGAGAACTACTATCAACGAAACGGTGTTGGTTTGGGTTATGTTACTCCTCTAACAACTCCCGAAAGATCAAATGATGAAGCAGATCGTTGTTCTCATTCTTCTGATTCCTCCCTCTGGAACTCAGACTCCAGCATTGGCGATATGTTCAAAGTAACTCTGTCCGTCAACATGGTTTTCATTGACCAAATTACGGACGATGTCCAATCAATCGAGCTTGAACAATAGACTCAAAAGATGGATACTAGGTGGAAGCTGCACTTCGAACAACGTGAACTACCTACCGAAGACGAAGTCGTCCAAGTCAATTTAGGAGATAAATCATCTTTTAAACCAATCTTCATCAGCAAAAGTCTATCTGGTGATGAACACCAATCTCTTATAGAGCTTATAAGAGAATACATCGACGTCTTTGCATGGAGCTATGAAGACATGCCAGGCCTGGACCCTAAAGTCGTCATGCACCGCCTGAATATTTCGTCTAAAGCTAAGCCAGTAAAGCAGCAACAACGACGATTCCGACCAGAAGTCATAGAGGCCATCGAGAATGAAGTCAAGAAGCTCATTGCTAGTGGATTCATTCGCGAAGAACAACACCCTGACTGGGTTGCCAACATCGTTCCAGTCATGAGAATGAACGATAATGTTCGAGTCTGTATCGATTACCGTGATTTAAACTCTGCATGCCCGAAAGATGAGTTTCCTCTACCGATCACCGACGTAATAGTCGACAATACTTGCGGATTTGAGCGAATGTCCTTCACGGATGGGTTCTCAGGCTACAACCAGATCAAGATGTTCCTCGACGATGAGAAGCACACATCTTTTCGAACACCGTTGGGGGTATACTGCTATACGGTGATGCCCTTCGGATTAAAGAATGCAGGGGCGACATACCAGCGAGCCAGGAACACAATTTTTTACGATCATTTACACAAAACTATGGAGTGCTACGTAGACGATATCGCAGTTAAAAGTCGTCTCAAGGGCAACCACCTTCAAGACTTGAGAACGGTATTCGAATTAATGTGTGCACACCAACTCATGATGAATCCAACCAAGTCTTTTCTGGGAGTCTCCAACGACAAGTCCTTGGTTTTGTCATCACTTTAAAGGGTATACATCTTGACCCGGAGAAAGTAAAGACTATCCTCGATATGCATCCTCCAAGAAACCTCAAAGAGCTACGCGGATTACAGGGAAGGCTAGCCTACATCAGACGATTCATTTCGAACCTTTCTGGAAGATGTCAACCATTCACTCAGCTCATGAAGAAAGGCGTATCTTTCATCTGGACTGAACAATGTCAACGCGCATTCGACGACATCAAGAAGTATCTTACAAGCTCCCCAGTATTAGCAGCTCCAATAATGGGGAAGCCCTTCTTACTATATGTCCGTGCTATGGACCATTCTCTTGGCGCCCTATTAGCTCAAAAGAATGAAGGCAGCCATAAACAGGCAATCTTCTACCTCAGCCGCACAATGATGGGTGTCGAACACAGATACATACCGGTGGAGAAGGAATGCCTTGTACTGGTATTTGCCAACCAGAAGACACGCCACTATGTGTCTGGGCAGACTATCCATATCATATCTAAAGTCAATCCTCTCAGAATACTCATGACTAAACCGGGTTCTCTCAATTCCCGTTTAGCTACATGATCAATGCTGTTGACTCCATACGATATGCTCTTCGTTCCTCAGAAGGCAGTAAAAGGCCAAGCATTAGCTGATTTCCTAGCAGCTCATTCGGTGCCAGAATCTTCCAAACTCTATGACAAAATCTCCGATGAAATAGTGGAGTCTAACGCTGCAACTGAAGAAATCCCCATTTGGCAATTGTTCTTTGACAATGCATCAAGAACAGGACCAAAAGGAAATATTGTGGCCGGAGTTGGCATCGTGCTTGTGTCACCTGATCATCTAGTTATTCATCGTACATATTCTCTCATGGAACCATGCACCAACAACGTGGTCGAATATAATACCTTATTAATCGGCCTGCAACTGGCAAAACAACTGGAAGTTGACTATCTAGAAGCCTACGACGATTCCAAGCTAATAGTTAGTCAGGTCCGAGGGGAATATGAAGTTCGTCACGAAGATCTCATCCCCTATCACAGAGCAACAATCGAATTGGCATCTACTTTTACCGGATTCTTCATCGAGCATGTGCCTCAACTACAGAATATAGAAGCAGATGCTCTAGCCGGTCTCGCTGCTTCCTTGACCGTCCCTACCAATACTCAGCAGTCGATCATAGTGTCTGGTCAAAAACTATTATGTGTGAAAATACCTTGCATATTCATCACAGTTACACAACGGAAACAAACGTCGATATTAAAGACTGGAGATTTTCTTTCATAGACTACGCCGTCTATGGAATCCTCCCCGAGGACCCAAAGGAAGCAGTGTCTATCTAAAGACGATCCCTCAGATTTTACTACGACATAGCTACCAAGATGTTATACCGACGCTCTTACGATGGGCTACTATTACGATGTTTATCAGACACAGAAGCCAAACATGCACTCCGGAAGGCTTACGACGGGGTTTGTGGTGCACATCAACCGGTCCCCAAATTACAAGATCGCCTTAAACGAATGTGTTATTATTGGACCATGATGATAGCAAATGTTGTTGAATATGCAAAAAAGTGTAGGGCTTGTCAGCTTCACGTCGATTTTATTTATCAACCTTCGGAGTTTCTATACCCGACGGCAGCATCTTGGCCCTTTGAAGCCTGGGGCATAGACATCATAGGACCAATCAGCCCGCCATCTTCTAGAGGACATCGGTTCATCCTAGACATAACCGACTACTTCTCCAAATAGGCGGAAGCTATACCGCTCACCGAAGTGAAGGCGTCAAACGTGATCAGTTTTATCAAACATCACGTTATCTACCGCTTCGGCCTACCTCGCAGGATCATCCATGACAATGGTCTACAATTCGCAAGCCATGCATTCTATCGGTTCTACGATAGGAACCGAATCCAGAACGTAGCCTCTACTGCCTACAATCCAGCGGCTAACGGACTAGTAGAAGCCTTCAATAAAACCATCATTAAAATTCTTAAAAAGTTCATGTCTTCAAACAAGTGCGATTGGAATGAAAAGCTCGACGAATGTCTATGGGCCTATCGTACAACGGTCCGGACTCCAACAGGCAACACGCCATTCTCTTTGGTTTATGGGAGCGAAGCAGTTCTTCCCTTAGAAATCCAGATTCCTTCTCTTCGAGTAGCCTTAGCCAGCGAGTTGACTACCGAAGAAAGCTACCGTCTGTGACTCCAGGAGCTCAAAGCGCTAGACGAAAAATGCTTGTTAGCTCAACAGCGCATTGAGCTATACCAAGCATGCCTTTCCAGAGCCTTCAATAAAAAAAGTGAAGAAAAGAATCTTCCAAGTCGGTGATCTAGTCTTAGCGGTGAGAATACCAATGGTCATGACGCACAAAACAAAAGGAAAATTCTAGCCTAAATAGGAAGGTCCTTTCATCATAGAATCAGTGTATTCTAACGGTGCGTACCGACAAACCATGCCTGATGGTGACTTGCTCATGATGCCTATCAATGGCAAGTTTCTGAAGAAATACTATATGTAACCTTTTTTTATATAATGTTCACATATGTTTAGTCATGTAAATGTACAGTGCGATGTTTATGTGATTCAAAAATTATCTAACTATTATCCGTATTTCAAGAGTCTTGAATACGCCTTGGATAATAGGTCATCTAAAATATTTCTCCAGTGGAATCATTCCCGTTTTTTGACTCTGTCCGAACTCGGTTTGACAAAAACAAGTCACGTCCCTATTACCTCTGAATTATTTTTCGATAATTATTTCTCCAGTGGAATGATTAAGAAATGTTTCGCCATATCCATATAACCTCTGAGCAAAGCATTCATCAAGGATAATCACGTCCATACTACCTCTAAATTATCCACTCCCACCTAACGTTATATATCTTTCCACGTCCATACTACCTCTGGTCAGATATAGAACATCCTCTGCTATTACGTCCATATTACCTCTACTAGCAGCTTCGTTCAACTTATTATCTATATTCAAAAAAAAAACTTGAATATAAAATGGATAATAGGTCCACATCAAAATTTCCCAGCGGAATATCCACTAGAAATATCCTTGCTACGTCCACATTACCTCTAGTTCCGATATTTCACAAAACCACATTCACCTTGAAAAGATTCTTTATTCTTTACTTGAGCGTCTATCAAGAGATGGAAAAAAGGTACAAGAGCCGTGACGGCTGGAGAAAAAAAGAGAGTTACAAATAATCTAAGGGATACATAGGCGATTGATGTTGTCCCTTTGAGTCACGATTTCGGCTTCCGACTTCGCGGTAGCTCGACGGCGCGCCTCTTCTTGGCGAGCAGCTTCATCATCGAAAAGGATCAGACTTAGATGCTCTTTCTCCAACTTTGCCAGCTGTTCTTCTAAATGGGCAGAAGTGGTGACGGTCATGGCAGCCTGAGCCAAATAATCCTCCTGCTCAGATGTTGCCGCCCTCAAGTCGGCTTCCAGTTGGGCGATCTCGTTCTGGATCTGTGCGATATGATTATACTTTTCGGTGATCTGTGCAGCCAGTTTATTCTTCGAGGCAGCACGTGCCTCACTTGCAGCGTTGAACTGACCATACTGGTTATCAGCCAATTCACCGATCTCTCGAACGAGGGCGTCTTTCCTTGCCTGGAAAGTAGCCTTATCCTCCGTAAGAGCCGTGATCAAAGCCTCATCTTCTGCGCGAAATAGCGACGTCGGGCTCCGCTGCTTGGTATCCCGGAACCTGGCCACCTGATCCTCCAGGTCATTCAGAACCTTCCTCAGAGTATTGGCTCATTCTTCATAACCGGCAATGCTCTCGAGGGCCGCCATTTGGCATTCGGCAACAGCCTTCACAGGGCCAAAGGCAGCATTCCAATTCAGGACTCCAGGAAGCTTTACTTTCAGCACAGAGTAGAAAGCTTTGACGACTTCCTGGGCTATCTCCTCATCTTTATTGGAGGTCGTCGGAGAGGAGGCTTGGAAAGTTTCTTTCGCTCCAGGAAGGGATACCTGACAAGAAGCCGAACCTGACAAGAAAATCTATTCCACCAAAAACCACTCCTGATTATCATATGTCACGTCCACATTATCTCTGATACCGATAGTCTTCCGACTTGACACCTGTACCCAACCCGGGATAAAAGACACGGTGTCAAGACCACAAAATCTATCATGTCCATATTACCTCTGTTGGATTTTGTTTCAAATCTATTTGCTCGTATTCCCAGATGCACAAAGGGGCAATAGGTCCAAATAAAAAAAAGAGAGGGGTCCCCCAGTGGGATATCCTTTACACAAATATTGTATTAGGCCCTGTAATACAAGCACCATAGATATCGCAAGCAAAGAATGGAGTGAATGTATTCTGTTTATTCAAAATCAGTTACATTCACAGGACTACATCTTATGAGCAAACCAAAAAGTTCTTCATCTCTTCATCTGGACAAGAAGTAAAGGATTACATTGATGTCCAAAAGGAGCAAAACATAAACTACAGCTAATGACAGACAGAAATACCAAGACAAAATACAGACATTTATGGGAACCCACGGATCCTAGTTGTGTTGAGGCATATACCATTCCCTCAACCATTTCACATATGAAGGATCCATTTGATTAAGGTCCTCGGCCGGGGCAGGAGGTTCAGAACTCCCAGTGCTACTACTCTCAGACTTGGGCTTCTCCTTCACAGCAGCTTCAACCTTGGGAGTAATTCCCTCCCCGATGGGCGCCAACTCGTTTTTTACCTTAATTTTTGGTATCAGCTCCTACTTAACGAACGGTGACTCTTGTTTAATGAAAGGAGGCAACATCTCCTTCTTCACGACGGTCTCAACCTTCGACATAGATGCTGCAAGAATCAAAGACAGAAGAGAAAGCTAGACTCAGAAACCGCAGAAAAAACTAAGTGCTGAAGGGCTCTTATGCGCCCAAAGGACTACGCACCCAAAGGGATACGCGTCCAAAACAAACATGTGGGCGCATAACATACAACAGTACGTGGGCGCATAACATGCAAGTGGCATGTGGGCGCATAACATGGCAACATGTGGGTGCATAGCACACCACAGTGTTGGTGCATGACTTCTGTGGACGCATAAGAATGCTCACAGAAGTATGTTGCCTTAGGCGCATGCGCCCAGACGGAAGAAAAGTCTGAGCGTCGCAAATTAATGCTCGAGACTTTGTTATTTGAGGTGTGGCCTCACCCAGAATCGGGTCCTGGACTGGTGCGGACGCTGCCGCAGGAGGAGAGCCACTCAGTGCAACCCCCTTGCCCTTCGCAGATCTCTTGGCGACCTTGGGAGACATGATTCGTTAAAGAAAGGAAAAGAAGAGTCTTTTGAAAGTTTTAATAGAGAAGAATAATGAACTTTCTCTCTCCTTCAGAGCCTATTTATAGGCATGGGCCACTTCCTATGTGCCACTATTTCCTATGCGCCCACAATACCCTATGCGACCACGTGAAGATCCAGCCTCTTGCACACTATGCGACTGCCACTTGCTGACGTGGACGACGTATGAAGGATGGACCTCTTCAAATTCTACCCCGATGAATCTATCAGTTCAGATTTTCGAGGAAGATCTCAACAGTCGTCTCTCTGACAGGCTGGCCAAACGCTATGCGTCCAAAGAGAGAGCCGTGCTATGCGTCCACTGCATCACAAGAAGACGGTCCATGCTTCTTTCAAAGTATTTCGAACTCGTTCAGGTATCAAAAACTTTGAAGGGGGTCTTATAGAAGCATAAAATTTTTAGCAATGAAGCCTTATGCACCCAAGCCAATGAGGACATATGCGCCCAAGTCATCCTGTGAAGCTCTATGCACCCAAGTCATCCTGTGAAGCTCTATGCGCCCAAGCCATCCTGTGAAGCTCTATGCACCCAAGCCACCCTATGAAGGAGGGAGCATAGCCTGAAACAGGGCTATATGCCCAAGCCTGACTCGGTCAAAGTCATGATCAAAACGTGCACCGAAGCGTACGGCCACGTCAGTCTCCACGAGCAGTCATGCACCGAAGCATGCGGCCACGTCAACGCCACAACCAACCCACGATCTCGTAGCCTGCATGCGCCTACACTCTATACGCCCAAGGCAGACTATGCGTCCACATGAAAACCAGTGTGTTTTCCTCATATGGGCACATAACATCATTTCTGTCACGCCCCAGAACCAGAATACTGGAGAGCGGGGGCAGACACAGCCAGCTACGTATATTGAAATAGAATATATCTCAACTATACGGTCACGGCTGTCTAGATATGAGGGTTTACTACAAGCCAGCAGTCTCTTAAGGTCAAGCCTATTGTCTCAATCTCAAGCAATTAACAGAGTTACAAGATGTTAGAGCATCAAATATATATATATAAGGCGTCCCAAATATTACATATTGGATGATCATGAAGCTAGTCGTACAAAATGATAGGACTAGCAAGAGTTCAGTCATACATGATCAACCCTAGGATTTGTTAATCATGTTTACAGCCCGTAGGCAGACAGTAAGTAAATGTGCATCGAGCTAACAGGTGCTCGTCGGCTAAACGCCTCAAAAGAATAAATTTACATATAAGTGGGTGAAACAAAAAGGGAAAACCCACTCTTGGCCCGGGTTCCGTCTAGTTGTCACCATTGGGCTGGAAGCTTGGTAGATCCTCGGGAGCCGCTCCGAAATCTGGCCATACAAAACCAGCTGGGTCAAACCCCAGAAAGAGCAAGTGCCACAAAGGAGGCCACAAATAAGAACAAAAGCCAGCATATCAAAACATAAAGAATAAAAGGAAAGTACAAGTAAAATAAAAGTACACAGAGCGATAAACGACTAGGGACGTGGAACCATTCCGGGAGCCAGGTTACAATCCTTAAACCAAACAAGGACCGGGATTGTACCCCTTCGCCTGAATAGTTCACTGTCTCTACCCATTTATCGTTGGAGATAAGTAAAACAATCATGATCAAGAGTTCCAGGTACAAGGGCTAGACAAGACTTAGACAGAGCTGGACACCATTCATTCACAATCGGCCAAGCAAGTACTACGGCTTACTACTTTAACTAACTAGGGTTATCACAAGCCTAATTACTAACAAGATGCAAGTGAGAAACTCCCAGTCCCAAGCCCTGCAGACCATCCAGTTATCCTTCCGCGGGGTGAGAGTTATAGGTGGGTACATCGCCCGGGAGACAAATGTACCCTTAGGTGACTTAGAGGGTGCAACACATGACAGTGTGCTGGAAATGTGCTCTACTCGTCGGCAAGCTACAAGTCCATTAATGCCTCCAGATAACGAGACTGCCTGTGACCGGGAATTCTCCATGTTCTAATTTGGCCTACTCATTACCTAGTCCAATTTTAGTGTGAGTCCCTGGCCGTGGTACCCAGGGAGTCACGTCCTAGACATGATGCAAGACAAGACAAGTGGATTGTACAAGCAAGCAAGCAGGAACACCCACGGTGTCAAGGCAAGTCAAGTTAAGTTTATCAAGTCAAGTCAAGTCAGGAGTGCGCCGCCACGGCCACTATCAAGTTATCAAGATAATTCATGTCAGGGTACTTGTCAGGAGTGCGCCACGACGGGCCACTATCATGTCAGGTTGGTCATGTCAGGAGTGTACCATTACGGGTCACTATCATGTTATGTAAGTTCATTGTCATACCAGGCCATATACAATAGTTATTCCAAATATACAAGTAAAATCAAGTTCATGACAAAAGGCGTAAGGATATAAAATGGGCGTAAAATACCTGATACAATACATATATATATAGGATCATAAAAGAGCCAAGACCAAGAAATAACAAATTCATCATAAACAAGTAGGTAGCACAAGGGGGTCAAAGGTTGGGCTACGCAGGGTATAGACTGCGCATACAAGGCTGCGCAAGAGTTGTCTTGCGCAAGGGTTACATTGCGCAAGGGTTACATTGCGCAAGGTGAGCAGTACGCAAGCAATACGCAATGCACAGTACGCAAGCCACTACGCAATGCACAGTACGCAGGCCAGCATACGCAGGGGCTACGCAAGCCACTACGCAAGCAATACGCAATACACACTACGCAATGCACAGTACGCAGGCCAGCATACGCAGGGGCTACGCAAGTCACTACGCAATGCACAGTACGCAGGCCAGCATACGCAGGGGCTACGCAAGTCACTACGCAATGCACAGTACGCAGGCCAGCATACGCAGGGGCTACGCAAGTCACTACGCAATGCACAGTACGCAGGCCAGCATACGCAGGGTGCAATACGCAGGGTGCAATACGCAGGGTGCAATACGCAGGGTGCAATACGCAGGGTGCAATACGCAGGGTGCAATACGCAGGAGACCCTAAGCAAGGGTTCTACGCAAGCAACACTACGCAGGAGCTCTACGCAGAGGCCGTACGCGGGAGCCGCGTGGCCAACAAAAGGGAAAGGCTATGTTCTTCTCCTACCTCTGTCCGAGAGGAAGAACACCCAACCCAAAAACTTCAATACTTCATAACTTTGCCAAATCAAAACCAAATTTAGATTTTCAAAGCTCTAACTTGAGTAAAATTGAATTCTCTTCCATATGGAAGCATCAAAAACCCATAAAATCCAACTAAAATAGATCAAAACCATGTAAATCCGAAAATAGTTAAAACCTAGATCTAGAACAATGGAGACTCCAAATCACAAAATTCCAAGTTCTAATGTTGTTCTCCATGTCCAAATCTAGCTAATGAACAAATAAAAAGTGGTGCTTATTTAATGGCAAGATGCACTTGCCTATGGGTGTTGGTGGAGGAAGAAGAAGAAGAAGAAGAAGAAATTAATGGAGAAATTATGGAGGAGAGAGAAAGTAGGTGGGTTATAATGAGGGTGTTGTGGTATAATGGAGGTGGTGTGTAGGCTATGGTGTTCCATCATGACAAACCAAACCAAACCAATTAAAACCGAGCCGAACCAAAACCCGAAATACGAGAAACCCAAAATTCTGCAAGTCGAGAAAATTAAAAAAATACAAGCCAAAAATCCAATCTACGAGTATAAATACGAAATACGGGAAATGAGGGTGACAACTCTACCCACCTTCAAAGAATTCCGTCCTCGGAATTTAATCAAGGAGCTAGAGATTGCCACAACAAGCTATACTAAGCACAGACAAGCTACACTAAGCAGTTCAATCATACAACCATACAATGCAAGCAAGGAAGGGAAAGCGTAAGGCATAAGAAAGACATTATACCTCACGAGTCAAACAGGTAGGGATATCGCGATCGGATGTCGTCCTCACGCTCCCACGTTGACTCACCTAGAGAGTGATGACCCCAAGCAACACGGACTAAGTTAATAGTCTTGTTCTTGAGCGTCTTTTCTCTCCGGTCCAATATAGACACGGGCCTCTCCTCATACGAAAGGTTGGTACCAACAACCAATTCCGAATGATCTAGGATATGGCTCGGGTCCGGAATGTACCGTCTTAATTGGGATACATGGAATACATCATGTACCTCACTTAGTGACGGCGGAAGAGCGAGACGATAGGACACATCGCCTACTCGCTCCAGAATATCAAACGGCCCTATATACCTAGGACTAAGCCTTCCCCGTACGCCAAAACGAATGACGCCGCGGGTAGGCGAGATCCTAAGGAATACATGGTCGCCGACGGCAAATTCTAAGGGACGCCGATGAGCATCGGCCCAATGGCGCTGGCGGTCCTGAGCAACTCGGATGTGATCTCTGACTTTCCTGACCACTTCAACCGTCTGAGAAATCAGTTCTGGACCGAGCATCTGCCTCTCTCCGATATCGTCCCATGCTAACGGGGATCTGCATTTCCTGCCATACAGAGCCTCGAAGGGTGCCATCTGGATACTGGCCTGGAAACTATTGTTGTACGAGAATTCCACCAGGTGCAGGTGATCCTCCTACGAACCTCCGAAGTCAAGGGTACACGACCGCAACATATCTTCGAGAGTTTGTATAGTACGCTCTGACTGCCTATCTGTCTGCGGATGATACGCTGAGCTGAACTTGAGACGAGTCCCCAAACTTTGATGAAGACTGCGCCAAAAGTGCGATGTGAATCTCGTATCCCTGTCTGATACTATGCTGACTGGCACTCCGTGAAGTCTGACAATCTGCCTGAGATACATCTCTGCTAGCTGTGCCGTTGACTGTCCAACTCTAAATGGAAGAAAGTGTGCCACCTTGGTAAGCCTGTCCACAATGACCCAAATAGCATCTCTGCCTGCCGGAGATCTGGGTAACCCAGTCACGAAATCCATGGTTATGTGTTCCCATTTCCATTCTGGGATCGGTAAAGGTTGAAGTAGTCCAGCTGGCCTCTGATGTTCAGCCTTGACTTGTTGGCAAACCAAACATCGAGAGACATACCGGGCTATCTCCCTCTTCATACCATTCCACCAAAAGTGCTGACGAATATCTCTGTACATCTTCGTGCCGCCTGGGTGGATGGAATACTGCGAACTGTGAGCCTCTGCCATGACTTCCTGTCTGATATCTCCACTGGGTACACAAAGACGCGTGCCGTGTCGAAGTGTACCATCCTCATGAATACATAACTCTGGCCTTCTCCCTGCCTCGCACTCTGCTCTGAGCCGCTGAATCTTGGAATCTGTTAACTGTGCTGTCCGGATCCTCTCAACTATGGTGGACTGAATCTGTAGGCTGGCCATCAAGGCCACATTGGAAGGAAGAATCACTTCAATTCCCATCTTCTGAAGATCTGACAATAGCTCTGGTTGCGCTGTTAGGAGGTAGACTCCGGCTCTCCTGCTCAATGCATCTGCTACCACGTTGGCCTTCCCTGGGTGATACTGCAAGTCCACATCATAGTCCACAAGTAGCTCGAGCCATCTTCTCTGCCGCATATTAAGATCCTTCTGGGTGAAAACATACTTCAGGCTCTTGTGATCAGTAAATATCTCTACTCTGTCTCCGTACAAGTAGTGCCTCCACAACTTAAGTGCAAATACTACTGCTGCTAGCTCCAAGTCGTGGGTCGGGTAATTCTTCTCATGATCACGGAGTTGACGTGACGCATAAGCAATTACCTTCCCATGCTGCATCAAAACACATCCCAATCCTCTGCCTGAAGCGTCACAATAAACTGTGAATCCTCCGGTCCCATCTGGAAGGGTGAGAATGGGAGCCGTTATCAAACCTCGCTTCAACTTCTCAAACGATTCCTGACATTCTGCTGTCCAAACGAACGGCACATCCTTGCGGGTCAACTGGGTCATCGGCGCTGAAATCCTCGCAAAATCTGAGACGAACCGCCGGTAGTAGCCGGCCAATCCAAGAAAGCTGCGAACTTCTGCCACTGAGCTGGGTACTGGCCATGCCTCGATAGCCACAATCTTCTTGGGATCAACTTCCACTCCTCCTCTGGTAATGATGTGACCCAAGTAAGAAATGCGATCGAGCCAGAACTCGCATTTACTGAACTTGGCGTACAACTGGTGCTCTCTGAGAATCTGAAGAACCACACGGAGATGCTGCTCATGCTCCGCCTCACTCTTGCTGTAGACCAGGATGTCATCAAGGAATACTATCACAAACTGATCCAAGTAAGGCATGAAAATACGGTTCATAAGGTCCATGAACACTGCCGGCGTATTGGTCGCTCCAAAGGGCATAACTAGAAACTCCCAATGCCCGTACCTAGATCTGAACGCCGTCTTCGGGATGTCCTGCTCTCTGACTCTGATCTGGTGATATCCTGACCGTAAGTCTATCTTCGAGAAAACTGACGCTCCTTTGAGTTGATCAAACAAATCATCTATCCTTGGAAGAGGGTATCTGTTCTTGATTGTCACTGAGTTCAAGGTACGATAATCAACACATAACCTGGACGTACCATCCTTTTTTTTCACAAGAAGCATCGGGGCTCCCCAAGGCGATCCACTAGCACGAATGAATCCCTTGGTTCTAAGTTCTTCAATCATCTTGTACAAAATCTCCAACTCTGAAGGTGCCATTCTGTAGACTCGCTCTGATACTGGTGCTGTCCCGGGAATCAAGTCAATGGTGAACTCGATCTCCCGCTCTGGCGGCATCCCTGGAAGTTCCTCTGGGAAGACATCTGGAAACTCTTCAACTATCCGGGGCAACTGCACTGCTGCTACTGCCATCCGCAATACTGGAGGAGATGGCTCTACTGTGCCTCTGGTAAATGAAAACTCTGGCTCTCCGGGAATACTAAAGACAACTCTGCCAACATGGCAGTCTATCCTAGCATAATGGTTCCTCAACCAATCCATGCCTAGGACTATATCATAGTCTGCCATAGGGAATTCTATAAATCTAGCGGGGAATTCTCTACCGCTAACTACGATCCGACACGAGGAGAACACTCGATCTACTCCCACAAGACCATTACCAGTAAGTATATTGAGCCTCACTGATAATGACTCGGGCTCCAACCCTATCCGTGTCGCAAATCGTGCAGACATGAATGAATGCGATGCACCAGAATCAAATAATACAGATGCTGGAAAGGTGTTGACGAGAATAGTACCTGCCACTACCTCACCTGGTGCAACTTCTTCTTCCATGGTCATCATCATAGCCTGACCTCTAGCTGCGGGTCCCCTCTGCTGGAAACCCCTCTGTCGGCTCTGTGCTGGAGCCTGGGTGAACTGCTGCTGGTTCTGTTGCTGAAAGGCCTGGGCCTGAGGCAACAATGGCCTAGGGTACTGCTGCTGCTGCTGCTGGACTGGAACTGGGGCTGGTCCCCTCACTGAAGAACTAGAAAGGTTGGATGATGATGGACCTCCCCTATTCGGGCAGGTCCCTATCTGGTGGTCTGCTCCTCCACAAGCCAGGCACAATCCCTGTGCCCTACGACACTCTGCCACTACATGGCCCGGCTTCCCGCAATGAGAACATCCCACCGCGGAAGACTGCTTCTGCTTCTGCTGCTGCGGGTACGTCGGGGTCGAATGCTGAACCGACGTCACTGAGGCCGCCCGCCTCGGAGTTCCAATGGTTAATCCCCTAGCTGCCGGGGCTGGAGCTGAAGATTGGTGCATCTGGTTGTGGGACCGTTTCCTGCCTCCGGTCCTGTCCACAATTCTCCGGGAGGTATACTCATGCCTCCTTGCTGCTTTCAATACTGCATCGAACGTCTGGTGCTCGAACTGTTCCACAGCCAATAATATCTCCAAATGCAGTCCTTGCTGGAACCGCTGAGCCCTATCGAACTTGGTTGCCACCAAGGTGGGGGCGAACCTACTCAGTCTAGAAAACTCGGTCGCATAGCCATCGACCGTCCTGCCTCCTTGCTTCAAGTTGGTAAATCTGGTCTGCAGGTCGTTCCGTGCCACCGCATCGAAGTACTTCATCTGAAACCTTTCTCTGAACGTCGCCCAACTGACTGGTGTTGCTAACCCCATGGCCTGAGCTGCCCACCAATCGCGAGCCAAGTCTAACAACTGTAGGCGTACCACCGCCACCTTATCATTTTCAGGTGTCCTAGCCGCTTCTAGAACCACCTCGGTATCCTGAAGCCAAGCGTCCGCGGCAACCGCATCTTCACTGCCGTCAAAGAAGGGAGGGTTCAAGCGCTTGAAACTGTTGGCCGCCTGATTTCCTTGGGGACCTCCTCGGTTTAGTGCATCATGAACTTCCTGGTGCAAGGCGTCGCCTCGACGATCTTGGGATGCAAGCAGTTCTCTGATAAGCCCTACCAAAGGTCCCTCATCCTGTCTAGCTGGTTGAACGGGCGGAGCTTCCTGAACTAGAGGTTCTGAGCCTCCGGGAAGCATAACTCGAGAGGCTACTCCAGAGTGCTGAGCTTGATCTTCTTGGCGCTGGGGTGCTTGTCGAGCTTCCTCTGGCTGGTTGGCAGGTCCGGGAGTAATGCCGCTGAAGAAGACGACATAGGGAACAATAAGGAAAGGACCAGGACAGATCAATGATACAAGCATGTGATCAGGTCAAGAATCTCAGGGATTTGAAAATACGGGTGGAGATCAAGGGCGAATATTGATTGAGACATCTATGGGTAAACCCTCACATTTCTTGAATGCCAAGACCTGCATGGGCCACCACTTAAACCGTGTCACGCCCCAGAACCAGAATACTGGAGAGCGGGGGCAGACACAGCCAGCTACGTATATTGAAATAGAATATATCTCAACTATACGGTCACGGCTGTCTAGATATGAGGGTTTACTACAAGCCAGCAGTCTCTTAAGGTCAAGCCTATTGTCTCAATCTCAAGCAATTAACAGAGTTACAAGATGTTAGAGCATCAAATATATATATATAAGGCGTCCCAAATATTACATATTGGATGATCATGAAGCTAGTCGTACAAAATGATAGGACTAGCAAGAGTTCAGTCATACATGATCAACCCTAGGATTTGTTAATCATGTTTACAGCCCGTAGGCAGACAGTAAGTAAATGTGCATCGAGCTAACAGGTGCTCGTCGGCTAAACGCCTCAAAAGAATAAATTTACATATAAGTGGGTGAAACAAAAAGGGAAAACCCACTCTTGGCCCGGGTTCCGTCTAGTTGTCACCATTGGGCTGGAAGCTTGGTAGATCCTCGGGAGCCGCTCCGAAATCTGGCCATACAAAACCAGCTGGGTCAAACCCCAGAAAGAGCAAGTGCCACAAAGGAGGCCACAAATAAGAACAAAAGCCAGCATATCAAAACATAAAGAATAAAAGGAAAGTACAAGTAAAATAAAAGTACACAGAGCGATAAACGACTAGGGACGTGGAACCATTCCGGGAGCCAGGTTACAATCCTTAAACCAAACAAGGACCGGGATTGTACCCCTTCGCCTGAATAGTTCACTGTCTCTACCCATTTATCGTTGGAGATAAGTAAAACAATCATGATCAAGAGTTCCAGGTACAAGGGCTAGACAAGACTTAGACAGAGCTGGACACCATTCATTCACAATCGGCCAAGCAAGTACTACGGCTTACTACTTTAACTAACTAGGGTTATCACAAGCCTAATTACTAACAAGATGCAAGTGAGAAACTCCCAGTCCCAAGCCCTGCAGACCATCCAGTTATCCTTCCGCGGGGTGAGAGTTATAGGTGGGTACATCGCCCGGGAGACAAATGTACCCTTAGGTGACTTAGAGGGTGCAACACATGACAGTGTGCTGGAAATGTGCTCTACTCGTCGGCAAGCTACAAGTCCATTAATGCCTCCAGATAACGAGACTGCCTGTGACCGGGAATTCTCCATGTTCTAATTTGGCCTACTCATTACCTAGTCCAATTTTAGTGTGAGTCCCTGGCCGTGGTACCCAGGGAGTCACGTCCTAGACATGATGCAAGACAAGACAAGTGGATTGTACAAGCAAGCAAGCAGGAACACCCACGGTGTCAAGGCAAGTCAAGTTAAGTTTATCAAGTCAAGTCAAGTCAGGAGTGCGCCGCCACGGCCACTATCAAGTTATCAAGATAATTCATGTCAGGGTACTTGTCAGGAGTGCGCCACGACGGGCCACTATCATGTCAGGTTGGTCATGTCAGGAGTGTACCATTACGGGTCACTATCATGTTATGTAAGTTCATTGTCATACCAGGCCATATACAATAGTTATTCCAAATATACAAGTAAAATCAAGTTCATGACAAAAGGCGTAAGGATATAAAATGGGCGTAAAATACCTGATACAATACATATATATATAGGATCATAAAAGAGCCAAGACCAAGAAATAACAAATTCATCATAAACAAGTAGGTAGCACAAGGGGGTCAAAGGTTGGGCTACGCAGGGTATAGACTGCGCATACAAGGCTGCGCAAGAGTTGTCTTGCGCAAGGGTTACATTGCGCAAGGGTTACATTGCGCAAGGTGAGCAGTACGCAAGCAATACGCAATGCACAGTACGCAAGCCACTACGCAATACACAGTACGCAGGCCAGCATACGCAGGGGCTACGCAAGCCACTATGCAAGCAATACGCAATGCACACTACGCAATGCACAGTACGCAGGCCAGCATACGCAGGGGCTACGCAAGTCACTACGCAATGCACAGTACGCAGGCCAGCATACGCAGGGGCTACGCAAGTCACTACGCAATGCACAGTACGCAGGCCAGCATACGCAGGGGCTACGCAAGTCACTACGCAATGCACAGTACGCAGGCCAGCATACGCAGGGTGCAATACGCAGGGTGCAATACGCAGGGTGCAATACGCAGGGTGCAATACGCAGGGTGCAATACGCAGGAGACCCTAAGCAAGGGTTCTACGCAAGCAACACTACGCAGGAGCTCTACGCAGAGGCCGTACGCGGGAGCCGCGTGGCCAACAAAAGGGAAAGGCTATGTTCTTCTCCTACCTCTGTCCGAGAGGAAGAACACCCAACCCAAAAACTTCAATACTTCATAACTTTGCCAAATCAAAACCAAATTTAGATTTTCAAAGCTCTAACTTGAGTAAAATTGAATTCTCTTCCATATGGAAGCATCAAAAACCCATAAAATCCAACTAAAATAGATCAAAACCATATAAATCCGAAAATAGTTAAAACCTAGATCTAGAACAATGGAGACTCCAAATCACAAAATTCCAAGTTCTAATGTTGTTCTCCATGTCCAAATCTAGCTAATGAACAAATAAAAAGTGGTGCTTATTTAATGGCAAGATGCACTTGCCTATGGGTGTTGGTGGAGGAAGAAGAAGAAGAAGAAGAAGAAATTAATGGAGAAATTATGGAGGAGAGAGAAAGTAGGTGGGTTATAATGAGGGTGTTGTGGTATAATGGAGGTGGTGTGTAGGCTATGGTGTTCCATCATGACAAACCAAACCAAACCAATTAAAACCGAGCCGAACCAAAACCCGAAATACGAGAAACCCAAAATTCTGCAAGTCGAGAAAATTAAAAAAATACAAGCCAAAAATCCAATCTACGAGTATAAATACGAAATACGGGAAATGAGGGTGACAATTCCAGCTCAATAACTACTTTAAAAAGGGGTCTCATCCCTTCAAAAGACAGAACAGAGAGCATTTTCAAGAGCCAAATTGTTGCACTTCTTGCTAGTGAGCCGAGAGTCAGTAATTTTCTTAGGTTTTCTTCCACTTTTATAATCGGAGTGTCAACTGAGTAAAGGAGCAACTGCCGTTCGATCTCCATCGTTCCATTCCCCATAATTCTTTTTTTTGTACTCGGGGATCCTCAGCGTAGGATCTCTCAGGCGTACTCGATTTGTGGTACCTTGCGCCAATAAAGAAAAGACAACATTTCTTCTTCTTTTTTGTGTGTGTCCACACTGTGAATTGTGAGTTTTGTGTTGACGCTTGCGACATTTGAATTTGCCCACCTCGCTCCGCAGGCAAGTATACCTTGCCATAGATTCTGATTGTGCTCATTTATTTTAAGTATATTTTTTATTGCATATTTATTTCTTTTATTTGTCATTTTGTTTATATTGTGCATCCAAGTCACACTTGGGTGCAAGCGGCTAGATTTAGTTATTTTGTTATTTTATATTTTATTATGCATGTCGACCTAGTGTTAGACGACCACCTTATGAGTGTGAGATATTTTCATATCTCCTATGGCCTTGACACATGTGTATCACGAGATGAGTGAGTTCATATAGGACACGGACCTACGTACTTGACTGGCCATCGATACGTATGGGTCATGCGACGGATAGGAAGTAACTGCTATTAGTGAGTCGAGTTAGAAGACATAGCAGTTGCCAACTAGTCAGGCTGTGGATACATCTTGGACAGGAGCATCGGAGGGAGGGGACAGCTACTAGCATAGGGGCTACATTTACTTTTTGCACACATACATGGGCCGATAGTGTCTCGGATGAGCGCTACTTGACGGCCACTCTTTATTACTTGTGTGAATCCTTACAGCCCCTGCGTAGAACGTTATCCTCAAAGTGCATATCACATAGACAGATAGGAGATCATATAGTGTCATAGTGGCATATTTTTATATTCAGTTATTTCGACATGTTTTTCTGTATCTTGTTACGTCCCTCTGAGGACCTGGTGATCTCTCCAGGATTAGACGAGCAGGACTATCCCCAGGAGTACGGAGCAGCTTTGGATCCTTCTTACGTTGATGACGAGGCATCTCCCACTGATATCTAGTTTTTCTCTTTATTATCTGAGACTATGTAGTGGACATCTTTTTATCTTTATTGTTGATACCTAGTTTTTCTCTTTATTATCTGAGACTATGTAGTGGACATCTTTTTATCTTTATTGTTCTATTTTGAGGAGGTTGGACTCCATTTAGTTGAGACTATTTTTCATAGCTGTTTGGAATGGGAATGTCCACCCGGCTATCTCATGACTTCTTCTACTATTGAGATAGAGACTATTTTTATACAAATTACTATTTTTCATAGCTGTTTGGACTCCATTTAGTTGAGATTTACTGATGGCTTCTAACGTTCGAGGAGCGTTATGCACGTAGGACACGGGTGTAACATCTCTTTCTCTAATTAACAAAATCTAAAAAAAAATCCTAATATTTTAATATTTTTCAAATAATTTTTATAATAGTAATTTGTATTTATAATATTTGTTTTACTCTAGAAGTGTTTTGTATAATTAAAACTATTAAAATGGTTTGCTTACTAGTATTTATAATTAATATTATTTTACTATGCTAGTAGTTTGGTAAACTAAAACTATTTTTATTGCTAGCATGTATATAAAAGCTATTTTAGTTAAGTCTCTATTTTACCCAGTGAATATATATATATATATATATATATATATATATATATATATATATATATATATATATATATATATATATATATATATAGTTTAGTACACTTCTACATATTAGTACGTCTGGGGTAAGTCCATTAAATTGGGTGACTTATTCTAGATCGTATTAGCTGGCATGCTCGCGTCTCATGTTTCTGTGAAGTTTGGAACTGGGGCGTGACAACAAGAATCAGAAGCACATGATCAAGCTGTGTAAATAACGTATCCAACATGAAACAAGTCACCACATGAAGTAAATGTAACAAAGTTATAGAAGTACATGACTTGTCCTCGAAGATCGAGAAACATGATCAAGCTCTGTAAACAACGTGTCCAACATGAAACAAGTCACCACATGAAGTAAATGTAACAAAGTTATAGAAGTACTTGCCTTATCCTCGAAGATTGAGAAAGAAAGAATATATATAACTTTGTTATATTTACTTCATGTGGTGACTTGTTTCATGTTGGACACGTTGTTTACACAGCTTGATCATGTGCTTCTGATTCTTGTTGTCACGCCCCAGTTCCAAAATTCACAGAAACTTGAGACGCGAGCATGCCAGCTAATACGATCTAGAATAAGTCACCCAATTTAATGGACTTACCCAGACGTACTACGCTGTAGAAGTGTATTAAACTATGCTATCTCAAGTATATCTCAATCCACATAAAAGTAAATAAAACAAGAATATACAACATGTAATATAGGTCGGCCGCCCTATAATACACATGTCTAAGCAAACTTGAGAATAACATAAGTTTGCAAAACTAGGCTAATGAGCAGTATATAACATGATAGGAAATAAAAAGCATGAGAAAATGAATAAGTAACTCTACAAACGATACATGAATCCTGCAGCCGAAATCATACCATCCACCTGTCTATACTATAAGCTCAGCAACAACCTAGAGAGATAACCAGGTCCTCATAGGGATGTAGCAAGATACAAAATAGAATGATATAATATAAATTGAATAAATAACAGATAAATAAGGGTACACTAACCATCTATGTGTATGAAAATCGAAGACGACTTTGGTACGTATGAGTAGGTAAAGGAATAAAGAATAGCATCCGCTAGAGACTTACACATGAACTAGTATACATCCAGACCGTATTTGACGTATACTCAAGGCCGCTGATGGATATATCCCTTTGTTATACTTTGCATCGACTAACATACCTTCCGACCGTATTCTGACGCGTGGTCAGCGGCCACTGCAGGATATATACATACACTAGCAATACACCCATAACCAGGAATCAATAACCTATAATCGAGCAAAACTGAGGCTGAAATGGGGCTTCCTCATATGCCTACTAATAGTCTTCCCCGCCTATGTATTGCACAAGTCATATCCATTACTCGAACACTACATATCTCAATGCAAGTCACTAACTATACTCACACTAACTTTATATGAACCGACACACGAACCGCTCGCACCGGTAGCTTTCTGAATGCGTAAGCTCATGCCAACACAATGTATCTCACTCACGGTTATGGTGTCGTTTAATGATGCATGACATGGCATGAAAGTTATTATGAATAACTTCACAACTTTTCAGGTACGTCTCATATACACGTAAGTCCTACACACGCACACTCAACACAACATCGATGCCACCATCGATGGCACCCAAGTTATACTTGGACGGACAATACTAGAGTAACACACTAGCAGTACAAGAATAATATTATAAAATTAAAATAGTAACAAGATGGCAAGGTATCTTGCCAGGATCTCCAAGCTGAAATGTAAAGGTCCTACTCCGGCTTCCAAGTCTGAACGATACCAATAGCCTATATATACAACAATATCAGATTAGACACTATGTTACGGTTCACTAAGCATGCACAAGACACAACAACATTAGAAATTAGGGTCTAAACCAAATAAGGGTTCTAACTAGGTGGGTTGACTAAGGTTAACCAAATAAGTGTCAAGTAAGTATGTAAGTATCCTAGTCACATAACATCTCTAAGTCCTCTAAATATGCAATCTCTCATATATCATAAACATGGTCATAACTAAGGTTCATGTAGTTTCTAAGTTGCTTATAAAGAAAAAGTTGAAGAACATGAAGAGAGGTTTGAGGAGGAGGAGTTTGAGCACTTACTAAAGGGAAATGGGATAAAATGGACTGTGTGCACTCCTTGCACAAATCTGTCCAGATTTGGACACTTCGGCTCGTAGCTGCTGATTGGGGCTCCAAAACTTTGATCCAAGACGTGTACTAGTTTTCAGAGAAAGATACTTTGTGTGGAGGAAGATATGGCCATTGTTGTGGAGACTAGCTGAATTCGGATTCAGCCTAGGTACCTCTGATAGAGGGTCTATTTTGAGGAACTTAGAGTGAGATATGATGGAAGTTTTGTGAAGAGAAAATGTTAAGAACTGGGAGAGAAAGAAGCATACAAAATTTGAGAGAAAGATACTTACTTTGGAGAGAGATATGGCCGGATTGGTGGAGACTAGCTGAATTTAGTTTCAACCTGGGTAGGGTTGGATAGATGAAGATGTGGAGGGAGATGGAAAAGGTTTTGGGGAATAGTTTGTGAAGAGAAATTGTTTGTAAGAGGGTTAGGAATATATGTTTTTCAGGAGTTTTGAACGGGGGAGGTGAATAGAGGGGGGTTATGGCTTTGATGAGGAGGAGTTACCAATAGGGTAAGGAAAGGTCACAAGTTATAACCCCTTCCCTTTAACATTCCACTCTAATGATTTAATAATCCCATGGTTGTCCAAAACTAAAATGATGTCTAATATGGATGGTCAAACCTAGCTTAGTCAACCTAGGTTAAGTCCAACTACTTCCAGTTGGGTCAGGTTCGGGTCGTTGCGGTTTAGTTTGACTAGGTTGGTCCTATTGACTAAGAAATGGGTCATTGTGACTATTGAGGGTAGGTAGCACATAGGTTCAATTGAGTGGAACACATGTTTCATGTGTGTTTAGACTCAGAGTAGATCTTGATCATATATTGGATCAGAAGATTTGGATTGAAATTGGGTCTCCAATTTCTGTCGGAATGGACAACGGTTGCACGGTAGGTGCTAGAAATTGCATTTTTGGTTCGGATATTGCGCGATAAAAAAATAATGCACAAGAAGATACGTTTGAGAGGGAAATGATTGTCAGGAATGGAAGTATGTATGTCTAGGTCAAGCATATAAATTTTGTTTGAAAGAAATATAATTTATTGTGGTCCTAAAGTGAAAACTACGGTAAAGGTCTTTACGCTAAATTTTAAAATGAGATATTAATATTAATTAATTAATTCTAAATAAATACCAAAAATAAACTATAAAATTCAGAGGTCTTATACTTGTGCTTATCATGTGTTCTTATTCTTGTACTTGTACTTGGGAGGGGAAATACTGCGGATATGTGACCAAAGCCAAGCCGCTAGTTAGGTCATGTGGATAGCCTAATCACACACTTGTGCACGTGTGATTAAGCTGTACCTTTATTGATGTACTTTGTCTAGCCGGTTACATATTTTCTTACGTATTTCAATTCACATGTCTTGATCTTCTTGCTACATGCTTCATGTTCTGGTTCACTTATGCATTTATGATTCATGTTAGTCAGATTTCATTGTATCTTTACTTGTTCATATGTTGTACTGTTTTCATTTTTGTAGATTATACTTTGCTCCTTTCCTGACTGGATCCGTTGCAGGTGAGCTTGAGGACATTTGCTCGACATTCTATGGGCCATTGCTCAAGGCCTTATCTGAGCAAGATGGAGCTACGAATCAGGACTTACGAGTCGCTCAATAGACTTAGCTTTGGACGAAACTTGAGCATTTGCGAGGATATTGACGTTGTATTATTTGGGTTGTGTGGGACATTTTGTAGATATGGTTGACAGCTTCACTTTCTTTTACCGAATTTATTTCTGGCATATCTTGTAAAGGTGTAATAAATGACTGGTGATGTGGTGGTGTATGGTGATATATTCTAGGTACGTATTAGCAGTTGTGATGACATGGATTGATCATGTTATTTAGAGATTTCCTAAGGTTTAATACAGCCGTGTCCGACTCGTATCCAGTTATCTGGGAGCGAGTCGTGACACCTGATGTCCATGAGGGGAATATGACAATCCCATTTATAGCTAGAGTGCCCATGCGTTGAAGGTTTGTTCTTAAATTGTATATTCACATAGAATGGTTATTTGACTAGAATGGTTATGTTACCTTTGTTTGATGTTTTGTCACACTCCGCTCTGATCGTGGCATGGGACAATCTCATCGCGAAATAGTGTGCCACCCCTTGTCCTTGTCTGGTTGTAGGTGTGGTTCACTGCTTCGATGATGGAATACTGGGCCGTGTTGTGTTCAGACTATTTACTTTTACCTATGACTATGTTCCATATTTATATTCAGTCTATATGGCCTATATTTTTTATCTTGTTACGTCCCTCTGAGGACCTGGTGATCTCTCCAGGTGTAGATGTTTATGACTTTTCGCAGGAGTACGGGCCAGGCTCCGATTCTTCAAGAGGTCTTATCTTCCGCTGGACTGCTTCGTTATTTATTTGTTTCTCCATTTGATGCTTAGTAGTGGGTTCGTCTCCACCTAGCAAATATCTTTTCTTATAATTCAATTGATATAGTTGGCTAGTTATTTATTTATTTATTTATTATCGTGGATGAGATATAGATATTGTTTATGACCATAAAATATTGTTATGAGATGGAGTTTATATAATACAACTTATGTGTGTATTCATAGGTTCCATATATTGGAGTAGCCTGCGTATACATACAGCTGGCATGCTAACGTACCTAGTCCTATGTATATTGGGACTAGGGCGTTACAGTTAGACTAAGCCATGAGATTACAACAATTGTTACACTTGGAGGTGATTCATCTTGTTGAGGGGCATGACTACCCGATATTTGATGCAGTTTCAAAAGCATCAAGGAGGCATAATATCACATCACAAATGATTACCGTGAGAACCGGAGGCCAGAAGAGGTCGATACTTGCTCAAATTGGAGGTTCTTATCCCTGGACATCAACATCACAACTCGAGAAGAGGATATATGATTTAGGAAGGCTACACCGTCTAGTGATATCAGTAGTGACAATGTCATCACGTCAGCAATATCAGTATAGACATCAGCAGCCGCATCCAGTAGCACAAGTGAGGTGTACATTTTATAGGAAGGGAGGACATACTCGAGTATAGTATAGAATGGCTAATAATAAGTGCATGTGATAAAAGGGCTTGGACCATATGGTGAGCTTTTGCCCTCAACTACAGTAAGTAGGCAAGACAATGTTAGAGTTACCAGCTCCACCGACACCAATAGTAGCCCCATTTAGGGGACGGACACTTGCAGCCAGACCTTTGGCACAACGACCTCTACTGACTTAGTACTAGATTTTCCAACAACAAAAGGTCGTAGTAGTATATTCTAGCCTAGAGGAACAACAGTTCAGGAAGCCACTTAGGGGAGTCCACCAGGGACATGGGTAGACATTTACCCTATCCCTCGAAGAGGCTTTAACATCAGGCGAGGTGGTGGCAGATGCCATTTTGTAGTCTCGTCATATGTAGTAGCATTGTTCGATTATGGTGCATCTCATTCATTCATATCTGCATGATTTATGACACAGATTGGATTGGAGTTCGAGTCATTGCTAGAGAGGTTCAATATACTAACTGGTAGTGGACTTGTAGGAGTTGGTAGAGTATGTATAAAGTGTCCAATTATAGTGTGCGAACAACTATCAACTGCAAGATTGATCGACTTTCCTATGGATAATTTTGACGTTATCCTTAGCATGGACTGGTTGAGAGACAATCATGCAACGATCGACTACTACAAGAGCCGGGTCACTTTCTGCATTCTATGCGAGGAGTTCACTTTCGTCCACATGGAGAAGGATTATTCTAGGACAGGTTGTTGACGGCAGTAGCAGAGGAGGCATATATTGTGCGAACATTTGTTAACTGCAAGATTGAGTGGGTTTCCTATGGATAATTTTAATGTTATCCTACACATGGACTGGTTGAGAGACAATCATGCAACGATCGACTACCGCAAGGGACGGATCACTTTCTGCATTCTAGGCGAGGAGTTCACCTTCACCCGCAAGGAGAAGGGTTATTCCAAATCAGGTTGTTGGAAGCAGTAACAAAGGAGGCACATACTCCCAGAGTAGTCGATAAGTTTTTCGACATATTTTTTAACAAGCTTCCAAGCATGGATCATAGGTATTGAGTTCTACATAGATTTGATACTAGGGACGACCTCGATTTCATATAGTTTATAGGATGTCGCAGTCAAAGATAAATGAGTTATATCGACATTTAGAAGATATGAAGGCCAATGGATTTATTCGACCCAAAGGATCGCCTTAGGGGAGCATTGGTGGTATTAGAGGTTGATTGGTTCGATGAAATAAATAAAAAATCAAAAATGGACATTTTGCGTGCGCATTACTTTGAAGTGTGACCAAGTAGAAAATCCTTCCTTTGTGTGCTTTGAAGAAATGAAAGTTCAAGTTTGGTATTTGGATGGTTGTTAGAGTGAAAAAGTATGTTTTAGAATTATTATGCTATAGAAGGTGTTGAAGTAGATAGAAAGTGAGAAATCCAACCAAATGCACAAAGTGGGAACGAGAATTTTACACTTCCATGCTCCACTGAAATAAATCCGATTTCAAAACTCCAATTTGTGGTAGACAAAATTTACTGTTCATGTCTTCACAGTAAATCGGTATGTAAATCCTCCAACCAAACGCGTTAAGTGGTCCCAAATTTGGATTCTGGCCACTCCACGTCCCCAAATCCGCGAACCAAACCACCTCTTAGTGAAGAAGAAGGATGGTTCATCGCGGGGTAGAAATATAAATTCTATATATAAACCCTTGACATTTTGCTCTTATTCTATACACAACATTTCCTACCTTTCTCCTTACTACTACACTGGAAGTGCAGGTTGCCCGAACCTATGATTCACTGCATAACCACTAATCTGCATAAAAGATGCAATTTGCAGATATATTCCATATTCCATGAACAGCAATCAGCTTTACAAACTTATAATAAAAGTTTCTGAACAAAAAATATGAAAGCTCATCTGCTTCTATAACAATATGAGAGTCGTCGTGATATAGGCCTTCAGAATAGCCATTCACAAGGACCTTGCCTACATCAAAATACGGTAACTAAACTGTCCACAGCATGTCATATTATCCCAGATTCAAAAAATTTATCTATGTTACGCTCCGACTGCTACAAAGGGCTAAAATAGGCAGAATCCACAGGAAACCACTTTGCTCTTTGGATACCACAGAGACTTACAAATGAGGTAAAATAGCAACCAGATTGGAAGATAATACTTGCAATCTTACTTGTTTGTATTTACTACCATCTGCAACTATTTACATAATTATGCTTGATATGCATCTCAAGCCCCCTTTGTCAGAAAGCTACATTATACTTCCCAGCCAAATACATATAAAAAATTTATCCATAATATATTTAAAGATCACAAATTTGCAGTGGCATAGTTTATTCTTTTCTCCCTCAATAGTTTCAGAACTAGGATGAAGCATCAGCACAGATCATCCTCTGCAATTTCCACCAATCAGTGCTTCTGAATGGCTTCCACAGTCCAAGCTCAACTTTCCCTCATCAAGCAAGAATCACTTTGCAGCCGAATTGCAAGGAACCTATCGTCGATCCCTTGAAGTTCATGATGTTCCGACTTTCTACAAAGAGAATCACCAATGATCAACCGTTCAACTTCAAGATACCGCAGCATTTATGACAGTGACAATTTAATTAGGTGCTTGCTCGTTATCAGCCAGTAAATTTTTTTTAATTAATTAGGGCGGTACAGGGAAAGTGATCAGTCACATGCTTGCAGCAGCTTACCAGGAAAATGAACTTTATAAAAACGTCTAGTACTTGTACTGGGATGATCACCTCAAGCATCAACTTCTTCAGGTATATTAGTCTTTCCCAAATAAACCAGCTGCATCTCCTCTATCCATATCTGTCATTTTATAATGGGAAGGTCAAGAAACTATAGTGCAATTAAAATTGTGAACTCTGAACTACACTCAAAATAAAAACAGAATCAGAAGGATAATCTCTAGAATGACGTGGCATACCATATAACGAAATTCCACTCGGATGTGTGGCACATTTGTTTTATGAATATCATTTCCATCAGGCCCTCTTTTGTAGTACATTTTTCCAATCCAGTGAGACTGCGCAAAAGTAGTACAACCAAGTCGAGTAACTAGAGCAGTTGTACAAGTACTAAACCACAACATCTCAAAGAAGGCACTACATATTATGCATATTACAAACAAGAGCAAGATTCATCACAGTACATATTCCGGATGTGACCGATGCAACTTGTTCTCAAAAAGTTAGCAGCAACAGTAAAACCAAGGTATGTGGTCTAAAGGAAAACAAGAAATATAAATCGTCTACTACTTCATAAAGCTACATATCCATGATAAAAAAGGACAGTGGTGCGATAAGATGAATGTGCAATAAAGCAGTACAAACTCCCAAAGAAGTTCCACTTGTGAAAGAGATGTATCCAAGAAAGCACTGAAATTTGAATTTTATAGTAATTTGGATAGTTCACACAAGGAAATGCCCATAGGATATCAGTGGAAGTCAACCCAACAATAATGAGTGTTAATTTATCAAATAAACATGGTATACAATACATTATACTATATCATCAGGTATCAGTTTACAGAACATCCATGTATAAACCTGAAATAAGACATTATTTACATACCTTGAGAGCATGTGAAAAGCCAGACTGGTAAACTGAATTCCTAGCGATCTCACATAAATCACATGGAGTAAGCTTCCAAACCTACATGGAAAAAGATAATTAGCTATTTAGATATGATATGCTGCTGTAAAATGTAGGTTTGTGGGAGGAAAGCTTACTGAAGCTGCAATACTGTATTCCTCCACCAAAGGTTCTTTTGTCAAATGGATTTGCAATGGATCATCCGTCGACAAAGAAACATTAAGGCCACGCATGAAAAACATTGGAAAGGGGTTCCGATGATAATCCAGAAATAATTTGTTGTTGCCCAAAGGAGACATGGCCAGACCAATCTAAAAATCAAAAGTTGAGAGTATCAGTTAACCTTCCTAGACTGCACATATATTGAACGCATACAGTAAACTTTTCTGCTTGAAATATTCAAAACTGACTAAAGTATTTGCTACGCAAAATGATGAACTAACAAAATAAAACCAAGCCTAATTGAACAAAACCCTCACCCTCCGGCCACAACCGCCGACATGCCATTCCCCATGCAGTTGACCCCAGCACAGCCGGCAGCGAGGCCATGGTGTGGCGGTGGTTGTGGCTGGAGGGAGGGTTAGGTTTTGATTTTTAATTTTTCTTTTTGAAAGTTACAATTAGGGGCATTAGACTAATTTGCCAAAATAGGATAGTTCAATGTACTTAAGTGACAATAAAAAGTTTAGGATATCAACTTGCCAATAAAAAAAAAGCACAAGGTATTAAAGTCCCAAAATAAGATAGTTCAGGGTATTTAAGTGTAAATTAGCCTAAAACCTCTCAGGTAATGCTAGCTAAAAATAACATGAAATACCTGAGCAAGATAATACAAGTATTGCAGGACAGGAGACTTTCTCAGGTTGATCCCGTGAGCAATGTTATGGGCGACAAGAAATGTGGCAGCTAGGTGGTCAATATCACCAGCCTGTCAAACAAAATTAAAAAGAAACAAGAAATATAGGATACAAGATGAGTTATTATTTTGTTTTCTCAGGGAAGGTATGCATGCTTTTGATTAGTACCTCTCCAGAATGAGGACGAAATTTGATAGTTGTCATTCCTTTTGATTCACGGAGCTGAGATAGAAATGAACGAAATAGTGACTACTATGTCATTAATAACTAAATAATAAGCTTACAGCTCTTATAATTAATAATTAATTCGCAGAAATTTTTGGGTTTGACTAGGGCATGGGTTTCAATCTGGTACTTTGAGTTTACAACTATTCTCCATAGACAAAGTTTATGAATTTCTCCCTTTTCCTATATTTGTTTTTCGATTAGAAGAAATCTGGAAGGTCATCCTTGGTTGCCTGAGCTTAAGAAAGAAGACTAAAAGAAGATTTTCCTACCTGCCAAATGCTTGAAGGTTTATGGTGAGGCTCATACTCACATTTTCCCCTCCAATAATCTGGCACCAACTGAGAGAGTTGACATCAAGTTTTTGTGGCCCTTCTAAAGTAATATTTCCATAGCAAACCCCATCTTTCTGGGAAAGGCTTAAATGACGAGCAAGTGGACTACTGAGGCTTGATAACCATACGTGCTGTGAACTGATGCAAGAAGATTTAAAAGTAGAATGGAAACCTTGTTTAGCGTGTATAGATTAGCATAACAATAGTATGCATAGTATGAAAATGCAGGATTGAAGATATTGGTCCATTGAGCTGGTGTAGGCATATGCTTAGTCGGGCGTCTTTCAGGTTTGCTTTCATCATCCACCAAATCCAATCCTACAACCTACAGTAGCAGAAACCAGCACACAGGATGAAACCCATAAATGAATGGCTGACAATTGAAGACAACTGTGAGAAAGAATAATACATACAAGCAAATGAACCAAAATCTCAAAAAAAAAAAAAAAAAAAACTAGAAAAAAGAAAGATAAGAAAACATATGCACTCATGAGAAACAACAAAAGGAATAGCGCAATTGTGTATCATTTTGAGATGGAAATTGAACGAATCATACAAAAACAAGTAACACATTATTTGTAAGGCAATACAACCTATAAATCATGGATAATTCAAGGTGGGTGCTGCATGTATAATATATGAGATACTGGTGTGTTTAATCTGATGTGTTCGATTCACATGTGATATCTATAACTTTTTGACATTGTTTGCCATATGCCTCGTATCTGAAACTGTTAAACCTTATTATGCTATTATCCTTTAAAGTTTAGATGAAACCTTGCTTCTCTAGACTCTAATAAAGTCCATAGACCGGTACAAGATGCTATTTGATACCATAACTTGCCTTGTAATAAATGAGTTGGTATAAATTTGGTACACATTCCATAGATACACACATGCAATGCATACAAAATACAAGGAAATGTATATCCATGGCTAGTTGACCCCAAAAGGCCAAAAGTTTTGGACATAAGTTATATGTAGTTTTTTTTTTTTTTGGTATCTACAATGTGTTGCATCCTACTTTAAAAAGCTTCTGTATTATCCAAATCGAGTCCTACTATATTCATATCCATGCATTATCTGTTATATATACAACTAAAAATTGAACTTGATACATTAATATGTAATATAAAGAATTGGTAAATGTTGTATGTTTAATATTTAGCACAAGATAATATAAAATACCATGGTTATAATTAAACAGAACATTTTAGCAACCAAATAAATCATTGCATTTTAGATTACGGACCAAATAAATCCTTACATTAGAAGAACAATTGCATTAGAGTTTTTGTGCTTGTAGGCAAAAGTGTTTGAACAATTAGAATTTACTTTGCAAGTGAATGCCATCTCATTTAGAAATTGATTAACTCCAAGAATAACTAGGAGCATCTTGAAAAGATGAAAATGAGCAAATCGGTTTTTGATGTAATAATTTCTTTACATAAAGTTATAATCTTTCTCTGGGAATGTCATTACTTTTGGCTCTTCGGAATAATGTTTTGAAATCAATGCACTTCCCTGTAGCAAATTTAACAGAACTAGGAAGATGCTCTTTGGTTGCATGAACTTAACCACATGACAAAAAATAGGTTTTCCTACATATCAACTTGTCTTTTAGATTTTATTGTGAGGCTCTCTAGCTCAGACGTAACTTCATTAGACTTCACCATTTTCCTCACGGCGGCGCCAGGTATTTGGGTGGGCGTGCGGGGGTTGGGTGGGACGGCAATGTCAAACAAAGCATGTTTTCAGCGATTGAAATAATATTTCAATAGATCTGCTCTCTTAAAATGGGCAATTAGGCACCACCAAAATGGATGCATATATATGTAAATAACAAAAATCGTGAGAGTATATCCATGACAAACCTGTTTTAAGAAAACATGTAGCTGAGGATGTGAATCCGGGTTGACTGTGACCTCAAAGAGGGGAAGGAAAATATTGTCAAGAAGGTTCTGAAATGATGTAACAATCCCCATTTCCTTGTATATGTTATATAAGCGTGGAATCTGCAAATCAAAAACAGCAAAATTATATCCAAGGCATCTTATTTGGGAGGTGGAAGCAATTTCCCACGTGGCCAATAATTGCCTCATTATCCAAAACATTGGCAAGCATCCCTGAACTTGGCACGTACTGAAATTGTTTAATATAACATTGATATTTACATATATTGATGAAGTTTTAAGTATATAACTTAATATGATGAATAAATAGGTTTTTCAATGCCAATTTTCACAATCATAAGCATCATATTGACATTCTGGCTCTATAATCATAAATCTAATAATCTGAGAGTCAACAGCTCCTGCTATTGTTCCTAATAAAAATATAAGAAAATTCTGTAAATTTCAAAAATATATATGCATGATTCTGAAGTTCCAAATGTTAAAAGTTATTGGATAAGCACACTAACTGTTTTATGAGCATATGAAAGGATAAATAGGGTGGTTCTAGTGCCTTGAGCCTCCCTCTTAATGCAGGGTTTGAGCAATATAAAATGTTGCACAAATATGGACACGGGTACGGACACAATAGAGATTCGCGATGCATATGCAAAATATTTAGGATGTGGGTACCTAGAAAAACTTAATTTAGATACGAAGTTGGTTCATATTGCTAGTAGCCAAGTACTAAAATTAAAATTTCTGACCTAAAGAAACTTTACAGAAAATGAAAGATAGAAAAACAGTAGAACCTAATAATATTTCTATTGAGGTTTGAAAAAGTTTAGGTGAGAAAGGATTAATGTGGCTTACAAATAATTCAACCAAATCCAAAGTTCTACGAAGATGTCCAATGAATGGAGTAATATTATAGTACTCATGTATAAAAAATGGATTGATGTATAAAAGTTTGGGTGAGAAAGGATTGATGTGGTTTACAATTAATTCAACCAAATCCAAAGTTCTATGAAGACGTCCAATGAATGTTGTAATATTATAGTACTCGTGGATAAAAAAGGGCATACAATTGTAATAACCATAGAGAAATGAAACAATGTGAGAGTAATTAAGCAAAGATTAAGAAAGGAAACTAGAATTTCATATAAAATTTTGGTTTTATGCCGAAGGATATCTACTATGGAAACCATTTACTTATTAAGAAGATTCATGAAAATATTTAGAGAGAACAAGAGAGATATACATATGATTTATTTATTTTTTTTACTTTGGAAAACTTATCATAGAGTTCCTAGAGAGATATATGGTGTACTTCGGAGAACAAACAAGTTCCTACCTAGTAGCTATGTTAAGACTATTAAGGAAATATATGATAAGAGTTATTATGAACTTGTGAACCATTGAAGGAGATAATAAACCATTTACTGTTACCATTGCTTACATAGAAGATCAAAATTAAGTCCTTACCATTTTTTCATGGATAAAGATGAAATTACAAGGCTAAGCATATCCAGGAGGAGGTTCTGATGTGTATGATGTTTCGTGACAATATTATGTTGGTTGATCAGAGTAGAAAAGTCACATGCTAAAATTGAAGCATGGAGAGAAACTTTCAAATCTAAGAGTTTGGAAAAAAGTAGGAAAAAAAATTGAGTTCTTGAAATATAACTTCGACCAGAAGTAACAAAGAAATGAGGAAGGAGTCCATATAAATGGGCAAAAGATACGCAAGTGTGTTTCGGTAATTAGGACCAGTCATGCATCATGATAGAGAGATTGAAAAGGATGTGATGCATAGAATTAAAATGGGAGGTTGAAATGGAAGAGTGTTTCTTGACTACTTTGTGGTTGCAAGATACCTTTAAAGTTGATAGGAAAATTCTTTAAGATTGCCATAAGACCAGCTGTGTTGTATGGATATTATATCATACAACCTTGAAAAGGACATGTTTGCTATTATATATGTGTGTGTGCGTCATTAAAGCTAATTGGATCAACCGAATCATATTTGAACTGAATCCAACTCAGATTATGTACTTAGTGCGTACAGACACGAACACCGAGGTCGCTTTGGCGCACCGTGCAACATAGGATACAATTATACATTTAATTGATTTAAGTACTAGTAGAAAGAAGTTGGTAACTTCATGTTGACAGTTCAGTTTTCTGCCTGTTTTTTGATGTTTTCTGTTGAATATTTGTGTTAATTTTATTGATAGTCTCATGTCTATATATAACCTTACAATCTTCCTCATTACATTAAACCATCTGTGGAATAGCATATGGCATATTCTGATATACCAAATATACCAACATGATATTCCAATATACTTATTCTAATATACCAATACTCTCCACAAGATGGACGGAAAATATTCACTAAGTCCATCTTGTCACATCCTCTAATCATGCTCACAGATCTAAGTCCCTTGGTCAGTCCGTCTGCTACCTAATCCTTGGTTGGAACGTAGCCTAGCTCCAGTAGTCCACTATCCAACTTCTCCTTGATGAAGAACCTATCGATCTCGATGTGTTTGTGTAAGTCCTCTGGATTTTTAGGGTTATTTTAAATTTTTAAATGATTTATTTTCAATAAATATTTTTATTATATTTAGTTTTGATAATTAAATATACTATTCATGATTTTAATTTTTGGAGCGCCAGAGATGTCAACCTCTCGAAACGCCCTTTATGATTTTTGATCTAGACAAATTTATCTTCATGTTGATATATCATGTCCCATCCAAACTTATTCCCTTGTGCTCTATTTGCATCGCAGAACTGTCGGGTCAAATTAGGCCATTTGAATTATTATTAAATTTTCACTTTTATTTTTGATCATCATGTGTACCTTACCGTGACTTTTAATTTAGGAGCACAAGACTAGTTATTTTCTCCAAACTAATTTGTCATGCATGATCTACTCGAGATACTCTCCGCCCATGACCATCGTGTCCCACTCAGACACACTCTCTTGTGCTTCATTTTTATCGCACAACTTTTCGGACAATTGACCCAATCCCGATTTACCCCACCGAGTCTCATTTAATTCCAACTTGTATTGGAGACGCCAGTTTGACCCAAACTGGTCGACCCAAGATATGGACACGGACCATTTTGAGCCTACTACACACGTGCCACTTGTGTCCCATCCAATTTAGTCCCCGTGTACTATTTATTTATCAAGGATTATCATCGACTAATTTAAGTCATTTAATTATCGGGACCCAATTAGATCCAATTGCGACCCGATCCGACTCTAGTTGACCCAACACCCAAATACCATGACAACATCCATCATCCATACCCAAACACACAACACCAATAAAGTAATTCTACAAAACACCAAACACCCAAACATCACTATCACCCTATAATTAAATACACACACTCCCATCACTATCACCATTACTATCATTACTCTCTCTCTCTTTTCTCTCTCCTAAACACCTCCCCCCATAACCAGCCGAACAACACACTCCCCCCTCATTTCCTACGTTCTCTCTCCTCTCTCTAACTCTTTCCCTATATTTAATACACACACAATGACCACCATCACTCTTTTCTCTCTTCTTTAATTCTAAAACACTCACCATCACCATATTTCTCTCTCTCCCACTCCTACAACCTCCCCCTACCCGACAGCCAAGCACTCCCCCCCTCCCTTTCGGTCCACTCTCTCTCCTCTCATCATTATCTCTCTCTCCCAAACACACTTCTTCACACAACCACCACCCCCTTCAAAACCGAGAGCACCCCACTTCTCCTTCTCCATCATCAACTACTTTACCACCACCACTCCCTCACTCCACTTGGCCGACCACCCCACCACCATGGCCGGCCACAGCACCCCCCTTGGCCGGAGCACCACCACCCCCTTCACCATCAACATTACTCCATGGTGAGCTCCTCCACTCCTCCTTTTTCATTTTATTATGCATAGGTATATATACATATATATTCTTCTATAGATAAATATGCAAATGTGTATGAATGTGCTAGTATGAGAATGTGTGATTAATAGGGGTGTTCCATTTTATGTGGGTTTATGTGTAATTTAATGTAGGAATTAATTTCATAAGTCTTGTTGAAATGAATCCATGTATATACAATATTGTGTATATATATATGTATTTCTTGTATGAATATACATATATATAAATATATACTCCTACAAGTATAAGTGTATCAATGTAGTTTATACATATAAATTATAATGTATATATATACCCCATCTAAATACATATGCAAAAATATACACTTTTTCAAATATATATATGTATATATACACTTTTTCGTATATATATATAAATATATATATACTATTAGTCTCTTTATGTATATATGTGTATATATACATATACTCTTCCATGTAAATACACCTTATTTCTTCATGTACAAATATACATATATATACTCTTAGCCTCATTATGTATATATATGTAGAAATATATATAAACTCTTCCATATATACAAATGTATATATACATGTATATACTTACTTTTTCATGCATGTATGCAATATCCTTATATATTTTTTTCCTTCACATGCATATACTTGTATATATATGCTCTATGTATACTCGTGTATGTATATATATGATTTCAAATATAGACTAGTGTACATAAATTCCTACTTGTATATGCACGTTTTATATATACAACTTGTATGTATATTTTCTTACATGTAAAATTATTAGATATAATTTTTTTATAAATATTCTTGTATATATTCATGTATATATATGTCCTCGTATGTATATACTTATGTATATATTCTTTTTATATGTAAAACTTGTGTGTTCCCTTGCAAATAGGTAACTTAGTATACATATATTTTTTTGGAATAAGGTAAAATTTTATTCCTCGCGAAACGCGGTATAGGTAATACAGTACATAATCACACAGACTCCCCCATGACTCATGGGGTCAAAACAGATACATCAAAGTCAATATTGTGCATAATCCCAATCGGAGGGGTAATCAGATCCTCGAAAAGGCGCCTGTTCCTCTCCCTCCAGACATGCCAGACAGTAGCAGAAAGTCGCAATCTGGCCTGTCTGGCCCATCCAGCATCCATACCCCTGCGATCCCTGATCCAGCTAAGGATCCCTCTAATATCTCTGACGCTGCCAGCACCTCCCAGATACCTCCTGCACTGCTCCGACCAAATGTGCCAAGCGAAAGGACACTCAAGGAATAGGTGGGCCATAGACTCATCCTCGTCAGAGCATAGAAGACACCTCGAGTCTGGAATGGACACCCCAAACCTAATGAGTCTATCTCTCGTCATCAATCTCCCGAGCATCAACCTGTAAGAACAGAGCTGCAGCTTCCGAGCAATCCCTTTTCCCCAGATGAAATCTACATCCTCAATCCTGTCATGCCGAGTCCTAACCAGATCATAACAACTCTTGAAACTGAACCTGCCCAGCCCCCCAGAAGAGGCATGGCCAGCCCAGTTCCAAGTGTCCCGAGTCTGGCTAGTATCAATAGAAATAGTCCGGATCTCCTCGCCAAGCTGTGCTGTGAAAGTGTAGAGCTCCGGTCTCCAAGCACCATCTCGAATGATCAGACTACACTTCAGCCCTCTCGAGGCCTCTCTATCATGCAGCGGCCCCAAATACTCCAGTAGGGAACGATTGCCCAACCAAGGGTCGAGCCAGAGATCAGTGGAGGAACCATCCCTCATGGATCGGCAAATAGCAGTCTGTAGTACGGGTCTACACTTAAGAATAGCCTTAAATGTGACCGAGAAATTACCATCAATCCTGATCGTCCAGAAATTGGACCTCCTCAGGTATCTGCTAGCCATCCAGTCTGCCCAAAGTGACCCCCCGCTAACGAACTGCCACGCCATCTTCACCCTAGCAGCCTCCTTCATAGCTCTGAGAGATCTCAGCCCCACTCCCCCTTCCTCCCGAGGCCGGCAGAGTTGAGTCCACGAAATCGCATGGATGCCCCCCCTCCAAAGAAAGTCAGCACACATGGACTCCACCTTCGTGATAGTAGCCACAGGAATCTGGATCGACTGCAGCCAGAACATAGCAATACCAGCAATGACAGATCTCAACAGCTCAATCCTGCCACCAAAAGATAGTCCTGCAGCCTGCCAGCCTTCCACCCTCTTCTTAGTGAACTCCACCAGACTCTGGCAATCCTGGTCCCTAGCATAATTCACCGTCAGAGGAACTCCCAGGTACTTCACCGGCAACTCACCCTTCTCTACTCCCAGAACCAGAGCCCGCTCCTCCTTCTGAGGGCAACTAGAGCTGAAATAAACTCTACTTTTCTCTCTGTTAAGCTTCAATCCCGAGAACCTCCCGAACTCCTCCATAATGTCAGAAAGAGCCCTCATCCCTCCCATGGACGGTCTGAGAAGCACCAGAAGATCATCTGCATATATCAAGTGTGAAACCACCGGATGAACAAGTCTAAAAAGAGGGACCATCCGCCTGCTGTGCACTGCCAGGTCCATCAAGCACGTAAAATACTCCATCACCAGCGTAAACAAGTAGGGGGACAAAGGGTCGCCCTGCCGTAAGCCCCTGGAGCTGCTAAAGAATCCATACGGAGTGCCCTGTATAAGAACCGAGAAAGTGGGGGAGCAGATGCACTCCCTCACCCTCGCAACCCACCTCTCATCGAATCCCATGGCTAGCATAAGCTGGCAGAGAAAGTCCCTATTAACTGTATCATATGCCTTTCTCAGATCCAACTTCACACAGGCCTTCATCCCCCCCGGCTTGTTGAACTCACGCACCATCTCATGAGCAAGAAGGCTGTGCTCAGCAATCGAACGACCCTTAATGAAGGCCGCCTGATTCCGAGACACCAATCCCTGCATAATCCCCTCCATCCTCCGACACATAAGATGAGTAATTATCTTATAAAGATAATTACAACATGCAATCGGTCTGAAATCTGCCAGAGATGTCGCACCCTCCTTCTTTGGGACCAGGGTCAGGAAAGTATGATTAAGCTCCTTCAGAAGCTTTCCTGATACAAAGAATTCCTGTACCGCCTCAAAAACTGGGAGCTTCAAAGCTCCCCAATGCCTCCGAAAGAACCCACTGGAGAAGCCATCTGGCCCTGGAGCTCGATTGGGATCAGCCTTCATCACAATGTCCTCGATCTCCTCCATCCGAATCGGGGCCAGAAGTCGCCTATTCCCATGCTGCGTCACCAACCTCTTAGGAATCAGAGGTGGGAACGTAGTGGGATAGTCCTCCTGATGATATAAGTCCCGATAGAACCTGACTGCTTCTCTCTGGATCTCCACCGGGTCCCCTACCAACTTGCCCTCGCCATCCAGAAGTCTGGGGATACTATTCCGGTGCTGCCGAGTCCGAATAACATCATAGAAGAACTTAGTACATCTGTCCCCATCCTTGAGCCATGAGCATTTCGCCCTCTGAGCCGCACTAATCTCCTCCTGGAGTCTCAAGGAATTGACTTCTGCACTAAGATTCTTCTCTCTGGCCGCCAGCTCCCCACACAAGATGTCAGCCTGTCGGGCCTCCTGAACCTCCCGAAGCTCAGCCTCCTTGTCTACCAGGGAGGAACGCGGCCTCCTCTTCACCCAGTCCCGAATACCCTTCTTCACCTGCTTGAGTTTGTGGACCATGCGAAACTGAGCAGTGCCCTCCCGGGAGTCCAGCAGACCTCTCGCAACCACCTCCTCATAATCAGCCGAGAGGTACCAACTATTGTTATATCTGAACGGTCTAGCTTTCCAGGTGGCTCTCTCCAATAAACCCACCCGAATGGGAGAGTGATCACTCGTCTCAGCCGCCAGTCCCTCCGCCACAGCATTAGGGTAATACCGAAACCATTCGCTATTCCCCAAGGCTCTATCCAACTGACAAGCAACCCTGCCCTTGGACGCCTTGTTGTGCCAGGTCCAAATGTGCCCTGCTCGCTCCAGCCCCCTCAGTCCCGAGATGAGAAGACACCTCTGAAAGTCATAGAGAATCGAGTCCTGGACTGGACGTCCCCCCACCTTTTCATGCCGATATAGCAAGGCATTGAAATCCCCTATAATAAGCAATGGAAGGTGTTGGGAATCCGCTATCTGGCTAAGCCGAGCAATGTCCTCCCAGAGGGACTCACGACGCTTCCTGTCGTTATGCCCATACACTGCACCCAGGAGGAATCTAAAGCCACCATTGTTCACCAGAAGTATACCAATGATCTGCTGAGTCTTCAGAACCAGGTCCCCTTCCCAGCTATCTCTACTCCATCTAACCCAGATCCTCGCCATGTCGCAGATGTCCAGGTTATGAATATGAGCCCAAGTCCCCGTATTCCGCCGATCAAGCACTGCTTCCTTCCGAATCTTAGTTTCAAGCAGAATAGCAATATCACACTTCTCTCTTCTCAAAACACCACTGATCTCCCTCCAGCGCCCAATAGAACACCCCCCTCTGATGTTCCAGGCGAGGACCGACATTAATTAACTAATGAGGGGTCCCCCTGAACACCATCAGAACAGGCACCCGAGGGAAGTGCCCTGTCCATAAGATCAATATCCTCTTCTATCCCTGCAACCCGAGCCTCAGCTCCAACCTCCAGACCCGTCCCTCCCACAGTGGGAGGAGCAAGATGGACCTGTATCCTGGATAGCGTCAGATCCCAAGTTGGGTTGACACAAGTGTCATGGTCCAGGCCCTCCTGCTGAAGGACATCGTCACGCAAGGCCGGCGCATGCCGCTTCCTACTATACACCTGCTCCACCACCGGGGTAGCCCCGCCCTCCCCCTGGCTGCTACCAAGTAATCCCATGGATCTGGTCAACACCCTCCTCTGTGGTTGGAATGGGACCACGGCACCCGTCATACTCGCCACCCGCCGTGGATCATCGGTCACTGGGTCACCTGCCACATCCATCATAGTGTCCTCCTCCTGACTAACTGTAGCCCCACCTCCAGCATCAGCTCCAGGGACTGGCCCCTGTGCAGTCGCCGCCGGCCTGACTACCGAGTCCGATCTCCGTCTCCTCTGCGTGCACGCACTATCTACATGGCCAAAACACTCACATGAGGAACACATTGGGGGCACCCAGTCATACTCCACCACCTGTGTCAGCACCTCCCCTGATGCTCCCTCATACTCCAGTAGGCTCGAAAGCTCCGACCCAGCCGTAATCTCCACAAATATCCTGGCATACATCAATCTCGTACGGTAGGTGGTAGCATCGTCCGCCTTGATCGGCCTCCCAACCAAACTGGCCAGCCTCATGAGAAGCGGAACACTCCAGTATTTCACTGGGAATTCGGGGAACCGAATCCATACAGGGATCGCATTCAGAACCTCCTTCTCACATCGCAGGTCCGGGGTCCATTCCTTCAAGATGATCAGCCTCCCATCAAAAGACCATGGTCCGCCCTGAGTGATCCGGATAACATCCTCCGCCAGCCCAAATTTAACAAAGTAGAAACCATTCTCCCTGGAGAAGATCTCCATGCTTCCTTTAGGCCGCCAAACCCTCTCCGCATATCCTCTGATTTGCCCATAGAAGGGCTTGCTACCAAGCACATACATCACCAGGGTATTCTGCCAAAACTCCGTCACCTCCGCTATCTCCTCTGCAGGGAAGACAGCCCGAAAACCTCCCCCCACCTTCTTAGGAGCCACATACTCCATAGATGACGCAGATTTCGCCGCCGTCGGCATGCACACCTCCTTCCATGATCGTGGTTGTTGCGGCACGACCCTGGGAGGCTCCGTTGTAGGACTCCCCTGTTGGCCACTACCTCCTCCAGCCACTCCTTTCCCTTTCTCCGCCGCCGACGCCTTCGGTCTCCAGGCCGTTCCACTACTCCTCGGGCCTCCCCCTAGTCGTCGGGGATCCCCATGACCACTCCCAATCTTGTTCCCTGCCCTCCCTGGAGCCACCCGACCCGCCAATTGAGATGTCAGTAGTCTTCTCCCTGGTTGACGCCACCTGGTCACCGTAGTCCACCCCTCACCACCCGTTCCAGACCCGTTCCCAGATCCAGATCCAGATCCAGATCCGGATCCAGAACAAAACTCGAATATCCTGCCGGAGTCGAAATCGCCGTCGGCCGCCCCCCGCCCCCCCCCCCCCGCCCGGGGGGGTCCCACCGCTTCCCGCCACCGACCCCCCCCCCCCCCGCCTGGGGGGTCCCGCCTCCTGCCGCCGTCGACCCCCCCCCCCGCCTGGGGGGGTCCCGCCGCCGGTCACGCCCGCCCCTCCCCCGCCTGGGGAGGTCCACGTCCTGGTCGCCACCGACCCCCCCCCCCGCGCCTGGGGGGGTCCTGTCCAGCCCGGCCGCCGACCCCCCCCGCCCGGGGGGGTCCCACCGGCCGATCCACCCCCACCCGGGGGGGTGGGCTTCTTGGGACGGTCGTCCTGTCGCTTCCCCCTTCACCCCGTAGGGATCCGGGGGGCGAGGAGGAGGAGCGATCACCTCCAAGGTCGAAACTTAGTATACATATATGTTTTCATGTACGTATATATATATATATATATATATATATATATATATATATATATACGTAAGTACGTATATACGTACCCTCTACTTTGTGTGTGAATAAATGTAAATCATGAATGTTTGTTTAACTTATCGTAAATCGTGGTTGTTGTATTTGTAGGTACACCAGACGATACGATCTTGATCGACGAGCCCGGATCTTCTCTTGCACCTCCCGAAGTTTCAGGCAAGATACCTTGCCTTGTATTACTGGTTTTATTCATTCATACTTATATTGTGCACTTGGTAGAGTGGACGTAGTTGTGTGTCCGAGTGATAGCTCGGATACAGTCGATGACGGCATTGTCATCGCGTTTCATGCATTCGACTTGGTCCTAGGTGACACCCCTAAGTTGTGGAATCATAGTTATGATTCCCATAACCTTGACACGTGTTACGACACGACACTGAGTGAGTTCGTACCATGGCACGGGCTTGCGCATCTGGCTAGCTACCAGTACAAGGGCCCATGCTCTGGTACATAGAATGGTTAGGTATGTCTAGTAATTGTGACCTTGCGTTGAGAGTCGGAATGATCAAGTGGTGGATACGACTTGTGCATTCCGAGGGATAGGGGAAGACAATTAATAGACGTATGGGACAGCCAAAATATCTAAGAAAGGGCCAAGTCGCTCAGTGTTGCCCGGATGAGTGGGACCTCGGCTCGTGATCCGACGTCGGCCCGTGCTTCGACGCCAAAGCCTTATTACCTACCCATACGTACTAGGGTTGTCTTCAAAGTGCATTCACTTAGCTGGTTAGTTCATCCTTTACAGTTATTCAGTATTACTTTATGGCATGTTTACTCTGTATCTTGCTATGTCCCCTGAGGACCTGGTTGCTTTCCAGATTTAGACGAGCACTTGCAGTTGACTGGGTGCGAACCGGGACTTGAGACAGGACTTGCCGCAGTAGACGAGGTGTTTCCTGAGGAGTTTCCTTGACTCAGGGTATGTTGTTGTTTAGGTTATGAGCATCATTATCTAGTTAGTCGATGCTCATGACTAGTTATCTTTCTGCTTTCAATATTTTTCATTCAGTGTTGTACACCGTGGGCTTGTACCCACCAGACTATTCAGTTGTATTTATTTCAGACTCCATGTTATTTCCAGTTTTATATTTCAGCATTACTTTCTTTGTTCCTGTGGATGAGATCTAGATGTTACCACTTGCCTGTGTAGTATAGTTATTTTTACAGTGTAGTACGCCTAAGTGAGTCCATTAAATTGGGCAGCTCACTCTAGGTCGTATCAGCTGGCCAGGTTATGTCTTAATCCCATATATTTTGGGAGCGGGGCGTGACAGTTTGGTCATGTCATGTTGTACTGAATTATTGGCGATATTAATAGCTGACTGGTTGTCACACCACAGCTTCATCTTGGCTCCTTGATCCAGCTTTAGCTCCACCAGCATATTCTTCAACCATAGCAGCTCTGCAACTCTCAAGGCCATAGCTCTGTACTCCGCTTCAGCTGTCGATCTGGCCACCACTGACTGCTTCTTACTCCTCCAAGAGATCAAGTTGTCTCCTACAAATATGCAGTATCCCGAGGTAGATCTCCTGTCATTAGCACAGCTAGTCAGTCAGAATTACAGTAGCCCTCGATACTCACGTGATTATTCTTCCTGAATATCAGTCCCTTCCCGGAGGCACCCTTCAAGTATCTCAGAATCTGGTACACTGCGTCCATATAACCCTTCTGTGGGTCATGCATTGTCACGACCCGCACCCACTGTGAGGGTACGAGAACGTCACAACGCCCAGCCTACGCCGCAGTGTCGGCGGTAGAACGCTGTCCTAGGTCAACATACATCTAGCAATATAATACTAAGCAGTAAATGAACTCAATCACAACTAAGGAAGAAGAAAACACGATATGATATAGAACTCAAGGAAATACTGAAGATAGAAAAGTCTAAGATAATATCCCAGCAAATATCCAGAGTACATATCTCAGCTTACTGAAAGAAAGAGAAAGTACAACTCAACATCTCTGAACAGACGTAAAGACTAGCTAAACAGACTCAAGACAACATGAAAATAAGATAAAGCCTAACTAAACTAGTCTAGGCAGTGGGGTGATGTCCTCAGCTAGAGCTATCCCGAAGAAGGTATCCTCCCAGGCTTCCTCCTCGTCCTCTGTAATATTTTCAACAGGTCCAGTCAGGCCAGGAGCGAGTACAGTACATCTCAACAGTTCATAGCAGGTTAGAAAATATAATCATGCAGTAAAGTAAGATATAGATACTGAAGAAATGCAGTATGTAAACAGAGAGAGAAAACTGTAATGGAAAATACCTACTATAAGTAGAGAGCTAATAGTGACTAGTGAGTCAGAGTAAAATATAAACATGTGAATGGCATAGGAGGTTCATGACTACAGCTAAGAGAGTGATTCATGACTACAGCTACTTGGATAATATTCACATGTCTATTTCTACTCCCCCAACCCCAATCAATACACAAGGATCCGTTCAAGTTATGTTAAGGTTCGTGAAACTTCACATGGCTCATAAAATGAGTGGTACGTGAAGGTGATTCATGGGGGCTCTGTGAACATGAGAGTAGTACATGTGTCACAGGCGGTTCGTGAATCAGAGGAAGCATAGAGATACGTGATGATTCGTGAAACGCACAAAACATGCTGTATCCGATGCTCCCGAGGGGGATAACATCTCATGAAAAGATCCATATAGTACCAATCCGTGTGACCAACGTGACAGTATCAAGTAAAGTAATTTAAAGCAGGAAAATAATTCTATACAGGATATGAAATGATCAGAGAATGTACTCGCCTCGTATCTGAGTGTCCGGATGAAATGTACTGTCCGAGGAGAGGTGTCTGGCTCCTAATCAGAACAGCACAAGTCACAACAAGTCTAAAATGATATAATGAAGTCCTAATATGCATTCTACATGATTCTAGGTCAATCTAGGCCAAAGTCAACTCTTGGTCAACTGTAGTCAACTAGACTAGTCAAACTAGGTCAACTAGGTCAAGTCCTAGCCCAAACAAGTCTCACTAGGCCTAACCAAGCCTAGTCTAGAAATCACACACCAATCACAAGGCTATACAAGCCAAACACAAGCACGTATCAAGGCACATCCTATTCATGCATATTCAACATTATATCTATATAAAAAGAGGAAGGAACTAACATGTAAGCTATGTGTGTGTGTGAACATGGATGTGTATATGAAAAGAGAAACCAACACAAGGCTATATATCCTTGAACCCACATATATACATATCTATATACATTACATTACATTTGGTTATAATTTCTATTCATTAGGAACCATCTCATATATATATATATATATATATATATATATATATATATATATATATATATATATATATATATGGGCTCAAACATAAATAGAAATATATATATATTGTATCCACAAAGAGAGAGGGAAAGGGCATATCATGGCAAGGTGGGTGTCTATACTAGAGTATGTGTCTATGTGTAGTGTTGTGAGGGTGTGGCATGGTACATGGGATATAGGCCATAGTGTGTAAGTTACATGAGATTGTGTGTGTAGGAGATGTGTGAGAGTGTTGAATGTGTTTAGCTAGTGTAGTGTGACAGGAAATACATGAGGTTGACAGTTTATGAAATCATATTGACAGCAACATTAGATGACAGTTAGCAGTTTAAAGCATTTGTTAAACTAACAATTCAACATGTAAAGAACTGAGGATAACTCAGTGTGACTCAGGAATTCGATTTCCAGTGTGTATATGGGTGTGTAATATTCTCAGGAATGTGCAATTCACAGTGGCAATACTACATGTAATTGGGTTCTAGATTTCAGGAAAAAGGAAAAGGAAATCAACCAATAAATCTATACTAATCTCAGGTTTTATATCAAAACAAAACCCAGTAAAAAGGAAAGGAGTTCATATCATATTAATCCTACACTATTCTCAGGTTTTATATGTGCAGGGCATGTGTGCACAGCCAAAGGCATGTGAGGGTGAGCCAATGTGTACATGACAGTGTATAAAGTACTTGAATAAACAGGGAAAACAGTGAGCAACTGTGGTGTGTGTGAGATATTAGTGTCAAGACAGTTGGAATGAGAAATCATCTCAGGAAAAACAACAGTTCAACATCAGTGAATCCAAAGATACATGATCCTATACTAAACCTGATACATGCCCTGCTGAGTCCCTGTACACTGCTATTTCCTAACCACAATAGACACCCCCATATTGCAGGACACCATACCAGGAGCTAACTGACACTAGGGAAACCAACTTCCTAATACTTTATGGTATAACATTTCTCCCTTGTTTTCCTCAGTTAAACTCACATTTCCGCAAGGCTCTAATGGCAGCCCATCTCACTGCCTCTGGTTCAGAGACACACCTACATTCACATGTGATTAATTGATACTCATCGCAGGAAAGACCCTATCCTTCTTACCCCCATTCCTGCATATGACACTAGGCATCAGGAACTCAATTGATCTCCACACCAGGCTAGCTGAAACATGTATAGAGCAACCCCCCCCCCCCCCCCCTATTCTCCATCTGAACCATTGGCACACTGCCAAGCCCCTCACAAGCTCTGAACAGTAGTGGCCTTGTTGCCATCTGCAAACATGGCCAAGTGCCTGTCATTACCTATGGCCCAGCCAACCTGCCTGCACACTCTAACCATACCACCCAATGCTCCCCAAGCAATGGCAGCCCAACTTCCCATCTATATACCTACAACATACCTGTACATTTAATGCCATGACACATCACAAAACAGGAAAAGAGATGAATCAAAACCAAGAAACATGCATTCGGCCCTGTGTACCAGTGAACCAACAGTAACAATAGGGAAAAATGGATTTTCGATTGCAACTAATCACTAAAATTGTTTAAAACTCAGTTAAACATTAACTAAACATGTGGGGGTTAATTTTCAGTAGGAACATCACAAAACTGAGGTTAAGAGTTAGGAGAAAGCTAAAAAGAAACAATGTATCAGGAAAAATTGGTATCAGCCATATTATTTAAATCTATCATTCGAATCCCTAAACTTCCACATAAAACCCAACTTAAACATGTAAACAAATTCTACAAACATCATTAGACATGTTAGGATCTGAATTGGTAAATAAAAACACTAATTAAAACATATCAAAACTGAAAGGAACTGGGAAAAAATGTTTAAGTATCAGGGAATCGAAACAACCCAAATCCGAACTCGAAAACACAATGAAATCCAATACATTGCAAACAAGAGGTTGGTAATGATCGTGTACAATGTGTACGTGTCTAGGTGAGTGCTCTCGTGTCCACACAAGTGGACACGAGGTGTCCAAACATGGTAAATACTGCACATCAGAAAACAGGGAAAACATTCCTCGTGCAGCCGTGTCGAGCTCGATTGGGCTCGACACAGAGCTCGAGATATGCCGTGCTTGTGCACACGCGTGGAGGGGACCTAGGGGTGTGTGTCCACATGTCTGCACAGCCCTCAACACGTGTCGTGTCCAAGAAAAATGAGTGTATCAGACGCGATTTCCGCGCGTGTGCACACAGTGTCAAATCCGTGCACGTGCGATTGCTCTCAAACCACTGAATAAAAACCCACGAAAATTTGTGAGCCTCGTGTCAGTCACCTAAACAGTGTCCACACCAAATTTCGTGTCCAGAAGTGTCGTGTACAGTGAGTTATGGCCCCCGAGTAGCAGGGCAATGTGCACTGTGTCAGAACAGCGTGTTCGTGTCCAGATCTCGACACGACACGACGCAAATACAAGCTCAGAACAAAAGAAATGCATAAACGAGGTCTAATACTATTTTCCTATTCAAACAAAACCCAGAAGTTAGGTCGAAATGCCCTTTGAGGCATTTCACCAAACACCTATAGGAAGGGACTGATACGTGTCCATTTAGGACACGAAATGGATACAAAACCTAGGTCTAGGCATACCTACAGGACCAGGACACTTAGGGCTAGGTCTACATGCAAAGAAACTAGAATTTTAATGGTGTTTACAAAGGTTTACCTATTGGTGTCAAAATGCAAGAAAAGCCTCAAATGGGGGGTTTCCTCTTGCTTAGCAAACTTCTCCAAATTGTCCCAAAGCTGAGTTTGAACACCACAAACAGCAAGAGAACAATGATTAGATCCTAATGGAAGAAATTCCAATCAAAAAGGAGTCCTATTGATCAAACTAGGAAGGAATTTATGAAGGCTTACCTATTTCCTTAAGAAATGAAGAACTATTGAAGGAGGCACAAATCCCCATAGAGACATTATATAGGCAAGGGGAAAAGTCTCTTGGCTGGTCATAATAGTTAGGGCTAGGGTTTTTTGGTTTCATCCTATGGCTAGGATTGAATCATGGGAAAATAGATGGCCTAGAACAAAAGGTTCTATCTTAGTCCTTGCAAATCACTTAACCATGACTAAACTTGACTTAACCCCCTTAACCAACTCATCTAATTCTCAAAGTGGCTCACTAAGTTAGTCATGACTCATCTAGGTTAGGTCCAATCTAGGTTAGGCTAACCATAAACCACATGGAGATTAATCAAATAATATTAAATCACACCATTCAAATAAATCATTTTAAATTCCTAACAAAATATATTAAATTCAAATAATTAAAAAATGACAAAAATACCCTCAAACTAAAAACGATAAATGAGATATCCTAATCACATGGCTAGGCTCCAGGGTAGACAGTCTCTACGGTTCACTAGCAAAATACCTAAAATCTCAAGTCATGAATTTAAATAGTTTAAAAAAATAATTAAAATTCACTAAAAATCATAATATGAAATAATTATCATTAAATAATAATTATAATCAAAAATTTCAAAATTACCCTCTTCTGAAAAACTGGGTGTTACAATCCTACCCACCTTATAAAAATTTCGTCCTCGAAATTAAGATGGTCGCACCCCTTCTAGGTTAAGCCCCCAGCAATCAAAGTCTCAGAAATCTATCTTAAATCATACAGTTGAAAAGTGTAACCTATGGGGTCATGGCATGCAATATCAGTCTGGGGTCTCATCTAGGTTATACCAACCATGCTACAGTACTAGGCAATCACAAGGTATCAAAACTTACAAGCAAGGGATGTATCAAAATTCACAAAAGGAAAACTAAGGTTAGGTCAACTCACCTCCAGCTAGGTCTGAGAACCAGAACTCCCTCCTGTAAGCAGGGCCCTGGTTGGGGCAGGTATAGCAGGGCAGTGCTGCATCCAGTGTGCAGCTGAACCACAGATTAGGCACAATCCTAGTCTCTTTCTACAGTTGTTCCACTTGTGTCCAGGCTTCTTGCAGTAGGCACAGATAGGCTCCGGCTCAGCTGGCCTCTGTTGGACAGGAGACTGGGCTGGGTATGATGATATAGGCTGGATAAATGGGTACTCCTCAGACTCTGGGTAGGACTGGGTACTGCTCCTCGCCCTCTTGGAGCTAGGCTCTCCTCCTAGAAGCACAGAGTCCCGCAGACGTAGCAACCTCTGGATTTGCTCCCTCATGGCCTCCTCATGAACTCTCTGTGACTCCATCAACCTTTCTGGAAAAATGCAAACACCTGGGCTGCATCAAGTAGCAAACCCCCGGGTGGTACAGTATGGAGTGCTGAGGGTAGGGAAGGGCTCTCGATCTCAGGCAAATCCGCAGCTCTCTCCTGAACGACAGGAGATGAAGGAAGACTCTCTGGCGAGGCTACCACCATCTCCTCAATGGCAGGAGGTGCCACCACCCCCTGATCAGATAGAGGGATAACTATCTCCTGAACAGTAGGAGGTGGAGGCACACTCTCAGTAGCTGCAGCTGCTCTCAGGCGACGGGCTCGGGTCATGGGTGCCATACTGAAAGAAAGAGAAAGGAAATAAAATATAAATCAATCATCAAGGCTGAAAACTAGTAAATATCAACAAAGGAGAACTAGCTACAAGAATTACTATTTAAAGCCAGGCTATACTATCATTCCTAAGACAAGGGCCTAATCACAAGTCATCAAATCATCACACTAAGAAAGAACTACATATGCATAAGCTCTATAAAGCTAAGAAGATCTCTACTCCTAAATTATTTAATGATGGGAACAATTTATAATAACTGGAATGAAGATAGAGACGATATATTTAAGAACCTTTCCAAGATACAATCTGATAATCATATGCGTCTGTCCAAAAATCATGATACTCAGAGTCCTCGCCACGCTAGTAAGCAAGGCTGCGATAAACGGTAGAGTACATAACAGGGGCATGCACCTCTATAATCATGTCGTCTGGAATTCTCGCTATGCCGACTAGTATAGCTGCGAGGAATTCCAAATCTCATAACCAAGATACGTACATCCGAAGTCAGGTCTCTATGTTTCCGCCACGCCAGCTAATATAGCTGCGATAAACTCTAGGTTCCATAACCAAGTAGACGTTTTACCATCCCTGTATTCCCGTCGTCATATGTTATCAGAAAAATATCGTAACTCGGGCCATAAAAATTCACCTCGATAGGAAAATCAAATCAACAACGATCCAACAAAATCAAATTCGATAATCAAGGAGTGAGAGCAACAAAGCAAGGGTAATGATTTAAATTGAAGTTTAAACAAGATTCTCAAGGGTCGTCCCAGGAATCTTTCAAGGAATCCTAACCGTGATTGAGTACCTTCAAAATATATATCCTAGTCCTACTGCAGGCTATAGTGATACTCTAGTTCGAATACCACTACATAAACTCGACCTGCATGGGCCATCACTAAAAACGTGTCACGACCCGCACCCACTGTGAGGGTACGAGAACGTCACAACGCCCAGCCTACGCCGCAGTGTCGGCGGTAGAACGCTGTCCTAGGTCAACATACATCTAGCAATATAATACTAAGCAGTAAATGAACTCAATCACAACTAAGGAAGAAGAAAACACGATATGATATAGAACTCAAGGAAATACTGAAGATAGAAAAGTCTAAGATAATATCCCAGCAAATATCCAGAGTACATATCTCAGCTTACTGAAAGAAAGAGAAAGTACAACTCAACATCTCTGAACAGACGTAAAGACTAGCTAAACAGACTCAAGACAACATAAAAATAAGATAAGGCCTAACTAAACTAGTCTAGGCAGTGGGGTGATGTCCTCAGCTAGAGCTGTCCCGAAGAAGGTATCCTCCCAGGCTTCCTCCTCGTCCTCTGTAATATTTTCAACAGGTCCAGTCAGGACAGGAGCGAGTACAGTACATCTCAACAGTTCATAGCAGGTTAGAAAATATAATCATGCAGTAAAGTAAGATATAGATACTGAAGAATGCAGTATGTAAACAGAGAGAGAAAACTGTAATGGAAAATACCTACTATAAGTAGAGAGCTAATAGTGACTAGTGAGTCAAAGTAAAAATATAAACATGTGAATGGCATAGGAGGTTCATGACTACAGCTAAGAGAGTGATTCATGACTACAGCTACTTGGATAATATTCACATGTCTATTTCTACTCCCCCAACCCCAATCAATACACAAGGATCCGTTCAAGTTATGTTAAGGTTCGTGAAACTTCACATGGCTCATAAAATGAGTGGTACGTGAAGGTGATTCATGGGGGCTCTGTGAACATGAGAGTACATGTGTCACAGGCGGTTCGTGAATCATAGGAAGCATAGAGATACGTGATGATTCGTGAAACGCACAAAACATGCTGTATCCGATGCTCCCGAGGGGGATAACATCTCATGAAAAGATCTATATAGTACCAATCCGTGTGACCAACGTGACAGTATCAAGTAAAGTAATTTAAAGCAGGAAAATAATTCTAAACAGGATATGAAATGATCAGAGAATGTACTCGCCTCGTATCTAAGTGTCTGGATGAAATGTACTGTCCGAGGAGAGGTGTTTGGCTCCTAATCAGAACAGCACAAGTCACAACAAGTCTAAAATGATATAATGAAGTCCTAATATGCATTCTACATGATTCTAGGTCAATCTAGGCCAAAGTCAACTCTTGGTCAACTAGACTAGTCAAACTAGGTCAACTAGGTCAAGTCCTAGCCCAAACAAGTCTAACAAGTCTCAATAGGCCTAACCAAGCCTAGTCTAGAAATCACACACCAATCACAAGGCTATACAAGCCAAACACAAGCACGTATCAAGGCACATCCTATTCATGCATATTCAACATTATATCTATATAAAAAGAGGAAGGAACTAACATGTAAGCTATGTGTGTGTGTGAACATGGATGTGTATATGAAAAGAGAAACCAACACAAGGCTATATATCCTTGAACCCACATATATACATATCTATATACATTACATTACATTTGGTTATAATTTCTATTCATTAGGAACCATCTCATATATATATATATATATATATATATATATATATATATATATATATATATGGGCTCAAACATAAATAGAAATATATATATATTGTATCCACAAAGAGAGAGGGAAAGGGCATATCATGGCAAGGTGGGTGTCTATACTAGAGTATGTGTCTCTGTGTAGTGTTGTGAGGGTGTGGCATGGTACATGGGATATAGGCCATAGTGTGTAAGTTACATGAGATTGTGTGTGTAGGAGATGTGTGAGAGTGTTGAATGTGTTTAGCTAGTGTAGTGTGACAGGAAATACATATGAGGTTGACAGTATATGAAATCATATTGACAGCAACATTAGATGACAGCTAGCAGTTTAAAGCATTTGTTAAACTAACAATTCAACATGTAAAGAACTGAGGATAACTTAGTGTGACTCAGGAATTCGATTTCCAGTGTGTATATGGGTGTGTAATATTCTCAGGAATGTGCAATTCACAGTGGCAATACTACATGTAATTGGGTTCTAGATTTCAGGAAAAGGGAAAAGGAAATCAACCAATAAACCTATACTAATCTCAGGTTTTATATCAAAACAAAACCCAGTAAAAAGGAAAGGAGTTCATATCATATTAATCCTATACTATTCTCAGGTTTTATATGTGCAGGGCATGTGTGCACAGCCAAAGGCATGTGAGGGTGAGCCAATGTGTACATGACAGTGTATAAAGTACTTGAATAAACAGGGAAAACAGTGAGCAACTGTGGTGTGTGTGAGATATTAGTGTCAAGACAGTTGGAATGAGAAATCATCTCAGGAAAAACAACAGTTCAACATCAGTGAATCCAAAGATACATGATCCTATACTAAACCTGATACATGCCCTGCTGAGTCCCTGTACACTGCTATTTCCTAACCACAATAGACACCCCCATATTGCAGGAGACCATACCAGGAGCTAACTGACACTAGGGAAACCAACTTCCTAATACTTTATGGTATAACATTTCTCCCTTGTTTTCCTCAGTTAAACTCACATTTCCGCAAGGCTCTAATGGCAGCCCATCTCACTGCCTCTGGTTCAGAGACACACCTACATTCACATGTGATTAATTGATACTCATCGCAGGAAAGACCCTATCCTTCTTACCCCCATTCCTGCATATGACACTAGGCATCAGGAACTCAATTGATCTCCACACCAGGCTAGCTGAAACATGTATAGAGCAACCCCCCCCCCCCCCCCCCTATTCTCCATCTGAACCATTGGCACACTGCCAAGCCCTTCACAAGCTCTGAACAGTAGTGGCCTTGTTGCCATCTGCAAACATGGCCAAGTGCCTGTCATTACCTATGGCCCAGCCAACCTGCCTGCACACTCTAACCATACCACCCAATGCTCCCCAAGCAATGGCAGCCCAACTTCCCATCTATATACCTACAACATACCTGTACATTTAATGCCATGACACATCACAAAACAGGAAAAGAGATGAATCAAAACCAAGAAACATGCATTCGGCCCTGTGTACCAGTGAACCAACAGTAACAATAGGGAAAAATGGATTTTCGATTGCAACTAATCACTAAAATTGTTTAAAACTCAGTTAAACATTAACTAAACATGTGGGGGTTAATTTTCAGTAGGAACATCACAAAACTGAGGTTAAGAGTTAGGAGAAAGCTAAAAAGAAACAATGTATCAGGAAAAATTGGTATCAGCCATATTATTTAAATCTATCATTCGAATCCCTAAACTTCCACATAAAACCCAACTTAAACATGTAAACAAATTCTACAAACATCATTAGACATGTTAGGATCTGAATTGGTAAATAAAAACACTAATTAAAACATATCAAAACTGAAAGGAACTGGGAAAAAATGTTAAGTATCAGGGAATCGAAACAACCCAAATCCGAACTCGAAAACACAATGAAATCCAATACATTGCAAACAAGAGGTTGGTAATGATCGTGTACAATGTGTACGTGTCTAGGTGAGTGCTCTCGTGTCCACACAAGTGGACACGAGGTGTCCAAACATGGTAAATACTGCACATCAGAAAACAGGGAAAACATTCCTCGTGCAGCCGTGTCGAGCTCGATTGGGCTCGACACAGAGCTCGAGATATGTCGTGCTTGTGCACACGCGTGGAGGGGACCTAGGGGTGTGTGTCCACATGTCTGCACAGCCCTCAACACGTGTCGTGTCCAAGAAAAATGAGTGTATCAGACGCGATTTCCGCGCGTGTGCACACAGTGTCAAATCCGTGCACGTGCGATTGCTCTCAAACCACTGAATAAAAACCCACGAAAATTTGTGAGCCTCGTGTCAGTCACCTAAACAGTGTCCACACCAAATTTCGTGTCCAGAAGTGTCGTGTACAGTGAGTTATGGCCCCCGAGTAGCAGGGCAATGTGCACTGTGTCAGAACAGCGTGTTCGTGTCCAGATCTCGACACGACACGACGCAAATACAAGCTCAGAACAAAAGAAATGCATAAACGAGGTCTAATACTATTTTCCTATTCAAACAAAACCCAGAAGTTAGGTCGAAATGCCCTTTGAGGCATTTCACCAAACACCTATAGGAAGGGACTGATACGTGTCCATTTAGGACACGAAATGGATACAAAACCTAGGTCTAGGCATACCTACAGGACCAGGACACTTAGGGCTAGGTCTACATGCAAAGAAACTAGAATTTTAATGGTGTTTACAAAGGTTTACCTATTGGTGTCAAAATGCAAGAAAAGCCTCAAATGGGGGGTTTCCTCTTGCTAGCAAACTTCTCCAAATTGTCCCAAAGCTGAGTTTGAACACCACAAACAGCAAGAGAACAATGATTAGATCCTAATGGAAGAAATTCCAATAAAAAGGAGTCCTATTGATCAAACTAGGAAGGAATTTATGAAGGCTTACCTATTTCCTTAAGAAATGAAGAAACTATTGAAGGAGGCACAAATCCCCATAGAGACATTATATAGGCAAGGGAAAAAGTCTCTTGGCTGGTCATAATAGTTAGGGCTAGGGTTTTTTGGTTTCATCCTATGGCTAGGATTGAATCATGGAAAAATAGATGGCCTAGAACAAAAGGTTCTATCTTAGTCCTTGCAAATCACTTAACCATGACTAAACTTGACTTAACCCCCTTAACCAACTCATCTAATTCTCAAAGTGGCTCACTAAGTTAGTCATGACTCATCTAGGTTAGGTCCAATCTAGGTTAGGCTAACCATAAACCACATGGAGATTAATCAAATAATATTAAATCACACCATTCAGATAAATCATTTTAAATTCCTAACAAAATATATTAAATTCAAATAATTAAAAAATGACAAAAATACCCTCAAACTAAAAACGATAAATGAGATATCATAATCACATGGCTAGGCTCCAGGGTAGACAGTCTCTACGGTTCACTAGCAAAACACCTAAAATCTCAAGTCATGAATTTAAATAGTTTAAAAAAATAATTAAATTCACTAAAAATCATAATATGAAATAATTATCATTAAATAATAATTATAATCACAAAATTTCAAAATTACCCTCTTCTGAAAAACTGGGTGTTACATGCATGTAGCGGCTCACCACACTTACTGCAAAGCAGATATTAGGACGGGTGTGGCTCAAATAGATCAACTTGCCCACCAGTCTTTGGTATCTATTCCGGTCAACTGTTTTTCCAGCCTCAGCAGCCAGCTTGAACCTCTGATCTATCGGCGTCGCTGCAGGTTTGCATCCCAACATCCTTGTCTCTGTAAGAAGGTCTAGTGTATACTTTCTCTGAGAAAGAACAATCCCCTCTGCTTCTCGAGCAATCTCAATCCCAAGAAAGTACCGAAGAAGGCCAAGGTGCTTCACCTCGAATTCCTTGCCAAGCTTCCCCTTGAGTCGGGCGATCTCCTGCTCATCATCTCCTGTGATAATCATATCGTCCACATACACCACAAGCATGGTGATATGGCCTCTACTCCGACGGAAGAACACAGTATGATCAGCATTGATCTGTCGATATCCCATTCCTATCATCGCCCTCCTGAATCTGTCAAATCACATTCGAGAAGGCTACTTCAGTCCATAAAGGGACTTCTTCAACCTGCAGACCTTGCCACTGTCTGATTGGTGCCAAATCCTGGTAGTATCTCCATGTACACCTCCTCCACTAGATCTCCATGAAGAAATGCATTCATCACATCCAGTTGGTGTAACTTCCATCCACCATTTGCTGTCAGAGAAATCAGGGTCCTGACAGTGCTCATCTTCACCACTGGTGCAAAAGTCTCATCATAGTCAATGTCGTACGTCTGACTGTATCATTTTGCCACCAGTCGAGCTTTGTAGAGCTCAACTTGTCCATCTGGGTTCTGCTTCACAGTAAAGATCCACTTGCATCCGACTGCTCTCTTTCCTTCTGGCAGTTTTACCAGCTCTCAAGTATGGTTCTTCTCAAGTATCGTTCTTGGCAACCTAGTAAGTTGTCTAAATCACATGCATCAAATACTAGTTTTTTCTTATTTGTTTTCTCATAAATAGCTGGATACAATTTACTTAAAGTAGCAAAAGAGGAGTGTCCCAACCTCTTATGGTGGAGTATTAATGTATCCTTAGCACTCATCTTCAGTCCTCCTATACCTGCCTTCTCTGCCATAGGTATCTATGCTGAATCCAGCCCTTCTCGATCCAGGTAACACAGTCTCTCATGCCAAGTGCCAGTCCAAGTCTTCGTCCTGTCTCTTTCTTCTGGAAGATCATCTTAGGAATATCAAAAAAGACAATGCATTTTAGTTGGAGGATTATAGAACTGATGGACAAAAGACTGACTGAAAAAGATGGAGCATGCAAAACATTGGATAATTTTACTGAACCTGTACAATTTATAGTACCCTTACCGACCACTGGCTGGAAAGTACCATCAACTGTTTGAATGTTGTCTACCGATGCTAGATGAGTGTAGGAGAACTCACTAGCATTACTCGTCACATGCCGAGATGCCCCCGAGTCAATATTCCAGTCTGACGATTTAAGGGAAAATATAGATGCAAGGGCGAGTGAGTCGTCAGTACCTTCTGATGGATGGGCATACATGGCGGCGTTGCCTCCAGCGAAGAATGAGGTGGACATCTCCTCGGTTCCACTCCTACTGTCTCCATCGTTTGACGCTCTCTGCTTCCTCTTGAGTGCCTCCAGCATGCCCATCAGTGTCTGATCCTCCTCAGTAAAGGTACCACCAGCTCCCTCATCCCCTTCTGCTACCAGCATGTTCGCTCGATAACCTCCTCGACCACCCCGTCGACTCCCACGACCACGGTCATATCCTCCAAAATATCCACATCCACCACATCTACCACCTAGATCTCCCTCCTTAGGTGGTTTAGTGCAAGTATACCGATGATGTCCCATCTTCCGCAGTTGTAGCACTGCTGGTTGTGCTGCCAGGGCTCTCCCTTAGGCCCTATTTCGCTTGAACTGGTAGCCGTCAGTGCTGACTTTACTTCAGGAAGACCACCTGTCCCTGTCTGCAGCTTGATGCGAGTCTCCTCCTGGATCATGGCCGAGATAGCCTCCTCAAGGGTGGGAATCTTCGGTTGGGCTAGAAGTAGTGCTGTCCTCTGAGCAAATACTGCTGCCAGCCCTTTAAGGAACTTTATCGTCCTCCTGCAGACATACATGTCTCTCCTTACACTTCGGGTCCCCCTACTAGTCCGATCTGAGGAGTGATCGCAATCCAACCACAGACGCTCCAACTCCGTGGCATACTCCTGCAGCGTCTTCTCTTCCTGTACGGTGTCATCGATCTCTTCAGCATCTCGATGCCATCCATTGTGGCGACGATCGACTGGACTAAAGAATTGAGAAGCCAAATGTAGATCATCATATGAGTAGACTTCCACTCGTCGCGTCCTGCCGCGCCCTCGTCCGGCTCTGTGAAACCCTTTAGGTTCTTTCCTGTGAGGGTTCTCCTCACCTGCCGTGACCAACTCAGGTAGGTAGCTGGTCCATCAAGATCGATGGAGAAAAGCTCCAATTTCATCGATGTTCGTGTCGCGCTCTCACCCGCCGACAGCTTCATCAACGTTGCAACCTCGCGGGTCCAACTTCTTGATGATCTCCTCCATCGATTCTCCTCTTTTTCGATCACCTCACACCCATTCCACGATTCACGCTCGTCCTCTCCTAGATCGGTCATGTCTCTCCCATATCGGATCTAGGCCTTCAACGTCCGGAACGACCACGCGGAAGACTTCGGAAACCGTGGCTTCGCGGTGGTAGGGGCGATGGGCCGACTGAAAGGTGAGTGGGCGCCGTCGGGCGAGTATCTCCAAGCAGCGGCCGCCACGAGCAGCAGCAGCGTAACGGCCGCCGCACGCGTGCGGCGGAGGTGCCCACGGAGCAGCGGCCGACTCGCACGCGAGGTGGTTGGCATGCGGCCGTGCAGCGGCTGGTGGCGACGGGGCCGGTGTGCGGCGGCGGCGATGTGCAGCAGCTGGCGGCAGCGGTGGCTGTGGTGGTGCGGATGGTGATGGCGGTGACTTCTAGGGTTAGGGTTTGGGAAAGGTGGCAGCGGCTAGGATTTTTGGTGGCTCTGATACCATGTTGAATATTTGTGTTGATTTTATTGATAATCTCATGCTATATAAAGCCTTACAATCCTCCTCATTACATTAAACCCTCTGTGGAATATCTTGTGGCATATTCTGACATACCAAATATACCAACAGGATTTTCCAATATACTTATTCTAATATACCAACATTTTCTGTACATAATCTTTTAGCTGAATAAGTGCACTAGAAAGGAGTTTGTAAATTCATGTCAATTTTTTGAGCTTCCTAAATTTGTTGATCTTTGCAGAATATTAAGTTACACCAAAAACAAGAATAACCAAGCCTTTATCCCAAAATTCTTGGTGTCTGCTAGGTGAATATTGAAATATTTCGATGAAATTTCAGAATCAAACTGATATCTCATTATTGCATATGGCATCTTGTAATTCATTTCAAGTCCAAGCTTAAATATAAAAACTATGCTTGGAAGATCAAAATGGGAAAGGCCCTCCTGGGGTTGAACCGAACCTAAAGCACAAAGGGGAGAGGCTAACACCTCGCATGAACAGCAAGCACTTACTTTGATTAACAATATCCATGTGAAGGTCCATGCTCAATACATGACTATATTGTTCAAAAGATATAAGAGGATGCAGGGTATACCTGAATCAACCAAACAACATTGTCACTGTATAATTCATTGTTAACAATCCAACTTGCTAGCTGATCCCATTCACTCTGTTTCCTTCCATAAATTGATATCCTGTATTCTGCCATCTGCAATAATGAAATAACACGGATAACCAATTTTATCAGTATTAGAATAGAGCATAAAATAATTATGAAACATCATTATAGGTAGTAGTTCTCCACCAGCCCTATGACTCCATAGAGTATAGGGCTGGTGGGTAACTACTTTAAATAGAAGTCATATGATCCTCTCTTAAACTTGTTATTGACTGGAGTTTAATTCAATATTAGCACTTCAGAACTGAAAGAAAGTAATAGGGGATGAACAATCAGCTTACAGTTTCATAGAAATATTGTGTGTATACTATGAAATCAGATGAAGTACTCATTTTAAGGAATGTTCTACATGCGCAAAATAAATCGTAATGTAAGAATTAGGACACAGTTACAGATGCTTGGCAGTGTAATTTTCTTAGGTCACTCTTTCTACAAACGAAACATGAATATGGACCTTATAGAGATGCAATGTTTTTAGGTTCTCTGTTAGGGTTTTGTCCATGTTGGTCAACTCTAACTTAGAAGTTGAACCCACATAGCCCCTAATAAACTTACTCTAGGATAGAGATCTGGTGACCGATATTCAATTTCTTTTAGCCTTAGACTTCCCTGGCTTCCACAAATTAGATTTATCTCATTTATTAAATAGACAATTCAGGTAGGGTACAAGCTTTATGGATGGAGTAAACAATGTGCAACTGTTTGAATGACCAATTCGACCAGTTCAGATTTGGCTAAGTTTGATTAGAATTGATTTTAGCTCTTTAGCTATTGGGTTTATTTCAGGTCAATTGGTTGGGTGCATCAAGTTTATTTATTATAGTTAGATTTTATTTTGTAGGACTCGGTTTTTATTTGGTACTTTGGATTAGGGTTTATTTCCTGAGGTCCAAGCTACTTGTGGCCTATATATAAACATTTGAGAGGCCATCACTGAAAAGTGCATCTTCGGCACGGATAGACTGATCTGCGAACGCCTAGCCCCAGGAATCCATAAGAAAACAAGCTTTCAGATCATATCAGTGAATAAACCGAAAGAAGTGAACAGTAGAAATTATGTCCCAAATTCTTCATCTTATTCTCTCCCCACAAACACTAATCTTGTTTAAATCATTCCCTCCCCTATTTCAGCCTCCTGATAGCCCACAGCTTCTCTAATCCTTCCAAAATTTCTACCAACCCATATCATAACCTAAGGCCCCTATTCCATCCTAGAACAACACTTAAAACCATTCAAAATTGGCCCCCAAACCCCCTTTTTTCCCTAAAAAATGTCCCACAAAACCCCTTTCCGGCAGGATAAACCAACCAAAACCTCAAAAAAAAAAACCTTTAAATCTTACTGTGAACCATAACTCAAACATCAAACCTCAAGAACAAAGGTTTGTCTGTCATCGAGGATTGTCATCTTTGGATCATCGAGGATCGTCATCTTTGGAGCATTGTTTGGATAGTTCTGAATGCTTGGATTAAATTTGCGATCTCTTGCAAACTCAAACCCTTATCTTCAATTGGTAATTACAAAATATCTCTTAGGTTGTTAGCTTGTAATCAACTGATAATTTTCGTTCATAATTAGCTTCCAAAAATATCTCAGATTTAAATTCGTGAACATGACCCATCTAGGTTTACTCTAGGTTTTGTGCTGTGTCACTATGTCCATGTCCGAATTGGATCATATTGAGATAAGTTGAGAATAGTATACAAACCTTGCTGCCTATATATCCTGACAAGAAATTAGCTTTTTTGTTCAGGTCAAGTGCAATGTGAAACCATACACGCCTTTGAGTTCTAATTTATAGACTTCAAATTGTAGGTAAAATCACACCTTGTGATAAGCACAGCTTTTGCAAAGTGTCCATAGCAGAGAAATAAGAGGAGATCAGAGAAATAAGACGAGAGACTTGCAAGGACATAAAATCCTAAGTTGTATGTCAGGTGTATTTATATTAACAAATGATGATAAATACACCCACAACTACTTGAGTGTACCACAGAAGAAAACAAAAATGACTTGTGAATCTAGCATCCCCTCAAGATAGAATATAGAGATCCGACATGCCCTGCTTGACAAATAAAGCAAAAAATTGACTACAAGTAGTTTGTTGAGGATATCACCCAACTGATTCTCTGACCGAACATGTGGAGTGACAATTTGTTTTTTCACCAACAAATCAATAATAAAATGACAATCCACCTCGAAATGCTTAGTGTGCTCATGAAACACATACTTGCGATAAAAATTGTTGATGTACCGTCAAAATACATCTCCAATAGGGATAGAAACCATAATCTCCATTTCATGAAGAAGAGACTGCACCTACATTATCTCAGAAGTTGTTAAGCGTTAGCACAGTATTTGACTTCTACACTAGAACAAGCCACATTTTGCTTCTTACTGTGCCACATCACAAGATTCCTCCAACAAAGGTACAATATCCAGAAGTAGACCTCCTATCACAATGAATGTATGTCCAATCAGTCATTGAATTCATCATTGAAATTCTAGAGTCTATGATGGTTTGTACAACAAACCATTTTCAAGTGCACGCTTTAAGTATCGCAAAATACAAGATATAGCTACCCAATGTTGCAACCAAGGAGCCTGCATAAATTGACTAACTACTCCAAATACATAGGTGATATTTGGTTGTGCAACAGTAAGGATAATAAGCTTCCTAACCAATCGTTTGTACAGTAATATCCTCAAAAAGTCCCTAAAGTCAACACCAAGTTTGACATAAGAATTCATAGGAGTATAATAGACCGAGAGTCCAGCATCCATGTCTCTGAAAGGAAGTCCGAAACATACTTGCGCATCGACATATACACACCTATCTTAGATCGAACAACCTTGATTCCAATAAAATAACGAATTGTACTTAATCCCTAGTATGAAACTGACGACTAAGGCAGGCCTTAAAGTCTGCAATACCAACATAGTCCCAGATATGATATCATCAACATAACAATCAATAGAATAACACCTCATGTAGAAGGTTAAACACTGAATTATCTGAAGTGTTGCGTTGAAATTCATACTGAATGGAACTGAACTAAACTTTTCAGACCAAGCTCGAGAAGATTGTTTTACTCTCCAAATAAAGCCTTCTTCAAGTGAAACACCAGATTGTCACTACCCGACACAATATATCATGATGGTTGATCTATATAAACCTCCTTATGTAAGTTATTGTATAAGAAAGCATTTTTGATGTACAACCGATACATAGGCTATTGGCGATTAACCTCCATATCGAACATTTTTTACCGAGCCACGTGAAAGAAAAAATATATAATATCTATTGTATGTCTAGGTACATTTTGCAACAAACCGTACATTGAGGTACTCAACAGAACCATTGGATAGTATTAACCGTGTATACCGACTTGCAACCCATTGTTGCTTCCCAATGGAAAGCGGGGTAAGCTCCTAAGTCCGATTTTAATACAAACAGATCTCTCTTCATCTATTGCACTTTTCTAACCAGAAGGTCGACATAGCTTGCTTATGTTAGGAATGGAAATAGAAGACAACGACACATCAAAACAAGTAAAGAATGAGAAGTAGAATATAAGAAAACATAATTTGAAATGGAATGCTTAGTGGTACAACTATGACTACCTTTCCTAAGAGCAATAGGAAGACCATCTGAAACTGTGGAGGGAGCCGGATTCTCGGGCACGAAAGATGATATGGTAGGGGCTAAATCACACAAAAAAGATGTCTATCCTTGGCCCAACAAACCTGTAAAGAATGAGGAGATAAATAATGAATTATTAAGGAATGAACAAAAGTGGTATGGAAGATACCAAATCTAATGTGAACGGAAGAGGGATCTCGTGAAGGAACGAAATGAGTGGAGTCAAAGAAGGTAACATATACACTAATATATATTTGCGCGACTGAGGACTCTTAACAACGATAATCATTTTTAGTTCGAGGATAACCAAGGAAGACACTTGATAGATCAAGGAGCCAACTCATCTCAATAGGTTCCAAGTTAACAAAAGCAACATACCCAAACATACAATGAGGTAAAAAAAAGAAGAGACACCTGATATAACATGGAAAAGGGACTTGGTTATTCATCATATATGATGGCATGCGATTAATCAAATAACATGTAGTAAAAACTACATTTGTCCAATATTGTTTAACAATATGCATATTGAACATGAGAGTCTGAGCTACATCTAAAATGTGTCGATGCTTACATACAGCTACACCATCTTGCTGAGAGGTATAGACTCAACTATCCAATAAATAATGCCACGATAAGCAAAAAAAGAATTCACACACGAGATAAAAAAAATATTGAAATCAACACATTTCATTATAAAAGTTAGATAACTATTTGAAAACTCATATCATTTTTTCATTAAATATAAACAATTCATTTGGGAACAATCATCAACAAAGAACAAAATATTGAAATCCTTTCGGATTTTTGACTTGGGACCCAAAATGTGAACAGATCAAAGAACTAAACAAGATCAAAGAACTATAACTAACAACTCTCAATACGACGAGGAAATGGACTATGGTAATGCTTGTCTAAACAAGCCTCATTCTAAAACATAAATAAAACTCAAATTAGGAACAATTTGACGCAACTAAGTCTTTAAGACGATGCCCAATCGATAATACCACTGTAACAGAGAGGTAAAGTAAAATGAAAGCATTTCCAAGTAAATCGAAGTAATACAATCCATCTCTTTATGCCTCAAACACATTATATTATTTGTCCTAAGATCCTGAAAAACACAAGAATGAAAATGTTATGGAATAGTAAAGTGATTTGGTTAATTGGCTTACAGATATAAATTGAAAAAAAATTAGGCACATATAATGACAATGATTGGGTAGGGTGAATGACACATTTTTCAACCACAAGACAAGTATAACCATCCAAGATAATTTTATGTTTCATAGGAACGACTATGAAAGAGAATTTATACAGACATGTAAGAGCTTGCTCCGGAGTCGATGACCAAAGGGAGGGTGACTGAGTTTCCACAAAGGACGAATTACCTGTATATGTCATGGTTGCAGGTTGGGTATTAAGCTGGTTTAACTTCTAGAGGATCTGTTCAAATGAATTGGAGGTATCGAATGTTAAAGTATTTAGAACCGAAAGCATTATGTCCAGGAACAAAAGTGGTAACCTGGGACTCATGGTAGTCAAAGGTGCGCCAGCAAGGCGCAGCATCTGCGTCTCGCACCTCCCTAGGCGAGACGCCTTTCTTCGGGCGCACCCAAGGTGCGCCTTAGATGCGTCTTTCAGCAAGGCGCAACAAAGAAAAGGTGTGCCTAGGTGCGCCTTATGTGTTTTTTGTTTTCTTACAAAAAAAATGAGACGAAGAGAGAGCTCTTACCTTATACAATTGGGAGGGAGGTAGCCCTTTTCACGGTTGTCAAAGTTGGCTACAATTGAACTTGAAAAACTAAAATATATTAAAAGCGTCGTAGGAAGAATAAAATTCTTGTTAGTTCTATTTAGTGTTATTCTTGCTCTGCTAGTCACTTGGTTATGTTTTAACATATTTTTGTTGGTTTTAATATGTTATTTGGTTTTGTTTCTTACATTACTAATTTATTTATGTATATTTTTATTATGTTTTATTTTGTGCCTTGCTTCACTTGGGCACGCGCCTTAAGTGCAGCTTGCGCCTCGGCGATATGGACCCTTTGCGCCTCGAGTGTGCCTTGCGCCTTTGACTACCTTGCTGGGACTACACATTTTCATAATACACCTGATGTGCATACTTAGATAACCCTACTTGTTCCAACATTACTCATCGATGTGGTCGAACAAGCCAGAAAAGTTACATTTATACTACGACCACCACCATGAACACTTCCCTGACCTCCACTACAACTACTATCTCTACCACTAGGGCTACCATCACCATAGCACCACCATAGTTACCACCACGACCAGCAACATTAATAACCAAGACAGAAGAGTCATTACTCAGTACCACAAAACTGTCCTAAAAATGAATGATTGAGACGAGAGAAAGTATGTGTCATTATAGGTAACTAGTCTCCAGCAAGGATTTGAATCCTATAAGGTTTGAGCGCAGGATCTAAGCTAGCTAGGATGAGCAAAATACGGAACTACTCCTTATATTGCTGAACTTCCTTCCAACCACTAATAATCGGATGATACTCTAAGAGTTCCTCCCACAAAACCTTCTTTAAAGTCATATACTCATTCACAGGATTCCCATTATGATTTGTATTAAACAATAACTCCTAATTCATAGATACGGACCACATTTCGCTTATGTGAATAAAACTTTTCAAGAGATGTTCAAATCTGTTTGGAGGGCTCACACCATTGTACATTAGAGGCTATGTGCGGTACCATACTATGTCAGAATTATAACATAACATATGCTATGCAATCATCCAATCCTCATAATCAAACAATAATTCAGATGGAGGCTCTTCCACCAAAAACTTCAAATTCTTCTCACCCTCAAATTATAGACTTAGATCAGGCAAGGTAGTTCACACCATTGAATTTTACCGCAATAACCGCTTTTCCACTTCATCATTACTTTAAATAACAATAATAGGATTGCCAGGACAACCACTACTAGTAACCGCGCTAGAAGATTTGGTCCCCACCATACTTGTAGATGCAATAGAAATACGAGATTTCATAAATCCTGGATCTCATAAAAACCACAACCAACGAACAAACAACTGAGATCTACAGAAATCCTAGATCTCACAACAAACAACGAGATCATAAAACGATCATACAACCATTAAACATCGTCCAAAAAACATATATTAACATATGATGATAAATACGCATATAACTAATTGATTGTACCAATATAAGAAGAGAGAAGGAAGAGAGGAGATGCACAATACATTTCAAGTTGCTATGATACCAGGTGAAATTTAGGAGAATATAGAAGGAAGAAAGGAGATAAGAAAAATAAGAAAAGCGAGTGCAAGGACATAAAACTCTAAGTTGCATCTCATGTGTATTTATATTAACATATGATGATAGATACACTCAAATCGACTTGACTGTACCTACATAAAATAAGCATGAATTGTGACTCTTAACAATAGCTAAAACAGAAAAATTATTAAGGGCTTTTGGTCAAGAAAGGTTTCAGAAACACATTGTTTGTACATATGGTCATGGCGATCCGATTTTGATAATTGACAAAACTACGGTTTGATAAACTTTATTCACCCCCTTAGAGTTGCGGTCGATCACTCACTTTGGCGCTTAGAGATTATGTTCAAGTAGATAATGTTCTAGTTTTTCATTTTCTTTATCACTATGTACTTGAGTTTGATTAGTGTAGTTTGTCGCACTTTCATTTATGCTTTCATTATGAGTTGAGACATGATTATCCAGTTGAGATTTATATTTTGGCTTATTTACTGCGATGAGATGTCTTAAATTGTTATTGCCTACATTATGGAATATCTTTAAATATATATTATGTGTTTTTATCACGTTTCTTTTGTCTACTATGGTTCACCAATTTCGGACGAGCTATCCATTTCGATAACCGACAACGGGGGAGAAACATTGATACAACAAATATCAGACATAACGATTCTTCCATTGCGGAAGAGCAAACTATTTTTGTGAACATTGCTATATCTTCTTCAGATTGTGTATCACTCACAGTTTGTCAATTATCAAAATGAAAGAGATTGTTAGTCCATTTGGTCATAGTCGATCTGATTTCGATAATTAATAAAACTATAGTTCGATACTCTGCAACATAGACAACAGAAGACTGCTTCGATTCAAAGATTACTTGAATACAAGATTGCTACATCACAAGAAGTCGGCTACCATCAATGTCTACTTTTTACATTTTATTATGTATTTTTATCTTTATTGAGTCTAGGACTTATGTGAGTCGCATCACACTTCGACATATTTAGTAGCACTCAAAGTCCACTTAAAAATAGCCTACCTAACCCAAAACTCTATTCTGACTCGAACCCAAACTCAAATAGGCTACAAACCAAACCAGAAACTTTCTGGAATTGGAAAAACCGAACTCGAACCGAGTTCAGCCTGAATTCTAGCCGAACTCGAATTCCAAAAACAGAAACCCTAGTCAGCCTCTATTCCTAATGACTCAGCTTACAATGGTTAAATTTTTGAACGTTTGATAACCGAACTCGGTCTCAGAAAACCGTATAAATAGATAAGCTTTCCACCATTCCAAATCACTCACTCTTTCATTCTTCTTATCTATTCTCTCTAAGCTACAAACCTTCCTATCTACTCAAAAATAACTTCCTTTGCTCTAAAGTGTTGAAGTGCAAGTCAACTAGAAGTTGTTTCAAGAGTTGTACAAACATGGAAAAGTCCAAGTCAGCTTTTATTCCAATAGCTTGAAGTTGAAGTTATCGTGCCCTTCAGATCAAAGCACGATATGTTTGTACAAAGTTGCAAGCCTTCGGATCAAAACATATGTTTTTACAGATAGTGAATTAACATCGAACAAGAGTTCTCGAGACTGGATTAGTCCTCCACGAGGGAAACCAGTATACATCGCAGTGTTTGCGTTTGATCTTCTAAACTGTGTTTTCATTTCATATATCTGTGCTTTACTGCTTAATTATTTAGTTGGTACAATGCCTTGAAGTTTTTAATAGGAGATTCAACCCCCCCCCCCCCCCCCCCCCCACCCACTCTTAGAGTTGCCTAGTTATCCTAACACTTATCCATGATTACCATGTTTCAACATCGAGCTTCAAATCCCAGTTAATTATGAACCTAGGGTTTTCATAACTTTTCAACCTATATAAATTAGACTAGACCAAAGCACAAACTTGAGGCGTGTTTCCTGTGACATTTTATGAAAACATTGTGATCAAACCACCTTAAATACAATGAACTGAGTCATTATTTTTGAAACCCAATTGAATCCAATACAAGTCCCAAAACATGCTAACCAATATTCTACAAAATGAAAAAAAAATCTTATACCATGTTCAAGTGATTCTACAGTCCATTTTGGGTGATCCTGAGGCTGACTTCCTGAACTAAATGCAGACAAAAACCCCTTATTAGCTGAATTGGTAAAAGAAGCTGAATTAATAGAAGAAATAAAAACAAACTCTTTTGTCCAAAACTCATAAAAGGACATAGATGCACATTGATTGCAATCACAATATACTGCCCTATATTTATGAATGAAAGCTTTCTAATCCTATGGGTAATTATATGTGTTATGTGAGTGTGTGTGAGGAAAAAACTAATTATATAACTTTCCTCGGTAAATGGTGCATGAAATATTGCCACAGACTAGATCTAATCTGAATAGATGTTGACTTCTACTTTTTATTTATTTCAAGCTTTACTTGCATACTTATTAAGTTAATAAGTAGGGGATGAGTACTTAGAGAAACTGGATCAAATGATTCAATACTGGGGCAGCTAGACCCTTCAAGAAATATGGCTAACGAGGTTATGTGGTTCCCTTAATTTTTGTACTGTAGGAATAGATGTTGCCCCAACATAAGACAAACAAGATTGAAAACACACAGATTTGCCAAAAAAAAAAAAAAAATGAGATTACCGGCTGTATATAAGTGGGCATATAAATGCACATCCAAAAAGCAATACAAGTGAGCATCAGCGATAGCAAGATGGAAAATGTTGCAAAGTAATTTTACCTGATATTTACTTGCAGAAAGGTCAGAAAACACTTGTTTTGTCACCTCAGCAAGGTAGCGGCCTGCCAGGAAGAAACCATACGAAATAATCTATGAAAAATTATACACTTTTGCGCAAAACCTCATACTTAAAATGCATTATTATGAAAAAGTGAAAACCATAGATGTCTCCTAGATTTTAGAGCCATGGCACAAAATAACAAGATAGTTTTTATACTAAACTGACCGAGCTGAAATGCTTTGGACATGCACTCACCATGTTTAAGCAAAACTTTTACCTAGAAGTCCAAGAAAGTTATTACTCAGAGCTCCTGAATATAAGTCAGGTAAAAATCACAAGAAACGGAGCTACAAAAGCTGCCAAAACTAATTCACTGACAAGGTTATATCCAGGTAGGAGGCCTCATATCGAACCAGAACTCACTTCAGAAACCAAATCAACAGATATTGTGGAAGATACACATAACATAATACTAGATGTAAACAATTTGCCAATTTGGTTGTGATGTACATATGGAAATTGGGTCTGTGTCAAGGTTCGCAGTATCAGTATCAAAGTCGGTATCATGTTGGTTTCGGTAGCATCGACGGTTTCAGATGGGACATCGGTTTTTTGGTCTCAAATAGGCAAAGCTATAAAATATTATTAGAAAAATAGAAAAATATAATACATTAGACATGATCTTATATCTATTTTATGTTCCCAATTGGTTTTTAATAGAATAACAATTAACATTGTGGAACCAACATGCAATAGGGTTACTTATTGACTTACATTCATAGTCAGAAGGGGATCCGGGAATAACTCAGACATGTTGGTAGATAGATTTTAGCTTGTAGGTATGATTAAAACCTAGGTGTGATTTCATTTTGTGGATTTCCTAGTGTACTTTTATATTTATATCTTACTTTAGTTATTATAGTTTACTATATTTCAAATTTACTATATTTATTTTAATTCCATAATTCAAAAATAAATACTATATTTTTAATACTGTAATTCAAAATTTAGAATATTTTACTATTACAGTTTACTGTAGCTCCAAATTTATTAAGTTTTCCATTTTACTTTTGTTACTAATTTGTTGTATTTATAAATTAATACAAGACTTAAATCTATTTAGTTGTAATAACCTTGTATCCTTCTGTTGTTTACTCTTCACATTTATGTTGTAAAAGTTTCATCAAGATATGTCATGTATATAAAGACCATATTCTTACAGTAATATTAAAATAATTACATAAAATAGTAAATATTTGTATATACCTCTTTTAAGAAACTGATGTTCAAAGAATGAATACTTTATAAAGGACAACTACGATGTGTCAGTTTTGAAGAGGTTCATTTAACCAGATACATTGAACATGGACTATGTTCGAGACATATAATTATATATCTATTCCAGCTCATGGTTCAAACGTAAATCATGGTAGTCAAAGGCACGGCTCGGGCGCGCCTAAGGTGCGCCTCACAGCAAGGCGAGGCTCCTTTCTCCGGCGCACCCAAGGCGTGCCTTAGGTGCGCCTTTCAGCAAGACGCAACCAAGAAAACACGTCTTATGTGTTTTTTTTATAAAAAAATTTGAGGCGGAATATAGTCCTTACCTCATACAAGTGGGAGGGAGGTAGTCATTTCCACAGTTGCCAAAGTTGGTACAGTTGAACTTGAAAAACTAAAATCTACTAAAAGCATGGTAGGAAGAATACAAATTCTTGTTAGTTCTGTTGAGTGCTATTGCAACTCTGCTAGTTCACTTGGTTATATTTAACATGTTTTTGTTGGTTTTTATATGTTATTTGGTTTATTTCTTACATACTAATTTATTTATGTATATTTTTATTATTTTTTATTTTGTGTCTCGTTTTGCTCGGACGCGCGCCTTAAGTGCGCTTGCTCCTCGGACGATTTGGACCCTTTGTGCCTAGAGTACGCTTGCGCCTTTGACTACCTTGCTTAAAATAGAGGACAACTTTCCTCTTTAGTCTTCATAAAGTAAAAATTAACAACATCCTCTCTCGATATATGACCTATCTAACGACTTTGATGGAGTATCAAAGGTAAGTTTTTTTATGTTTTTTTTTTTCTTTTTTCCTTGTTGTTTTGGCTTGGGAAAGTAGATTCCAGCCAATTTTGGTCTGGTATCGCCTAATAACAATCAATTTCAACCTGTTCAGACACATACCAACCATTTTTGGCCGATACAAACTGCAACCAACCAATTTTCACCGATATAGACAGACCATCTATTTTCGGCCAATACATACTATTGCCAAACATTTTTTGGTCAATACAATCATTTTTCGGCAAGTACTAGCCACTTTTGGTCGGTATTGGTCCCGACCAATAGCGTAATTTTGGCTGGGTTTCGGATTGGGTGCCCTAAAATCCGACAAATAAGATACGTATCGGTATTGGTCGATATTTCAAACCTTGGTGAGTGTGGTGCTGAACATCACATAGTGGTGCTAACAAATTTGGCATGTCATCAGATCTACAGGATTTCTGTGAATAGTAGTTGCAGCTTTAATAATGACTGCCACTAAATGTGCTTCATGTCTTCCTTCCGAACACATCTTTTGTTTCTTCATGACTATCTTGGAATTCTTGAACTTCTGAAATATCAATAACTTTGATTTCTTGAACCTTGTCATCCCCAATATCTAACAAAAGAGTGGCTTGTCCAACATCTAATTCTTCATCTTTGGTTCTTCTAACTTCTTTTTCTTAAATTTCAACTTCTTGTTGAGCTTTCAATTATCTCATCTTGAAATGCTATTGTTTGTAGTCTAATTATCAAATTATTTTCTTTAACCCCCATATTTCTCTTGAATTGCCTGATATTCTTCAAATTTTACCTTCTTCAAGACGATAATTTCCAGCCACCACATCATATTTGAAATTTAGAGAGAACTTGCTTTTTATATGAATAAAACTTGAGTAGCTTGGTATATTTATAGGAGAAACTCATCACATCCTCCTTTAGTCCAGGCGATGGGACTAAAGTAAAGTATAGAAGAATAGTTAACTTGCACTCCCCCGCAAGCTTGATGCTACCTTGGATAACAATCAAACAAATGAAGGTCGAGGCAAAGCTAAGTTGAAGAAGACACGTATTGCAAGACAACCTTCTTTTCTTTCACTTTCAGTCGAATAAAGTACACTCTATCGCAATGAGCTTAGTCCTTTCATGAAAGACCGGATAATCGGCAATATGGATCGCAGCCTTGTTGTCAAAGTAGAGAGACTCGAGGAGAGGGGGTGGCTCCAAGATTTATAAGTAGTGAGTTGACCCAAATCAACTCAGATATAGCATATGTCATGGCTCTATATTTAGCCTCAGCAAAAAACGAGCAACTACATGCTTCGTACTCCCCATGTAATGTCTCCCAGAAAGACAAAGTAACCACTGGTAAAAGGATGATCATCAGCTGATCTCGCAAAAACATCTACAAAGACTGTGAGCGACAGTGTAGAAGAATGTTTGTAGAGAAGACCGTGTCTACTTTTTATGTAGCGTAGAATTCTTACACACCTAGAATTCTTACACACCTGAAGATGAGAGCTTAAAAGATTCTACATATATTGGCTCACCGTACTCATAATGTAGACAATGTCTAGATGATTGGTTGTAAGACGAATTGCCTTCACAACTAGTTGTATATAACATCCTGGATCAGATAGAGGATATGATGAAAAGCTCAAATTAATAGCTTAATCGTTGAATCCATAGGTGTGTCCGCTGATCTGCAACTAGGAATCATGTCTCAGATAGAAGGTCCAACACATATGCATCGAGAAAGTTGCAACATCCGGAACTCCGTGATACCTCAAAAACCAAGAAAGTACCTAAGTGGTCCAAGGTCCTTAGAGTGAAAATTAAACACAGGGTGCATTGATTGCAAGGTAGAAAATAAATTAATTCTACGAAATTATTTACTAGGAAAAGGATTCCATAGAATTTTGAAAATTTTCATAATGGCGTTGTTTGATTGCAATTATTTTCTTGTGGAAAATCAAACAAATTTCCATAGAATTTATTTCTTACGGGTGTTTTATTTTCCACAGTTTAGAGGAAAATAGGGTCACGTGAGTTTTTTTGGAAAACAATTCCATGAAAAATATAACCTATCAAACACAATGTATTGGTGAAAATTTTGTGATAAAATATTTTCCATGAAAAAAGGTCAATCAAACACAGCTTAAGTTATCTTTCATCTGAAAATGTCAGTAGAATGATCTCTGATTATGAATGATGCCATCCACATAAACAAGTAAAATAACTATGCCTGAACTTTGATACGTAACAAGGATGTATGAGTTGCTAAGAGCAAACCCAATATAAGCTGCAAGACTGCTGAATTTTTCAAATCATGCAAGTGCTGACCTCTTTAGACCATACAAGAACATTTCAGGAGATCGATCATAACTCCCCATTCGTCAAAGCCTGGATGATGCTGCATAAAAAGTCTACGAAAGACCTCCATTGAGGAAGGCAATTTTTACATCTAAATGATGAAAATGTCCATTCTTGAATAGTGTCAAAGATAGAAGAACTCTAACAAAGGTTAATTTAGCAACAAGAGAAAATGTCTCAACATAATCAAACCATACTGTTGGGTAAAGTCCGTAGCCATTAATTGGGCTTTGAGTTGGTCAACCGAGTCATATGGATTTTACTTACAGTAAATATCAATTTACAGCTGACCGCCCTTTTACCTTAAGGCAAGGCTACTATTTTCAAGTCTAAAACAAATTAACGAGGAGGTGAAGTAAATCCATAATAACAGACAAAGTGAGAAATAGGATGAATAGTGATACAATAGTGCTTACCCTTGTGTAGCACAATAGGAAGATATAGACCTTCATCTGAAGTCAGCGATGATGGAGTAGGAGCATAAGGTTGCAATATAGTACCTACAACTAGAGTGATAGTGACATGTGGAGGAATAACCTTATCTCGACGCTTATCACTTGGGGAAGGGAACCACCAGAGGCCTAATCCTAGGAGAATAAGAGAGACGTGTATCAAGATCAGAGGAAGCTATGACAAGAACATGAATGGTGGACGATGGAGATGGATGGTGTAACAGAGGTCTTGATCTTCTAAACAAAACATCACAATAGACAACCATCATCAAGTTAGTGGGATCAAAACAAACATACCCTTTTTGTATTCGAGAATATCCAACAAAGACTACATGAGTAGCTCACGGATCAAGTTTATCCACTTAAGGTCCAAGATTATGAGTATAATAAAGAGAACCAAATACCTTTGGAGCAACATGAAAGGATTTTCCTTATGGAAGTAAGAGAAAAGTTGATTTGTTGTCAATGGCATGAAAGGACATGCGGCTTATATAAAAATAGGTATGAGGTTGTCACGTCAAAGTACCTTGTCGAAGTAGAACGTCTTCAAAGACAAAAGAACCAAACAAGAGAACACGAACAAGAACTAAGACAAGCAATTGATGTGGATGGCTTTGAGGATCGTCAGATCGAAGATGGTGTCCATCGATGGTGAGATGTACGACGGTCGACTAGTTGATGGTGATGAGCAGGCATAGGGGGTTCCTATTTGTAGCCAAGGAGACGCAGATCAAGGAAGGAACGATGACTAGGGTTAGCGATTTGGTAGAGATGGAGGGGGGTTAGGGTTGATATTTGGTGGAAAGAGACGGGCGGCTAGGGTTAGGGTTTTAGGAGAGAGAAGGGTAGTGGGGTGTGGGGGGAGGGGATTTTTGGAGTTCAGATTCTCTCTAAATTTTTATAGTTATACCATGAAATTTAGAGAACTCGTTTTCTTGATGTGGATAAAATTTGTTTAGCGTTGGTACATTGATAAGGACAATTCATGGGATCTTCGTTTAACCTAGGCGATGTGAGAGTACATTAATGTATACAAGAATAGTTAAAGTGCTAATATTGATATTATGATGTGTATCTAGTAGTTGGTTGCTATGTAAGTAAACGGGTAAACGGCGCGTACCGGTCACGAAGTGATATTTATAATTTTTCTGATACCCTAAGCTAGGCCCTGACACGAACACTTTCGTGTCTGTACCATGCATCCTATGTGCGAATATGTCCTGTGTGAACCCCTTTTACACATGATCGATATTGTTTATTTTGAACGATCTAAGATCGGTCTAGTTCATGATGGATATAATCTATCAATGGCTTGATCACCGTACTATCTCATAAGGTGCAATCGATCTTCAACTCGGCGTTGGTTCTTATAGTATTGATCCATCTCATGAAATGATACGATCTTAAACAATTTAACAAGAGTGTGTCCCACACAAGTAGTATACATACACAAACACATGCGTGTATAAACAATCTAAACTACTTTAGATTAGGGTTTATCGATTTACCTCAATTAAGGTTGAAACCACACAAGTGTCCAATCTCTAATAGTATCCACACACGCAAGACGACTAGAGGACAAACCAAGGCACGAACACCTTCGTGTGCACCGAAATCAGCAACCCAACGATTCCTAAAGCTCATCCTCGAAACGGCTCTGCGACACAACTCTTTGCACTCGTTGTCGCTGTGTACTGCATTGAAACCTGTCTGATCAATTTCGGTCAGAATTTCGACTCCTGTGGGCTGGCCAAGAACAGGGAAGAGAAGAGGATGGGGAGAGGATTCTAGGGTTTCTTTGTTAGGACTTTGCATGAATTTGCAAGTCTAATTTCAGTAATCTCTTGGCCCTATATTTATAGGCTTTGGTGAGGGATAACTTGGTAATTACTTCGGTCTCCTAATTAGGGTTTGAGTTATCATAATTTCATTCCAATCCATAGATTATCCTACAATCTTCTATACGATTCTAGTTCTAGAACACTTTATATGCAATCATAATTCTGATTAGGATTGCCTATCACATATTTCCTTGTGTGATTAATTTGGAGTTGACCTAGTAAGTGTATATTTGACTCATATGCTAGCACAAGTCAAATTGGTTGACTTGGGTTAATCGGTCATAGGTCAATCACCATCGAGCACAATACGAACCTGAGCATGTCCTACTAGCCGACCAACTCTTATGTGTATGACCTATTAGGCTCAACATCAAGATAGCCACACGGATCAACAGATCATGTTTATCGGCACCGGAATACCGATCAAAATTCCAAGTTTTTACTTCTAGAAACATTTTTTTAGTCAAATCTGTTGGCCAAGATTAACATCAAGCAGTGTCTCATGACCCACATATGGTAAGGATATATAGCGGCATCCACTCAAGAACCTTTCCATGTACAACTATTATGCAATTTAGTATTTATGTCAAACTAAGTCTTAGCTAGACGCACATAGATATATGTCAAATCGTATTTTTCATAGTAATTATGTGTCTCGATCTCGTTTGTTCAACACTTATGTGACCAAAGTAGGACTTCTCTACTCACATGTCATCTTGTGTAAGGATTTCTTGAGTATAAATATCAGACCATATGGAGCGTTACTTTCTTTAATATATGCGAGGCGTGGCATATTCATTATTGGTCATATACTACCTTCATAAGTGATTCAGCACACGTGTTGTATGACCTTCGCAACCCTTTGATTCACTATAGGTACATAATCAGAGTGTGGGTGCACACTCATTAGGTACCGTATTGACCTCGGGTCAGAAGACCACTACTACCACCTACATGAAGGACATCTAATATTGACATTAGCATACATTATTCATTAGGACCCATATTCTCATTATGGTGTCAACTAAACTAGCAAGTTATAAGACTAGTTGCACTCATCATATGAGTTCGACGCAGAGAGAATACTGACCTATCCGGTTTCACCAATGTCCCACTTAGTGAACCTATGGCCATGAACATTTGTTTTAGAGCAAAGTTTAAGGCATTCGTATCTCATCCAAGCCATCTTATGACATTATAAGATCCATCAGCTTTTACTCTTGGGACTTTATCATATTATCAATAATTATATAAACACAATCTAAATATAATAAATATAATGTTCTCAAAATGTTAGTAAATCTGTACAATTAAACATCTTTCAAATTTGTCGTAAGGACATATCAATATCCTGCTTATATCAGGAAAGATGGTAAATTAGTAATTTGGATGACGATTGCATGGAAAATGATAAGGTGGTGGATGATGAAGTTGATGGTAAGGATTTAATAGTTGTTGCTCATGACTGTCAAGGTTCTAAACAGCAATAGACAAATGTGCAACGGAGAGGGTCCGCCTACCGCCTAGACGACGGAGAGGGTCCGCCTACCGCCTAGACGTCTAGGCACCTAATACATCTTGCCTATATGTGCATGACATCATGCCTATGTATGCAAAAATACTAAATAAAATTCTGAAGAAGCTGAAGTTATTTGTAATTTCGAGGATTTCAAATTTATTCAAACTAACAATGTCATTGGTGTAGAATATAGAAATGGATTTTTCCAACTGACATTAGTTATAAATTAGAATAAAGAGCGTCTAGAGTCCAGAAACTGTGACGTTTTCTCTTCTTTCAGTTTTTATATATGTAAAATCTGTATCTTTTTTCCGAGATAGGCATCTGCCTACGCCGTCTTACCTACGCCTATGCTGCCAAACCGCCATCGGCCGCCTACTCGGCCGCCTACTCCACCGCCTACGAAAAAGCAGTGCAAAGGGCGGTCGTCTCGACCACTATTTAGAACACATTGACTGGCAAGAGGAATGCCATGAGAATGATTGGCGCATATCACATCTTGATAATGGCACATCCCTTTGATCCTCAAGGTAGCAAGCTTCTCTTTAATCTTCGTAGAAACTTATTTCATATGATCCTCTCTTTAATCTTCACACAAACTTATACCATATGATCAACATGTTGGGTAAAAGTATCAATAGGGATGTCCTTTTTTCTGTCGGTAGCCATCAGATCGGTTGCTCTAATACCAACCAACGTAGCGGAAGGACCCTAGAAATCTCTAGGAAGGAAAACAAATCTCACAAAGAACCAATCTCCCATATATAAACTCAACTGAAAAAGCTAAAATGCTATTACAAGTTATGTAGACTCTTATTATATAGTCCTACAAAATTAAGACAAATCTTAATTCTTTAGAAACTAATCCTAAATAAAAATAAATAAAACTGATCAGAAGATAAAATGAGATCTCATCCTATCTAATAAATATTCCTAAGCTATGTCCTAAACAATCTCCTAAAAGAATCCTAGTAAATCTCCTAAAGGAATCCTAAAAAAAATATCCTACACCACAATTTGAGCAGAAATTTGGAATAACACAAAAACCACTTTCTTCAAAAAAAAATGAGAAAAATAATTCCAACAAAAGGAGCAGGTTTAGCAAAATTTAGCACATAACTGTTTTGTCTCTATTCTACATTATTCTTGTCTTTCTCGAATGATAAGGAGAAAAAAAAAATAGGGTCAAAAGAAAATGCTATTTTGGAATGTATAGTCTCCTTCCGCAGTTCAACTAGGTATTCCAAATAGTTCATATTTAAGGCATGAAGCTAACATCTCTCCAGGACATTCTTGGTTGGGGCCAAATGCAATCCTATGTAAAAGTTCTCGAGGAACAACAAATTGATAAAAGTCTACAGTTCCAGGAAATAAAACAAACCACCGAGAGTCGAGGAAAGCTTGACCAAACACACACACACAAAAACAACCTCCCTGAACCACTAGTGTGGAAAATGCTGAACAGTATGGCCCTGAAAGAAATCATCTCAACAAGCAGTAAGTATCTGAATACAGCATGATCAGATATCTAAGTTGCAGATGAGTGTTAGCCCCAACTCTGCAAACGGACAAGGCATGGATTCTTCTTTTCTTTTTTTTCTGAACCACAGACTGTCATTCATTGACATATAGCATCTTTTCCCCCTTTTTCTATTTCACACTCAGTAAATGGATCCCCTCCATACACATCCCCAGACACAAAAAGTGGCAAAGAAGAAAAACCAAACCAGCACAATAAGATAGTACTCTTATATCTCCAAGGTCAATTTGCTATAATATTGAAAACCATGTAGCGCCTATGCATGCTAAGCTGTCTAGTGGTGTCAACGAGTCAGGTCAGCCTAGTAATAAAATGTATAATATACTAGGATACACACTCGACCTGTTCCCTTCCTTGAGTGCTAGCAGATCATTATCTTCAGAAGGCCTGCACGAGACCCTTGAGCTGTTTAAGACTACGTGGACCACTTTAGGTTTCTCGTGTTAGGTCAATATATACTTATTAATAATGATGTGTCAAGCTAGTAACCAACATTGGTTGTGGAAATCGAAACTATATATGTATGGGAAATTCAACATGGTTATCCTCATCATTTAAAACAACTTCTATATCATTCGCCAAACTAACCATATAATTAAAAACCATTAAATATTACTCATTCTAAATGTGACCAATGTTGCCACGGCACAAGGTGCATAACGAGGCACAAGGTAAACATAAGAGTCGAGGCGCAAGGTGCATGGCGTGGCAAGTGCCTCGTTGAAGTGAGATGCGCATTTTTTTATTTACTTTACAAGTCTAAAAACACGATAAAAGTGATTGCAATATCCTAATCAATCATTTATTGTATAAATAGTTTAGAAGAATTGCATATTTTAAAAATCTCACCTGAGGGGCTACTAGACTCGACGAGGGGCTACTAGACACGACAATGACAGGCAATCCGTGAAGGGAGATCGATAGGAGCCTAACAATAAATTGTTTGATGTGGTAAGAGAGGAAAAAAGTATAAAATAATTCACAAGAAATAAGTTGTAAAGTAAAAGAGTCCACGTGAGGAAGGTAACTAAACTTGGGTAGAGAAATTTTGTTGATCCAGGAAAATCATCGGCAAACATTAAATCGAAGTAAAAAAATGACCATGAAAAAGAAAAAAATAAACTTGCAAATTAAAAATAACCTAAATCCTTTGACTGACAATAAGTTATTGACAATCGAGAGATGAGAGTCGACAATAATTGATGGAGAAAGAGGGTCGATAGATAAAAAGGGTAAAGATGGAATTTAGAAAGTAGAAAATTAAAATGTGTCAGTGGGGTAGTAGGTTAGAGTAGGGTGCATGATATTGGTTCATGATTGAGCCAAAACAAAGTAAAAACATAAAGTTCATGCTAGGTTTCATGAGACGGCGCCTTAATGTGCCATACACCTCGCACCATGGCGTGACTAAGGTGTTTGCCTCAATAAAGCGCAATGCCTTGCGTCATGGCGAGGTGCCTCGATGCCTCACATTGTGTCTCGTGCTAATTGTGCGCCTTCATGTGCCATTGACAACCCTGACTATACCATGTCATATAATCGGATATGTCCCATCTTAATCTCCCCATTCCGTAAACGATTAAGCACATCTAGAAAAATAAAAAAACAAATTGTAATTATATTTTCTCGGACCAGATTGAATAATCTAATCACCTTCTTCCACAAATATTATCTATTAATCTAGCGAAAGCATATATGGTAACTTCCATATTATCATCATATTCATCTAAATGTCCAAGGATTTAATCAAATTCCAGATTTATTTTAACAAAAAATTATATTTGTTTTCCTTTACTTCGATTGAAATTTGATAATTATAAATAACTTCATATAAGTATTAATCCTTCTTAAGTGTGCACACAAGTCCCTCTTCAACAATACAAGGAATCATGGTATAGTATATTTATTATAAAATTTTCATAATATTCATCACGGTATAATCATATCAAGTCACCGTCTCTTGACCATACCTAAGGCCAAATGAAGATAACTCTTACCTACAAACTTTTGCAGGTTGGGACAAATAACCTCTAAAGCTACTTGTATCAGTATGTCACATCTTGACTAACAGTTAATGTATAAGTACATGAAAAAAAAAAATTGCCTACAGGTCTGGAGTTTAAAATTTCACGATCTACGTCCATCTTGGTACACCTATTTTTTACGAGCATGTGTATTATATTTGCATTATGTTTGAATACAATTGACGAGTATGACACATGTAAAGGATGCAAACTAAATGAGAATGGCATTGCACAAACCAAGGATTCGATCACCAAATTACTTTCAAAGAGGAAATAATACATGTGTTCTTGTACTAGTAGGAACATGGGAAGAACTAAAAATGCCTGACAAGTGCAGTGGTCACTCAATGTAAGAAGTTGAGTTCCAGTATGAATGAATTAAAAATAAACGATGTTAGTTAGTACATCATGCCTTGTTTGATATCTGCATATGACTGCATTGAAAAAGACATGTTAATCTAGTAATATCATACCTTGTATGAGATTATCTTGCTTAAGGAAAATCTCTCTTAGCCTACTCTGGCCACAAGGGTTATACTTAAGATTGAACTTGTCAAAACGATGAAAAGTGCTCTTGTCTGCATGAACATCTAGCAGATCAACATTAAGGTCGTACCTGTTTTACATACAAATATTAAGAAAAATTGAGAAGGCAATTCATGTGCTTTATTGATTAAATACAAAATAAAACACAATGTTCTTGTTGAAGTTCAAGGAAGCTCAATTACCCAGTCAAATCCAAGCTCTCAAAAACCTCCTTCAAAGTCAGATATGTCCCATCTCTAAATATCACAACCTACTCATGGAAAGATATATAGATGTTATGTATGAAAACTATGAAGAAATTGTAATCAAGAGAAAATTTTAATACATAAAACAAGTTTATCTGAATATATATCTATATATACAAAACAAGTTGTCTTGTACAAATAAAAAGCAAGTTGTGCTCAAACCTCATCAGGCTCTTTCCTCAATTTTGACTTTATAAATCTCAACAGGTGCTTCTGGTTCATGCAAGCTGAGTGATGAACATGAGTGTCAACCTTCCTAACATTATAAAAATCACGATGTGGTGCAGTTTTCTGAGCAAGGAATTCTTTATCGGCATTGAGCATCAAGTGAAGATTGAATTTCTGTAGAGCAAAAAACCATAAAGTATTTTCAAGCTCATGATACATTATATGGACAACAATTAGAAAAACACTCATACAGTTAACATTTGTACATTACCCTAATGCTTGTACAATGATAACGATGTTATCGTGTTAGTAATGGATACTGATAAACGGAGTCAGTTCAACAAAGTACAAAACTTAGGATATTGAGACAGGGCTTTATACAAATGAGAGAGAAAAACAGAGAGAGAGAGAGAGAGCAAACACACATACATATGAAACATAGAATGTATTGAATATATACTGATATTACTATATGCATGGAAATGCATATGGCATTATAATTTGTAGAAAATATTCTGTTACTGTAACAGAATTCAGTTCCTAAACTTAGGAACTGTTTTCTGTCACAGAATTTTGTTCCTATTCTTAGGAACAGACTTCAACAGTTCCAGATTTCAGGAACAGTTTTTCAGTTCATATTTTATTCCTATTTTTATGCAATAAGTTGGTATTTTGTTTTCATATTTAAAGTGTAAAAACTGAAGGTTACAATCAATAAAGTATTTTCAGTTTTCCTCCACAAAACTTAACATGGTATCAGAGCCATAAACAACAATGACTGGGGCGAACACATCCCAGACCTCGGATGCTACCTCGACGAGTTCTTCGGTGACTACAGGCGGTGTTGATCCTATGACTACTCCATCTTTGCAGATTACTATTCATAAATTGAATGCTAAAAATTATCTGGAGTGGTCACAATCGATCAAACTAGCCATTGATGGTCGCAGAAGATTAGGACATCTGAAGGGGGAGACGAGAAGACCGGTTGAAACTGATCCAACCTACAAAATATGGCGATCAAAGAATTCTCTCATTATAGCGTGGCTTCTCAACTCAATGGAGCCAGCTATTGGAAAGTAGTATCTGTTCATGCCAACTGCGAAAGATGTGTGGGATGTTGTGCAAGAAACCTACTCAGATTTGGAAAATTCTTTCCAAGTCTTTGAACTAAAATTAAGACTATGGCAATCCAAACAAGGAGATAGGGACGTGACAACCTACTACAACGAGATTCTCAACCTCTGGCATGTTTGGAAAAATCCCAATGACTCTGCACGATTCAAAAAAAGGAAAGAGAATGACCGAGTGTTCATGTTCCTCGCCGGTGTCAATACAAGTCTTGATGAGGTGAAAGAACGCATACTTGGACGAAAACCTTTACCCTCCATTCGCAAGGTTTTCTCTGAGGTTCGACAAGAAGGACGAAAGAGGGTGATGATGAACCAAGTGACTGCCAGCAATTCAGAACCCGAAGGCTCTGCAATGGTCTCTCGTGGACCTGATGGCGAAGGGGAGAGGAAGAAGAAACCGTGGTGTGACTACTGCAAGAAATCATGGCATACTCGAGAAAACTGCTGAAAAATCCATGGAAAACCAGCCCATCTGAAGAAGAAGAGTGAAGGCAGAGCATTTCAATCAGGGACTGAAGCTTCTCAAGCTCAATCAAGCAACTCAGAGGAGTCTCCATTCACAAAGGTACAATTAGATCATCTGTACAAACTCTTACAATCTCCACAATTTCCTGCAAACTCCTCTTGTTCCCCACCAAGGTAATTCTTTCCAAATCGCCCTTTCTAGTGCTAAAATCGTGTCTCAATGTTCCTGGATAATTGATTCTGGAGCAACTGATCACATGACAAGTTGTTCAAAATTATTTTTTTCCTATAGTCCTTGTGCAGGAAATAAGAAAATTCGGATTGCAGATGGATCTTTTTCGGCAATAGCCGGAATAGGTTCCATAAAATTGTCACCCTTTCTAATTCTCCATAATGTTCTCCATGTTCCCAATCTTTCCTGCAACTTGTTGTCTATCAGTAAGTTAACAAGTGAACATAATTGTCGTGTTAATTTTTCTTCTTCATCTTGTGAGTTTCAGGACCAAACATCGGAGAGGACGATTGGCAACGCTAAGGAGTGTGGAGGCCTCTATTTTTTCGAAGATGGATCAAATTCAAGTAACTTAGTCTCAAATTCTTGTTTCGAATCCATCTCTCTTTCTAGTGATCAAGACATTATGTTGTGCATTATAGGTTAGGCCACCCAAATTTTCAGTTTTTAAACGATTGTTTCCAATTTTATTTCAAAATAAAAATTTATGTTCCTTCCAATGTGAATTTTGTGTGTTAGCAGAACAACAACGATCTGTTTTTTACCACGACCTTACACACCATCAAAACATTTTTCACTTATACATAGTGATGTGTGGGGTCCTTCAAGGACTCTCATACTTTCTGGAAAAAGATGGTTTGTTACATTCATTAATGATCATTCCATATTAAGCTGAGTTTATCTGCTGAAAGAAAAATCTGAAGTAGAAGGAATTTTTAAAAAAATTTATACCATGGTACAAACACAATTTCACGAAAAAATACAAATTTTTCGAAGTGATAATGGGAAAGAATATTTTATTAAAATATTAGGGCAGTTTTTCTTAGAAAAGGGAATTATTCATCAGAGTTCTTGTAATGAAATCCCTCAACAAAATGGTGTTGCTGAAAGGAAAAATAAACAGCTCCTCAAGGTAGCACGAGCTTTGCGATTCACTAAAAATGTGCCTAAATATCTTTGGGGAGATGCCATCCTAACAACCACATATTTGATAAATCGAATGCCTTCTAAAATTCTAAAATTTCTTACTCCATTAGTTGTCTTTCAAAACTGTTTTCCTCACGCACGCATATCAACCAACTTACCGATTAAATTTTTTGGATGTCTTGTGTTTGTTTATGAAAGAAATTGTGGCAAACTAGAACCACGGGCAAGAAAATGTATTTTTTTGGGTATGCACCAACTCAAAAAGGTTTTAAGTATTTTGATCCTGTTTCAAGAAAAATATTTATAACAATGGATGCTACATTTTTTGAAAACAAATCGGTTTTCAATTCTCATCTTCAGGGGGAGAATGTATGTGAAGATTCGAGTTTGAATTTAAAAGGCTTGCAAAGGGATTTTGTTATGAGTGGAACCGAGACTGATTTGAATGAAAGTTTGATTTTAAATCCTAATGAAAATATGGTTGTACATCAAAATTCAAACCAACCGGATAATTCCGAAGCAATTCTGAACCAAAATTCGGAAGAAAAAAAACTGAACAATCCATAATGTTGCCACATAAGATTGATCATTCAAAAAGAAGAGACAATGTGAACATGGACAAAATATTTGGACAAGTTTTTTCTCGAAATTATCCAGGTCAGAGAAATAGAACCGAAACCTCCTTACATGGCCAAGAGTTTGAACCACAACAGGTCCAAGACTCACCAGGTACCACACAATTAGATCTATTTGAGTCATCTGATTTGATATTCCTATTGCTATTCGTAAAGGTGTTAGATCATGTACTCAACATCCTATGTCTCAATTTGTGTCCTATAAAAAATTGTCACCATTCTTTTCATCATTTATCACTCAACTATCCCTTGTGGAGATTCCAAAAACTGTACAGGAGGCCTTACAGGTTCCAGAGTGGAAGAAGGCAATTCTTGAGGAGATTGATGCACTTGAGAAGAACATGACTTGGAAAGTAGTGGATCTACCTAAAGAAAAAATCCTTGTTGGGTGCAAGTGGGTGTTTACGGTAAAGTATAATTCGGATGAAACTCTTGAGAGACACAAGGCACGCCTGGTCGCCAAAGGGTTCACACAGACTTATGGTATTGATGACTTGGAAACATTTGCACCGGTAGCCAAACTCAATACCGTAAGAGTTTTACTATCCCTGGCAACTAATCTAAACTGGCCACAACAACAATTAGATGTAAAAAATGGTTTTCTCAATGGAGATCTAGAAGAAGAGGTGTACATGGTTCCACCTCCGGACTTTGAAGAAAAGTTTGGAACTAAAGTGTGCAGATTGAAGAAGTCATTGTATGGTTTAAAACAGTCACCCCGAGCTTGGTTCGAGAGATTCACTAGATCAGTGAAAGGCCAAGGATATGCACTGGCTCAAACAGATCATACCATGTTCATGAAGTTTTCTGAAGATGGGAAGGTAGCAGTCTTAATTGTTTATGTAGATGATATTATTCTGACAGGAGATAACATTGAAGAGATAAACCAACTAAAGAAAAATCTAGCTAAGGAATTTGAGATTAAGGACTTGGAGCCTTTGAGATATTTTTTGGGTATGGAGGTTGCAAGGTCTAGAAAAAGTATTGTGGTGACACAAAAGAAATACATCCTGGATTTGCTAAACGAAACCGGGATGAGTGGGTGTCGCCCAGCAGATACTTCAATTGACCCAAATGTCAAGTTAGGTGAAGTCACGGAAGGAGAACCGGTGGACACTACAAGATATCAAAAACTAGTGGGTAAATTAATCTATTTGTCCCATACACGATGAGACATAGCATCTGCAGTAAGTCTCATCAGCCAATTCATACATTCACCTCGAGATGAACACCTAGAGGCAGCATACAGAATATTGCGGTACTTAAAAAGTTCACCAGAAAGAGGGTTATATTTCATGAAGAATGATCATCAGAGTATTGAAGCTTTTACAGATGCAGATTGGGCCGGTTCAAAAAACAGACCGAAAGTCGACTACTGGATATTGCACTTATGTGTTAGGAAACTTAGTGACTTGGAGAAGCAAGAAGCAAAACGTAGTGGCAAGAAGCAGTGCCGAAGCTGAGTACAAAGCTATGGCAAATGTAGTCTGTGAGTTACTTTGGATACAACGAGTACTCTCAGAGTTGAGGAGACCTTCAACACTACCCATGAAGTTGTATTGTGATAATAATGCTGCCATAAACATTGCTTACAATCCAGTTCAATATGACAGAACTAAGCATATAGATGTCGACCGACATTTTATTAAAGAAAAGCTCGAATCTGGGACCATTTGCATGCCATTTGTTCCATCTTCTCAGCAGACAGCAGACATATTCACCAAGGGATTGTTCAAACCGAATTTTGATGCATTAATTAGCAAGTTGGGATTGTCAAATATCTACTCACCAACTTGAGGGGGAGTGTAGAAAATATTCTGTTACTGTGTAACAGAATTCAGTTCCTAAACTTAGGAACTATTTTCTGTCACAGAATTTTGTTCCTATTCTTAGGAACAGACTTCAACAGTTCCAGATTTCAGGAACAGTTTTTCAGTTCATATTTTGTTCCTATTTTTATGCAATAAGTTGGTGTTTTGTTTTCCTATTTAAAGTGTAAAAACTGAAGGTTACAATCATTAAAGTATTTTCAGTTTTCCTCCACAAAACTTACATAATTTAATAAGGAGATGAAGGCAATCAGAAAAACAAAACATGGCCAATGTGTACCATAGTTACATAAAATACTTTAGGAACCTAGTGGACCAAAAAAGAAAAAGAAATTGTATTTCTTGGAACTTTGTTTTCCAATGCTAGGATACTTGCCAACAAAACCAAAATTATGTATTTATGATAAACCTAAAAAAATATTAGCAGAATCAGTGCCCATACAGTACAATTATTAATAGTAGTCTAACATCAATAAGTAAATAGTCCAGTTCTACCAGCTCAAAAATTTTATGTTGTTCAAACTCGAACCAGATTAAAATTAAACAAGGGTTTGTGATATAAGTTCTAACACTATCAACATAAGTTGTTACCTGCTCTAAAAGATTTAACCGATGGTGACACAATGTTCTGATATTTCCTGCCGCGATAACTCGAAGGATACGATGCAGATCAGTGAAAAAAGTAGTAGCATCTGCGACAGGGAAAACTCTTTCCATGGCTGAGACAAGAACCAATAAGTAATAACTCAGTCAAATAAAAAGGGACACACTTTATGGCAACACAGCAAAACAAAACGAAGACCCTTACACTTATTACTTCTGTATACATGCACCACCCCGTTGACCATTTGGAAAAAATGCTAGCAAAACAAAGGCCATTCTTAGATATTTCTACGAGAAAATATGGTACATAACATAACGAAGTGGGCTGATAAGATCAACAGAAAGAAGCTCACATCTGTCCTCTGCTCTGTACCATATGCAAATGGGTTTGGATTAGGCTTTGGTGTGCTGGGGTCAGTTATGATCTCCTTTTCCCAAGGAACAATATCTTCTTTGAACACATAATGTTCACGTAGATCAAGGCATTCTTGAATAATCTTATAGACCTCGGCTTCATCCGCAGAGGGTGTCTCTGAAATTTAAACAAATAAAAACTACCATTAAAATAGGCAGGAGAAATATAGTGTAAAGTTTAAACTATAGAGTACATCGGACTTTTCATCTATATCACAAACAGTACATAATAAAGTTATAAAAATTAAAAATGCCAATTACCTATGTCATCAACAAGAAACACATCATTGAATGCAAACTGTAGTATGGACAATTGTAATTAACATGTTAGATTGTTTGTAATATGGGCTACATAAAAGAATTACAATGGTTATCTATATATACTAGTTTGGGTAGTTCTGGTGGATTGAAAACATTGCCATATTCTTGTTATTGTCAACCAGTAACTGCAAACCATTTGTGACCTAAGTAGAAGTCACCAAGATATTCGATAATTTACTATTCATACATTTTGTGCATTGCTAATTCGAGTAACAATTTAAGTCGTTAACTCGCATGTTGTCACACACATCTGTAACTTAATGACAGGGGATGATAATAAGATGAGAAAGATGGGAAGGAGAGGATATTTAGAAATTTCCAGGTTAACTTTCGGTTCCTTCGAAGACATGTTTGGAAAAGAAACCATATAGAATTATGCAGTACTATGCAGAAGGTAACTTGTTGATCCAGTAAATATTATTATGGGTTGAAAGTGAAGATGTAGCTCTAGAACTAGAGGTACAAAATAAAATATCATTGGATAACGCTTTTCTGTAAAGGAGAATGTTAACAAGAGCCTTAAACACTGGAGGGTTTTCAAAAAGGGCGAGATCACAATGAAAGTTATCAAATCATCTTCTAAGTAAGTTGTCTCTCTTCTACAACAAAAGAAAGAATTGAGCTAGCTTTTGCAAACATCCAAATATAAATTGCACCATGAACCGTGTAACTGAAAATTTAAACCAGTGGATGTGAATAGCCAGAAACAAAAAAGATCATGATTTTACCTCGGCCTAGGAAGCACAGACTTTCCAGAAACGGTGGTCTGTCCGAGCTATATAGTGATGGATATGCACTGGAATGACACTCACTTCATAATACACTAGAGAAGCCAAACTATATTGAGCTGGTGTGTCCGCATAAGATCGAATACTGTCCTCAGATCCTGCAGGTGATTGTTTAGCAGGCGGCTCTTGACAGCGATGTCGTCAACATAGCATTCGACTGTCTTGTGGAGGTGTTGGCGGAAGATGGTGCTCATAGCTCGTTGGTACGTGGCACCTACATTCTTCAAGCCAAAGGGCATCACTGTGTAGCAATAAACCCCCTTTGGAGTCCTAAACGACGTGTGTTTTTCGTCATTCGGGAACATCTTGATCTGGTTGTAGCCCGAATACCCGTCCATGAAGGACATGCGTTCAAAGCCACGTGTTGTCAATCATTATGTCGGTGATCGGGAGTGGAAACTCATCTTTCGGGTAAGCGGAGTTGAGATCCCAGAAGTCGATGCAAACTCGAATCTTCCCGTTCTTTTTAGTAACGGGAACGATGTTGGCCACCCAATCTGGATGTTGTTCTTCGCGAATAAACCCAATGTCTAAGAGTTTATCCACTTCTTTGTCAATGGCGTCCATGATGTTAGGACGGAAGCATCGTTGTTGCTGCTTAACAGGCATAGCGTTAGACAAGATGTTAAGCTTGTGCATTGTGACTTGCGGGTCTAAACCCGGCATGTCTTCATAGCTCCAGGCGAAGACGTCGATGTATTCTTTGATAAGTTGAATCAAGGATTCCCGATCTTCTCCTGTCAAGCTTTTGCTGATGAAGATGGGTTTATGTCACGCCCCGCTCCCGCAGGAGCGATCGTCCTCGCTAAGGCGTGATGCCGCACGGGCCTAGGTTGCGCCCGTGCAAGGCCAAGTCCAGGAACGGCCGATTTGAGCTAGGCCACAGAGTCGCACAGAGTGTCCCCATTTGCAGCGGAAAGTAAATGAACACAAATTGAAGCGAATTCAAAACTCTTTATTGATTTTTCAAGAAGTTTACAAGCGGCGCTAGGCCGGTATTACAAATCGCTCAAGCTCTCTCTGAAACATAAAAGGCATGCCAAGTGGCTTACAAGATGGAATGATTCATGGCGATGTTCCGATATATTATGTCCTGTATAGGGTGCCTCAGCTTCTGCAACGTTCCAAGGCACCAGTCCGCGCCTTAGCTCGTTCGATGGAAGCTCCGCACCCGCCGACGTTTCCTGCTTCCTGCAAGCAGACTGTGGGGTTATCAGTACATTGTTATGCACTGGTGGGGAGGCTAGCTCGCCCACAATGCTATCATTACCAAACACGTTCTATTTACTTTTGTGCATCTCTATCATTCATTGTCTTTCTAATCTTATCTTAGGATCAGTTTCATGGCATATTTCATAGCCTATCTCGTGTTGCCGAATACAAGTGTCGCATGAAAATATATGCATGACTTACCCATACTTACCGTCCGGCCTTCCCTGCCCAAAGTAAACCAAGTTAGTCAATAATTCATATGAAATGACTTAACGTAATTCATGTAACCATTCAATGTCAAGGGCGTGTCCCTGCCTCGGGTCCTAGCACGTCGTAGGCATGTTTTCTAACTCCTTTGCCGAACTACTCTTGATTACCTGGTGTGTTATATTCAAGCTTGTTCAGAAGGCACTTTGTTCAGTTAACTTAGACTACTTTGATTTCAATGCAAGGACTTGCACGTGGATTGCCACCAGCAAAGCCCACATAAATCTATATGCACCGGTCGCTGGCAAGTCAGCCATTATGGACATTTTTCCTGTGGCATTCTCATCTATCAAGCGTGATGGCTGGTACACCTTGATAGACTATTGAATAACCGGCCCTACGTTTGGTTATGTGCCCAAGCCCGTACATTCTGTCCGCCCGTAGGCCATGATTCCGCCTAGGCCGGCCACGAAATCGTCGTTCGTTGCCCTTGGAATCCCTTTTCGCTCGTGCACGAGCTGTCCACGACCATTTCGTATTTTATTATCATTTTAACTTAACGGCTGTCTTGAGCCATAGGCTAACCCTTAGCCATAATGCGTTATCGACTAGGTTGGCGTCCGTGCAGCGCGGGTAGCGAGCCCCGTTGTACGTGCCCGTCACACCTGTCGCTAACCATTCCTTTCTTTCTTATCTTTTCTTCATTCTTTCTTTTCTTTCTTTCTTTCGCTTGTTCATTCGTTCATTGATTCATTCACATATTCATTCATTTCATTCGTCGATTCATTCGTTTACTTATTCATTCATTCATTCATTCATTTATACATTTTGCAACTCCCTGTGCAGGAGTCGCCTTGGCGACCCATTGGTCCCGTAGCCTTTCAATGTTGCTATATTCTACTCGGAGCGACTATGTCGATAGTCTTCCGTTTCATTGTTGTAAACCATTCATTTATTCATTGTTGAACGCATAAGGGGCTTGCACGTAAGCTTGTGCCATAGCACGAGCGTGGAGCGCGGTACGAGAGTTCTCATATTTTTCATGTTCTTTTCCATATTCTATACAAGCATACATGATGGGATTATTCCCTTAGCTAGGTGCGTTGAGTCCTTTATTAGCATGCGCGGTGCTATCGCCTAGCGATTCTCGTGATAGTGTCCATATTGTTATGTGTCTAGGCTAAGCAAAGACGGGTTCATCGGAGTCACCCACCTTAGCGATGTTCGCATCGGCCGAGCGATACTCCGAGCGCGCCTTTGAAAGTCTAAGTCTGGATTCATCTTGACGGCCAATGTAAGTCTTGCATCGATTCTTCATCAGGTCGATGTCAACTCTTCGGGTCGACGGCTCGTTTGAGTCGTTGCACTTGCCGTTCGAATCGGCGTTCCGCTAGGGCGGAGCGGGTCATTACATAATACACCACTCAAAACAAGTCTCGTCCTCGAGACTTCCTGAGTGCGGGTCATCCTACCGTTCCTTTTATTCATCGCCGTGTGCATACCTTAGACAATTCCTATCGAATGGCTTTATCGTTCGATGGCATCGAACTATACTCGATACCTTTCCAAGTTCCATGTCGCATACGTTTGGTCGATTTTATTGAATGGCTTTTCATTCATTTCAGAGTTGATGGCACTTATTCAATTCAAGTGTTTCTTCGACTCGGTTGCTACTTCGACGTATCATAGGACTGAAACGGTCGCACGAGGTGCGTTGTAATTCGTCAAATACAAGAGTCATAGGTTGAGGTTAACTCACTCATTCGTTCATGCGCATCGCAACACTCATTTGCAGCTGCATTCGAGTTCATCACATCGCTGAGTTTGGATCGTGCACATATTCAAGACGTCCCCCGAATACGTACATTTCAACCAAGCTTAGCGATTAGCGAAGTCGGACAAGCTACTCGTGATAGTTTTGATTTGTCGATCGTTTTGCTAACTTCGATTTAAAACGGAACTTGTGTGCATCTCACTATCGTTTATCTCGGTCATCGAGATGATTCGATTCGTTTCTCAAGCGTTCTTGTCTACAAAATCAATATGATTTCTTCTTAGCGAAGTCGACCAAGTCTATGTAATTTCCGTCTGATTCGAGACCAAGCATTACACTATCATCGAGTACGTCTTCCGACCAATGATTCAATTCGTTATCCCGACTTTACATGCGCATTATCCATTCATATCATTTCCTTCGTTTGGGGCCATTCTCGTTGTCGTTCACGCACACTCCCAATTCCCCGTCCTACTCTAAGTCTTGTTGCCCCAAGTCTATCGTCCGTCCAGACGATACCGTAAACCACACAGGTTCAATCACTCGGCATAGGGTCGTCCGCCTATCCGCTAGGTCATCTCACCAGGTCATAGTTACAAGTCAAGTCCATTGCTCATCGTGCAAGGTCGTTGCACGACGCTCGCACCAAATCCTATGGTCAAACCATTTGTTTGCTTGTACGGGAGTTTCTACCCAAGTTTGTTTCACTCAAATTTCTAAACATCAAGCAGTGTTCCTCCTATTCGCATCAACACATTCTCCGCTCCATGTCTGAGCTCGTTTAGGAAAATCATCCTACGATAGGTTGTCCTCAATCAAATCCTTGACATGTCAGTCTCGTGCGTCCGCACTAGCAATTACCATAGTCTATCTCTTCAAGTATGTTTTGATATAATTTACCTATCCATCATATCCAATTCACGTAGTCGATCACAAGGTCGTCTAGCCTTGCAATATGTTATGCCCCGATCTCACGCAAGTCTGATTATCCACGGCGGACATGAATCACCATGTCAACATTCCCGCGGAATAATCGTCCTCATCGGGACGTAACACTTGCGTTGCGTCTAGACTTGCTCATTTTTGATACGCGGATTGGGTCAACTCAATCCTCAAGTTTTCTCATTCTTCAATCGCAAGTCCTAACAATCCTCGAATTCACCTTCGCTTCAAACCACAAGTCGAAGCGATCAAAGTTGCCATGCCATGATATTTTTAGTTCGACCATTCCCGCTGGACATGAATCACCATGCCAACGCTCACGCGGAACGATCGTCCCAAATCCGACGTGACGCATGTGCGAGGCTGGAGTTGCGCTCGCGCATGACAAGATCGTTGTCGTTGTAGTTATCACCGAATAATCAAGTCACTTTCCTCTCCATCCAACATTCATTTCTATCCGATCCCCAACATAGCATCCTTCAAAACAATAACTTCTAACACGGTCATCATTCATCGAATCAGAGTACCCCCGAGTTATCGTACATCGATCTTTGATACGCCTCAATACCATCGATGATGCACATAACCTGATGATCTTCCTTTTGCAACGAATTTCGAGTCGTGCAACTTAATTTCTCAATTCACATTGTCTCGTGCTAACTTTTTATCGAGCAACATCAATTCCAATTCCTTAGTCATTCTCGTATATTCAAATCAACGTTTCCTACGCACGCTATCTTCCGACCGTGCTATTCCCGATCTCGTCCATGAGTAATTCACCTCAACTCAAATTTCTATCCATTCAACTAAATTCAAAATTGCATGTACGATCTTTCTATGTTTTCTCGACCAAGACCTCCATTTGTTTCATGATTCGCACTACGCATTCTTAATTCGTCCGAACGATATCTCGTTTTTGAGACTCTCAAAGTCGAAACCAACTAAGCGTTACTCATTCTAAGGCTTGCGCGATATCATCGCTTGCCGACGTACTCGTTCTATTCGTAAATCCTTTAGTCTCGCCCGAACAATTTCTATAACGTCCATACACCACTCAGGGTTCGAGCCATTCGACTAGTCATCGACACTCGCTCTTTTCCTTCTTCGAAGCTATCACATACACCACTCGGAGTCAAGTCATTCTACAAATCCTCAAAAGGTTATTCGACTCCCGATCGACATGTCCAATTACGCGTTCGCTCATTCTTCAAAATCTAAGAACCATTTCCCCGTGTTCGCTTTAGCGCCGGTCAAGTAGCGTCTCTATCAACATACGTTCTAAGTCTCCCTTATTCTCGTCCAAGCGATAGTCATTCTCGCTTGCAACTCGTTTGCACCATGAAGTCTAGGTGCGCGATACTCGGCACAACTTAGCCAAAAGGCTGCGTGCATAACCATCCCGTTCGAACTATACTTTGGTCTCGTGTACTCGTTCGCTATTGTCAGCGTAAGGTTATTCAAGCACGTCTTTGCGTTTGCTAACTCTTAGCATCGGTTCCTTCCAACTCAAGTACATTGTGGTTCGGCACAAAGGCCTTCGCCTATCGATCCCGTTCAACCGAGTACTCGTACGAGCTTTTGAAAATATTAGACTTATTGTATGGAACATCCCAAGGCACAACGAGAGAGAGCGTACACTTCTTTTGTTTTCAACGAGCTTTCAAAACTGAGAAAATCGAAATGATGTCCAAGGACGTAAAGCCGTGCTCTGATACCAATCTGTCACGCCCCGCTCCCGCAGGAGCGATCGTCCTCGCTAAGGCGTGATGCCGCACGGGCCTAGGTTGCGCCCGTGCAAGGCCAAGTCCAGGAACGAGCGATTTGAGCTAGGCCACAGAGTCGCACAGAGTGTCCCCATTTGCAGCAGAAAGTAAATGAACACAAATTGAAGCGAATTCAAAACTCTTTATTGATTTTTCAAGAAGTTTACAAGCGGCGCTAGGCCGGTATTACAAATCGCTCAAGCTCTCTCTGAAACATAAAAGGCATGACAAGTGGCTTACAAGATGGAATGATTCATGGCAATGTTCCGATACATTATGTCCTGTATAGGGTGCCTCAGCTTCTGCAACGTTCCAAGGCACCAGTCCGCGCCTTAGCTCGTTCGATGGAAGCTCCGCACCCGCCGACGTTTCCTGCTTCCTGCAAGCAGACTGTGGGGTTATCAGTACATTGTTATGCACTGGTGGGGAGGCTAGCTCGCCCACAATGCTATCATTACCAAACACGTTCTATTTACTTTTGTGCATCTCTATCATTCATTGTCTTTCTAATCTTATCTTAGGATCAGTTTCATGGCATATTTCATAGCCTATCTCGTGTTGCCGAATACAAGTGTCGCATGAAAATATATGCATGACTTACCCATACTTACCGTCCGGCCTTCCCTGCCCAAAGTAAACCAAGTTAGTCAATAATTCATATGAAATGACTTAACGTAATTCATGTAACCATTCAATGTCAAGGGCGTGCCCCTGCCTCGGGTCCTAGCACGTCGTAGGCATGTTTTCTAACTCCTTTGCCGAACTACTCTTGATTACCTGGTGTGTTATATTCAAGCTTGTTCAGAAGGCACTTTGTTCAGTTAACTTAGACTACTTTGATTTCAATGCAAGGACTTGCACGTGGATTGCCACCAGCAAAGCCCACATAAATCTATATGCACCGGTCGCTGGCAAGTCAGCCAATATGGACATTTTTCCTGTGGCATTCTCATCTATCAAGCATGATGGCTGGTATACCTTGATAGACTATTGAATAACCGGCCCTACGTTTGGTTATGTGCCCAAGCCCGCACATTCTGTCCGCCCGTAGGCCATGATTCCGCCTAGGCCGGCCACGAAATCGTTGTTCGTTGCCCTTGGAATCCCTTTTCGCTCGTGTACGAGTTGTCCACGACCATTTCGTATTTTATTATCATTTTAACTTAACGGCTGTCTTGAGCCATAGGCTAACCCTTAGCCATAATGCGTTATCGACTAGGTTGGCGTCCGTACAGCGCGGGTAGCGAGCCCCGTTGTACGTGCCCGTCACACCTGTCGTTAACCATTCCTTTCTTTCTTATCTTTTCTTCATTCTTTCTTTTCTTTCTTTCTTTCTTTCGCTTGTTCATTCGTTCATTGATTCATTCACATATTCATTCATTTCATTCGTCGATTCATTCGTTTACTTATTCATTCATTCATTCATTCATTCATTTATACATTTTGCAACTCCCTGTGCGTGAGTCGCCTTGGCGACCCATTGGTCCCGTAGCCTTTCAATGTTGCTATATTCTACTCGGAGCGACTATGTCGATAGTCTTCCGTTTCATTGTTGTAAACCATTCATTTATTCATTGTTGAACGCATAAGGGGCTTGCACGTAAGCTTGTGCCTTAGCACGAGCGTGGAGCGCGGTACGAGAGTTCTCATATTTTCCATGTTCTTTTCCATATTCTATACAAGCATACATGATGGGATTATTCCCTTAGCTAGGTGCGTTGAGTCCTTTATTAGCATGCGCGGTGTTATCGCCTAGCGATTCTCGTGATAGTGTCCATATTTTTATGTGTCTAGGCTAAGCAAAGACGGGTTCATCGGAGCCACCCACCTTAGCGATGTTCGCATCGGCCGAGCGATACTCCGAGCGCGCCTTTGAAAGTCTAAGTCTGGATTCATCTTGACGGCCAATGTAAGTCTTGCATCGATTCTTCATCAGGTCGATGCCAACTCTTCGGGTCGACGGCTCGTTTGAGTCGTTGCACTTGCCGTTCGAATCGGCGTTCCGCTGGGGCGGAGCGGGTCATTACAGTTTAGACGAGTATTCATCCCCTAAGTCGATCTGCTCGACTTCATCTTCGGTAGGGGGTTCTCGTAGCTCGAAGCGAGATTCCCACTGTGCACCTAGGCGTTGAGCCCAGGGTTCTTCCTCGAAGAACTCCACTGTTTGATAATCGTCTTCTTCTTCTGAAGGATGTGTGGATGTCATGTTGACTGAGAACACTTTCCTGAAGATCGGGCCGATACTGGTGTCGGAGTCCCAAGTTGAAGCTTCAGATGAGTGAGAGTGTGTAGCCTCTTCCGCTTCTGAACTCTTCGGGGTCGTAGGAGGTGTGATGTAGCCTACCTCCCCGTCGAGTTTGATAGTAGTAGTCTTGTGGCTTCCCTTTTGGAGCTGGGGACCGTAAAGGAAGACGTCGGCCTTTGCCATAGTTTAGACCTTGGCCGCTTTTCAAGTCATAACCCATCTTTTGAATGAGGTACTTTGCATAATCGGTGTACCGATATACTTGCATTCTACCGGTGTCTAAGTTCTGGCTCGATTGACGGGAGGTCTTGATGACGCTCGACTTTGCTGAAAATGATAGGTTTCTCATCCTGGCTCTGGGATGGAACTATATAACAGACTCCTCGGTACGGGACGACTTGATTTACATAGTTAACAGTCGTTATTTGTGTTTACAACGACCGTAAGGCATTATCTAGAAATGCAGAAAACTAGAATAATTCAAAGACAACCTTTTATTGATAAAATACAGAATATTGTCCGGGGAATTACATCATCAAGATACGGGACGTCAACATTGGCAGATATGTACTCTCCTAATTCTTCTCAGTGAGAACTGGAGTAGCCTTGGATGATTCGGGAGAGCTCATCGGGAGTCTGACCCGTATTGGCTCTTGAACCTGTGCTAAGAGAGATATTGGGGCCTTCCCTCGTAGCTTGACTGCGAGGGGAGCCGACGATTGGGGAGGCTTCCCCTTGAGCCATACTTTGAGAGGTGCCTCAGCTGGTGCCTCGGAGACTGGTGTTTTCCCGCGCAACTTAACCACAAGAGGGCCGACACTTGGGGAGGTCTCCCCTTGAGTCGTATCTTCAAAGGGGCTTCAGTTGTTGTTTCAACCAAAGAGGTTGTTGCCCTCCCGCGTAGCTTGACCACGCTAGGGGCCGATGCTTGGGAGTTTCCCCTTGTGTCGCACTTTCAGAGCGGCACTGGTCATCATTTCTGCTTCAGTGTCGTCCTTTGCTTCGGCTTCTGCTTCGTCATCGACATCGTTGGCTTCATCGTCCAGATGAATTGATTTGTACAAATCGAAGACGGTAAAAAAGGCCTCAATCCCTCTGAACGGATCGACATCAGCAAACTCCGTTCTGACTATGCCATTGGTGGACACGTACTTCATGCATTGGTGGAGAGTAGACGGCACCACCATGTATTCATGTATGCATGGTCGTCCCAGCAGGATGTTATAATTGACGTCCGCATCTACGACGTAGCAAGTCACCTCAGTCTGGAGATCACCGATATGACATTTTAGCCGAATCTTTTCCAGCAGTTCGCTCTTGCTAGTGTTGAAGCCGCTGATTGTAGTGTTGGATGCAGTCAAGCGATGCATCGGGATCTCCAATGTCTGGAACAGAGTCCGAAGGATAATGCTAAGGGAAGACCCAGGGTCGATCTAGATCCGATCCACCTTGATGGCACCGACATACCCTGTATAATACAGTGGTCTGTTGTGTCGGTTGTTCTTGAGTAGCATGTCTTGCTGAGTGAACGTGATGTTGGGGATGATTTCCCCTACGCTATGGCAGTGCGGACATGCTGTTGGGTCTTCTTTAGGTTGTTTAACTTGACTGATGAAAGACTCAGCATCCTTCACCGCTTCACATAGAGCCTCTCGAGTATCTTTGGATAGTCGGCGGAGCTCAAATAGGGATAGCCAAGCCGGAGTACTAGCGAGCTGCGCCAGTATGCTGAAGTTGTGGGGTTTAGTTAACCCCAGAGCACCGTCTTTTCGTAGAAGCCTATCAAAACGAGCCTCCTTCTGCTTCTGTTTGTCGACTGCTGGAGGTTGGGATGAACCTTCCCCTTGGGCAGCCGTGGTGGTGATAGGAGGTGTCACTTCGACCGGAGTCTCCTCTTGCTGAATGTTCTGCTGTGAACGCGTCTGAACGGGAAGGGCCTCCTCAGGGGAGGAAGAAACCATTCGACAAGATTTGGTTTTCTTGCCTTTGCTCTTGGAGGTAGGATGTACCCCCGGTTGAGTCAATTCCGGAACTAGATCTCGGTGGACCCACTTGATCTCTCCCCGAGACGTCGTAAGTGGTATTAGTCAACTCACATTGTCGCGAGTTGGTAGAAGGTTAATTACTTCTATTGTCGCCTTTGGGATGGGGATGGCGCCATCTTGAGCTTCAGTAGGTAGCAAGGTGCCAAACTGGGGTGACACCTTGTTGGCGGAGACTGTCTTCTCTTCATAATCAAGCGAGATGACATTCGCATTGATTATGCGTTGTATGTAGTTCTTCAAGATATAACAATCTCGGGTTGAATGCCAGACGAACCGATGATAGTGACAGTACCTCGGGTCGCCTACCCTGTCAACCTTGTCGGGACGCTTTGGATCAGGCAACTTGATTTGTCGCTTTGTTTCAGCATCTCGAAGAGTTGCATGGTGTCTTCGTCATTGAAGGAGTAAACTTCCTTCAGTCTCAGTGCGGACGGTAGTTTCTGAACAGGACCTTGTGTGCTTTTCGAGGCATTCACAGTCAATGCCTGCTTTCCCTTCGGTTCGTGCCCATTATTGTTATTGGCGGCGCGTTTCCCCTTGTCATCGAACGCAGGAAAGCTAACCCCCAGAAGCCGAGCGTTACGTGCCTTCTTCTCGGCACTTTCGGTACCGATGATTAGCGAACTCCAATCTAGAGGCTGGGCGAAGTCGAGCCAGAGCTTGATTGCGAGCGTCATATTCATGCTGCAGGAATCTATCAACACATGCTCTGGTATACTTGGAGGTAACCTTAAACATGCCTAACGAAAGCGCTCGATGAAAGCTCGAACGGCCTCTTTCTCCTTTTGGACCACTTCTATCAGAGACGACATTCCTTTCCTCCGTCGTAGAATCGGTCAAGGAAAAGATGCGTTAAGTCGTCGAAAGAGGATATGCAGTTGTCAGGGAGACTGCAGTACTAGTCGTAGGCAACTCCCTTCAGTGCCCCGATAAACAAACTTGTAAGTAGGGCGTCTTCCTTCGGGAGATGTCCCGTCACAGATTGGAAGTAGGTCAAGTATCGGTGGGGAGACTCCTTCCCATCAAATGGTGTCAATGTTTGTGGTTTATATTTGGGGGGAATAAACCACTTTGTTCCACTCGGGAGTATAAGGTTGCCGAATTCCAAGCTTCTGGCGTTCCTCCTGTTTAGTTCGCGCTTCAAAGCGATCGTGCAAGTCTCTTACCATCTCAACCAGCTCCTCCATAGAGCTAGGAGCAGGTGAGGGAGGTAAAGTGTGAAGCTCGGTACCCGAAGGAGCTGATATCCGAGGTACAGTGTGATGATCTGTTCCTGAAGATACCCATTGAGGGGGTATACTTAATTCTTCGTTAGCCCCAGGATCAGAACTGGTAGATGTCGGTGCCCTTGTCAAAGGTTGAGAAGTCAGAGTATTTCGAATCTCAAACACCACTTGGGTCAAGGATTACATAGTGGTGGAGAGAGTCTTGAGGCCATCTTCCAAGGTATCCATGCGTCGTACGAGATCCGGAGCTGAAACTTCTACTTCTTCCTCGTCGCCACCCCCTGCCATGTAGACAGGCATGACATAGGTAGAAGTGGATGGATTGGTCGATGCTTCACTTTCGGTCTCGCTTTCTTATGAAAAGGTTGGCCTAAGAGCTTCTTCTTCTGATGCCTCGTACTAGCTAACCCTAGCTACATCAGTGTCGGTTCCTTGATGGATATCCTCATCCTCGAACGAGGGGTTGTCGTGGACAGTCGGGGTCTAATCACCCCCAGCTTGTATCGTCTTCCTCCTCAACCGAGTATTCTGGAATACCCCGGTTAGCGAGACTACTGCTTTGCTTTTCTTCGGTCGGCTTTTCGACGGACCAGCCGAGGTCGAGGAGTTGGTGGTGTTTGTTTTTCTCCCAGATGTATGGGAATTGGAGATGACATAGCACAAGGCGACAGGAGGTTTTGTCTCGTCGTCGATTGGTACCCTTTTTTTGAGACGATGTCGGATGGATACGGCTGGTTGCAACCGCTGAAATACAGACTGCCTTGGTGGTGCAGCCGTTGTTTTGCAACAGCAGCAATTGATGGTGACCATAGCACAAATATGTCCCGCGAGGGGCACATTGTGCATGGAGGCCATCTCTTCCGATCTATGTCTGTTAGTGAGCACATTGCGTAGATCATGTAAGGAGAGTTTCACATTCGCACCCGCTTTAGGCGCATGGTAGGGCCAAGCGCCGGGGTGGTTATGTGAATGTTGCGTCCCCTGATCTAGATCCAGAGCATGAAATGTGCCAAGATCGTTGGTGGGAGAGCAACATGTATTGCGACTTGAACCAACTTCATGCGCACAGCCTACGTGGGCACATGGGTTCAAAGCCGCAAGATTTGCCCCACCCAGCTTGGTTACATGCGCAGGGGATGCGCCCAAGTGGGAAGGGGACTTCGAGAGTCGACTCATTGCTGGTGCCAAAGCACTCGAGTTGACTCTGTAGTCTGTACAGCTTACCATCAGCTGTGCGTATGACTTTCAGCGCGCATTTCTGATTCGCTGCTGGCATAGCACGTTTGGGACGCATGGCCCGTGCTGCCTTGGACTTCTTCGTACTAGCCTGTAAAGGCGTATAGTACTCAAAATCCAATTCTTCCTCGCTATAACAGCGAGTGATTCTGTCAAAGATAGAGGTCTTCTCCTGCACATCAGAGCTCATGCACGGGAAAGCGGCTACGCCTTTGTTCCGTCGACGCATCTTCTTCAACTGGGAAGAAGGTTGGGAGTTGCAGTTAGCACTGCGCTTTCCTGGCAGATGCGCTGCACCAGTAGCAACATTTTGCTTGCTGAGAACATCAGCATGAAGGACTGGCTGCGTCAGTGCAGCTTCTTCAGTTGTGGTGCTCGGCGCATCGCCTTTGCGCACCCAGACTTGGCGAGCCTTCTACGACTTTGGCAGCCGCTTCGAAGGACTCACGCTGCCTTCAGAGATAAACTCGTCATACGCCTGTTGATTGAGGTGTACCACAAGCGTCTTGTGGGAGAAGTCGAGCTTGTTGTCGTCAGACTGCGACATGACCTTCTCGTTGGAAGAGAAAGTAGTCCCCAGCAGAGTCGCCAGCTTGTTTGCCATTAAACAAGTTGTGGAATGAACTTTTTATTTAATTACAAACAGAACAGAGTACAATGTAGGATTTCGATGTAATCCTTAGAGTACACTTTTGTTTTTTATCTGGAAACCGTGACGATGGAGTGAGTGGTAATTCTTTGACTCCGTTGACGATCTGACGACGATCTCGAACTCTATGAAAGTCCGAATTGCTCTGGAACGAGCAGCGACTTGAAGAGGATTGAGACTCTTGCAAGTGCTCTGGATGCTAAAGTGGTTGAAAAATGTTCAAGAAGTGGGGCTTCGAGAGATTTCGAAGGAATGGTCCTTCTATTTATAGGCAGCAGAATGATCTGCTTATGCGCGTATATGCGACGCGCGCATGGAGAACTTGCACGTAGGGACGCCACGTTGCTGACTTTGTTGGGTGCATGGACGATGCGCCAGGGAGCTGGAATTAAATCTATTTGAACTGCACTGTTGAGCTGCGGAGGAGCTGACACGTGGCAGTTGTTGAGATTCGGTTGTTGCTGAAATCTTGGGTGGTTAGCACCCATTCGTAGGCAGAACTGAGTCAATGACACGTGGCGCGTGTTCATGGCTCAGATCTTTGTACGTTGATCTGGGTGGATGCGCCTAAAATTGGGCACACGAGGAGACTCAACTTCTGACTTTTGAGTTCAGAAGCAAGTCTGGGCGCATAGCTTTTGAGGCGCATGCAGAGTTCTGGACGCATGGCTATGGAGGCGCATGCAAATTCTGGGCGCATGGCTATGAAAGCGCATGCGAGTTCTGAGCGCATGGCTATGAAGGCGCATGCGAGTGACTAGTCAGCCACGTGGCAGAGCACAGCCGTAACCGGCAAAAGGATAATGATCGCGTCTCTTCGTCTTCTGCAAAAGCTGACTGCTCAGACTTCGAGACGCGTGTTGTCATTTCTGTCATGTAACATTAAATGCTTTGATGGATGACGAGCTTATGTGGGCGCATCTGTCTGTGCTCCATTGGGCGCATCAGCATGGAGCGCATGGTGCTGAGGGGCGCATTTGCTACGTGACACATCTCCTTTGGTCAGACTTGCTGAGTCTTTCGAGGCATTGATGACTCTTTGACTTAGCTGAATTTGAGGTGGCAGATTCATCGTCATTAATGCAGGTTCATTGCACTAACTTCGGAGAATTTTACCACTTGGCGCATGAGTTTGATTTGCCCTGGCCTATAAATAGCAGTGTAGAGAGTTTGCTCATTCTTTCATCCAAGCTTCTCATTTGAGATGAACTCGACCGATCCTCCTCCTTGGCAAGATGTTGCACTGCGAATTGTGGATCTCCTCGTTCAAAGAAGCTTTGATTTTAACGACGAACTCTTTCAAGAGACTGAGATGCGCTGGGAGAGCTATGGGCACAACAACTTATGTTCGAACCCCTTGTCGGCAGTGTTCGTCTACGAGATGGCGTTGGATGCCTGTTGTATCCAAAGACCGGGGTCGTCGTGCCCCGACTTCCGTTATGCTGGAAGAGCCACCGGGTTTGGATTGATTGCCAACCTGCGTTCTGCTCAATAAATGCTTCATTGGCGGAAGCACTCATGTGTTTGACGAGGAAGTTATTTGCTCTGATGAGAAGTTTTGATGCACCTGAACTGAGACGTCAGAGTGATGCGCCGCTAAGACGTCAAAGTGATGCGCCCAGTTTGTAGTTTAGGCTAGGCTTCTTTGTAGTAGACTTTTTATTGTAACAAAGAGTTTGGACATGTAAGACTTTCATGTGAAATAAAAATATGATCTTCATGTGCCTCTTTTCTTTGTTGTCTTCTAATTGCCAACATTTTGTCTTTGGTCTTTTGGCGCATGCTGTTTTGGAGGCGCATAGGAGTTCTGACCTTGGATGCGCCTGAAATTCCATGCTTCTACACAGCCTAGCGGTGGGTCGGGACGGGAAAGTCGACCTCGCAGGGATCGAGGGGAACAACTCGGTTTGTCTATTCTTTCTTGTGTTTCAAGAACAATTTTTGGTTATTGCTATGTTTTTATTTTGCATATATTGCTTCAATTGTCTATTCTCTGTGTTTCAAGAACATATTTTGTATTTTTTTCATAGACTCCAAGTTGGGAAGCTTCAGCTATGTCTATATGCAAATGTCACTTCCTTCTTTTTGTTCAGTTTGTTCATATATCGTAGATCTTTTCTGTAGACTTCAAGTTTGTTCATAGAACACTCCCTCTCAATTTTTGGTATAATTTTTTTTAAGTGAAGAGGCAATGAAACCGAACCAACCGAAACCGAACTTTTTTAAACTCGGTTCGGTTGTGTTCGGTTTTTGTAAAAACAGTTCGGTTTTCGGTTTTGAAAAAATAAGTTTTTTGGTTATGTCGGTTTTTACAAAAAACGGTTCGGTTTGAACCGAACTGAACCATTGCACACCCCTATATATATAATTGCTTTAAAAGTATCAGCTAATTTTAAAGAATGATGTCACGACTTGCTCCAAAATTTAGAAAGAATCCTAAATCCAAAATTTCTCCCCCCCCCCCCCACCACACACACATACTACCCCTCTTATAAAACCTTCACCCTAGTCTTTACCTCCCCCTCCCTCCACCAAATCTCTAACCCTAGCCGTTACCGTCACCTCTCCACCAAACCCCTAACCCTAACCGTAATTGATGCCCTACTAACCCTAGCACCCCTCCGCCTCCCTCTCCTACCTACCAACCACCCATCCCTAACCAGCATGTTTTCCTACTCCCACCTATCTGCAAAGAGACCCCCACTCCCCCCCCCCAACACATACCAACACCTGTCATACCTTCCGGACCAACCGCCTATTAGCAGGCCCCCTATCTATGGACCCCACTACGACCTACCAAACCTCTCGCCTCCTCTTTCCTCCCTTCCTCCTTTCTCCCTGTCTACAACCAGGATAACCTTTATCTGCTCGTCTTCATCAACTAGTCAAACATAGTACATCTTCTTGTCAACAGATACCAATTCAGATATGACGATCCTCGAAGCCATACACATTAATGGTTTGATTTAGTTCTTGCTCGTGTTCTTTCGGTTGGTTCTCTTGTCTTTGAATAGGCTCTACTCCGACAAGGTACTCTGGCGTCTTTGATCTCTTACTTCTTCAAGAGTTTGACGACCCTCTTTGTTGTGTTGATTTTGTTGTGTGCTCTTGATCATAGTAGTTGATGATGGTAAAGTTGCTCTTGTTGATGATTCTTCCTCCTTTGTCAACTTCAAGACAGATTTACGCCTAACCGCAATCTCTCTTCGGTGCAAAGAATTATTTGTAATGGTTCAATGCTATCAAAAAATGCTTTGAACAACAAAGCCTCCACTGTCACTTTATGAAGTTACCATTGGACTCCAAGGGTCCCAAGTACAACTCTTGGTTTTAGAATGACAACAAGGTAATTGGTTGGGTGTCTTACTTAATGGATGCTCGTTGCTATACCCTATTATGTCTCTAAAAATTGCCAAGAAAATCTGGACGCATCTTCGGTCCTTATACTCGTCTAATTTAGCAGAAACTTTATGACATCTTTCAAATTGACAATACAACCACACTATGAGATAATTTGCAGGACTTTTGTGCTCTTTTCAGCGGCCTTCTTGAATAGTAGAATGTCTTTTAGCTGATCTCCTCTGATCCCATTACTCACCAACAACGAGAAGCTTTTGTTAGCATCCTTCTCTTGGCTCAGTTACCATCTATTTTTGAGGGCGTGCGCTCACTGCCTCTCTCTCAGCATAACACTACTTCTGTGACGACTATCTTGTCGCTAATTTATCGTGTCTATGTTATCCTTTGTATTTATCGCGTCCTTGTTGACTGCTCTTGCTACTCGTGGCCAGGGACATCATTATCATTTTTTTAGTCTGGACAAGGCACTTTTGATTTATTACCCGGGGGTATGGTTATTGCCCGTGGTCGTTTTCCTTTACTTGTGCGAAATCGTGGTACCTAGTAACCCAGGGATAGAAATGTGGCAACTGTGCTAGATTATATTATGCCTATTGTTGGGTTCCAATCATTGCAAATAATGGTGTTAGGAGAAACATGGTTATCCTGATGATACATCAACTGCCAGATAAATATTTGCCTCTATTACTGCTCCTCCACCTTCACCACCTAGTAGCCAGATGTCCTTTTATCGTGATGAACAGTGACAATTGCATCGACTCCTTTCCTTTATAGCTCCTGCCAATCTTTCCTCTCCCTTAGGTATCTTTCCTATTTAGTTCTCATTTGTGGGTTGTTGATTCCAGTGCCTCTCCCTTGGATCTTGCTTCTAGACCTCATAAACTCATTTCTATGGCTAACGTTCTACTATTCTTGCTCGGTACAGCTTATTTATTGCTTACTCAATTTTTACATTTAAAAATACTCACATTGTCCTATCATTGCATCATATATTTTTATCTATTCATCATCTTACACATGATTATAACTGCTCGGTAATATTTTATCTACCTCACTTTGTGATACAGGACCTTCTGACGAAGTAATGGATTAGTTGGGGGGAGGCATGAGTATAATGGATTTTACTATTTAGGTCATTTGTTCAGTACGTCAATTGATGTTCCTTCCATTTAGTACCATAAAAGACTTGGGCATCCTTCATTATCTTCCTTACACATTGCGTTCTCTAATTTATCTTCGTCTGAATTAAGTTGGGAGTCATGGATTATTGGAAAGCATAATCACTTCTTTTAATCATGTTAATAAAAGATATGATTCACCTTTTACTTTAATTCACAGTAACATTTTAGGTCATATTAAGTTTCTGAGTCTGCATGTCTATATATACTTTTTCACTTTTATTGATGATCACTCACATATAGCATGGTTATGCATTCTTTGGTCTAGGTCTGATCTTTTATCTTTTTTAAATCTTTTTGGTTTAAATTTCTAATCAATTTGATGTTTGCATCAAGGTTCTTTGTACTAATAATGCTAAGAATATATAAGCAGGGAGTTTCAAGCATAATCCAATCTTTCCTCTCCCTTAGGTATCTTTCCTATTTAGTTCTCATTTGTGGGTTGTTGATCCCGGTGCCTCTCCCTTGGATCTTGCTTCTAGACCTCATAAACTCATTTCAATGGCTAACGTTCTACTATTCTTGTCCGGTACTGCTTATTTATTGCTTACTCAATCTTTACATTTAAAAATACTCACATTGTCCTATCATTGCATCATATATTTTTATCTATTCATCATCTTAACATTTTATCTATCTCACTTTGTGATACAGGACCTTCTGACGAAGTAATGGATTAGTTGGGGGGAGGCATGAGTATAATGGATTTTACTATTTAGGTCATTTGTCCAGTACGTCAATGGATGTTCCTTCTATTTAGTGCCATAGAAGACTCGGGCATCCTTCATTATCTTCCTAACACACTGTGTTCTCTCATTTATCTTCGTCTGAATTAAGTTGGGAGTCATGTATTATTGGGAAGCATCATCATTCTTCTTTTAATCATGTTAATAAAATATATGATTCACCTTTTACTTTAATTCACAGTAACATTTTAGGTCATATTAAGTTACTAAGTCTGCATGTCTATATATACTATTTCACTTTTATTGATGATAACTCACATATACATGGTTATGCATTCTTTGGTCTAGGTCTGATCTTATCTTTTTTAAATCTTTTTGGTTTAAATTTCTAATCAATTTGATGTTTGCATCAAGGTTCTTTGTACTAATAATGCTTAAGAATATATAAGCAGGGAGTTTCAAGCATTATGTCAGACTCATGACATATTTCATCAAACTTCCTATTCGTATACTTCTTAGTAAAATTGTATTGTGGAACGAAAGAAGCAGCATCTTCTTGAGGTAGTCACTCTCTCCTTCGTATGAAGGTTCCCAGAAAATTTTGAAATTTTTTGGTCTTAGTTGTTTGTTTTATATAAACTGCATACTCTCTCATAACCTTGACAACATATCACCTTTTTCTATCATATTTTTATAGGAAAAACCCTTTCATGTTGCTCCAAAGATATTTGATTGTCTTTGTTATACTCATAATCTTGGACCTCAGATGGATAAACTTCTACAAGTTAATGGTCTTTGTTGGTTATTCTCGAACACAAAATTGTATGTTTGTTTTGATCCCACTAATTCGAAAGTGTTGTTAATTTCTATACGATAAGACCTACTTTACCTCTTTATACTATTCATATCTCCTTCATCCACCATTCATGCTCCTATCTTACCTTCATACACTTATCTATATTTTTCATCCTATGGCTCCCTATCACCAAGTGTTAAGACAGAGAGACAAGGTCATCCCTCTACATGCCACTATCACTCCGTATAGCACCGATGATTCTTCTACAACTACTACAGTACAACCTTCTGCTCCTTCTCCACCACAGCTCACTTCAGATAAAGGTTTATCCCTTTCTAATGCTTTATGCAAGGGTAAGCACTCTTGTACCACTACTAATCATATTTCTCACTTTGTTTCTTATTACCGATTAACTATATTTGCTCGTCAATTTCTTTCTTCCATGGTTGTCATTACCCTTCCTTCATCTATTTAGGAAGCACTTCAATATCCAGGTTAGCTACAGTTGTGGTTAAGAAACTTCATGCTCTGAGCTCTAGTCAGACTTGGAAATTGGTACTCTTGCCCTCAGGTAAAAAGATGGGTTGTAAGTGGGTACTTAATGTTAAGCGAAATCCAGATAGTCCGGTTGATATGCTCAAAGTCTAATTAGAGGCTAAGAGCTTTACCCAACGGTGTCGTTTGGATTATGGTGAAAAAAATTCGCTTGTTTCTAAATTAACCTCTATTTGAGTTCTCATATCTTTGGCAGTTTTCAGGAATTGGCCATCGGTTGACATAAAGAATGCCTTTCTCGACAGGGATCTTTCGGTGACTCTTTTTGTGCAGCAACCTCTAGGCTTTGAGCGATCAGAGTCTCTGTTCTATCTCCTGAAGAAGTCCTTGTATGGTGTGAAGTAGTCACCACGTGCACAATTTAACAAATTTAGCAGTCTTACAACAGATTGATTTGCTAATAACAGCTCAAATACATCCTTATTTACACATTGGAGGTCTTAAGACAGTTATTTTACTTATTTCTGTGGATGACATCATCATTACCGAAGATGATTATACTGGCATTTCAAAGGTAATAGATCACTTAGCCTTTTATTTTAACAAAAAGGACTTGGACCAGTGAGGTACTTTCTTGATATTGAGATAATGCAAAGTTCCAAAAGATTGCAGCAATGTTAGTGCAAATATGTGTTAGACCTTCTATTTGAGATATGATTCCTAGGTTGCAGACTAGCTGACACACTTATGGATTCAACGGTTAGCTATCACAATTGAGCTCTTCATCAAATACTATTTTATTTGATCCAAAACGTCATAGACGACTTGTTGGAAAGCCGATTTATCTTAAAGTCACTCGTCAAACCTATGTGATCACAATAAGCCAGGATTCTATGCTACATAAAGAGAACTAGACTATGGCCTTCTCTACAAACTTTCTTCTATTGTCACTCACGGCCTTTGCAGACACTGGTTTTGCAAGATCAGTTGATAATCGTCATTCTACCAATGGTTACTTTATTTTCTTGGAAGACAATCTGGTTACACCAGCGGAGTAAAAAGCAAAATGTTGTCGCTTGTTCTTTTGCTAACGCTGAATATAGTCATGACATATGTTGTCTCTTAGTTGATTTAGCTCAACTCACTCCTTACACATTTTGGTGTCACCCCATCTTCTCGAGTCTCTTTCTACTGTGACAACAATGCTACGATCCATACTGCCGAGAATCTAGTCTTTAATAAAAGAACTAAGAATATTGAGATAGATTGTTATTTTATTTGAAATAAAGTGAAAGAAAAGAAGGTTGTCCTACAACACGTCTTCTTCATCTTACCAGGTAGATATCCTCATTGAACCTCTCCCTCTACCTTCATTTGTTCGATTGTTATCATGGTTTAGCATGATTGATATCTATGCTCTAGCTTGCGGGAGTCTTACTTAATTATTCTTGTATACCTTACTTTAGTCCCACATCACCTGAGCTAAACAAGGATGTCATGACTTGCTCCTAAACATGTACCAAGGCTACTCGAGTTTTATTCATATCAATAAAATGAGTGATCTCTAAATTTCAAAAAGAATGGGCATTTTCATGAAGCAGCATGTATGTATTTATAATTCTGAAATTGCTCACTGCTCAGGCAACCAATTTAAAAGAGTTACAGAATAGCTACTTCACCCCCAAGGAAAAATGCTACCAAGAATGCAATAAATCAATACCTTTAGAATTATATATTAGGAAGCAAAAAAACATTACGACCGGAAATAAGGTTATACCACTTGGTGAGATTTTCATTCTGACAAAAGTTGCTTGTTCAGGCTCCCTTCTGAGAATATCAGCAGCAACTGGAACAGGATGTACTCCATGCAGATCACCAGAAACACTATGTGATTGGATCATGCTAGCTGAAGCTGCTAACGGCTTAATGTCACAATTCGCAGTGATAGCATCTGGTATAGCTTGAAATAAGCTATTACACTCTGGCCTCTGTTTAAAGTAAGTATGAAAGACATGATGCAGTCATTTAGATTGACCTAAATTTTGGTGTTGAAGAAACTTCCCAACTGACATCAAGACTTAAACCAAGAAACAAATTCTGCAAGGATCATTAACTTGTTAAAAAAACAGCTCACTAATGCATACTGTAGAATCCATTAATGCCTAATAACAAAGAACCACACACATTTGAAATCAAGAATCGCAATTCTAAACAAATTATGCAAGTCATTATTTTATTTTTCGAAAAAAAAGCTAAATAATGCATAAAATTGTAATATATAAAATTGACAGATAATTCGAATATGATATAAACATAGAAAGTGTATCTATACATATCTTCTAAACAAATGGTACCTGATGCCAATATTTGTTAAAAAAAGGATAAAGAGTCAGATTTGGATCAGATTACTAGTATTTGTTTGTACCCCTGACAAGTACAGCTCACAAAGGTTTCTTTGATTTTGCTAGACTGACAGATCGATGTCCATTTTCTATACCAATTCTAAGAGAGATTAATTATAACTTCATAACTTATGGTGATACCTTTCTGGTAACTATTATTTTATATCAGTCCTTTCCTCTAATGTTGATTCAAAATAAAACTTGGATTCTCAAAGACTCAAAGTTAAAATGCAAATTCAGCTCTTTAGAATGTTCGGAATCCATAACCTATAATGTTTTTATCCACTAAAGGAGTGTGCTACAAATTGAGGAGGAGAGGATTTTCTCTACTGCCTAAATCTCCTAAAAGCGGAGACCTTAGGTATAGGGCAAGAAGGTCAAGAAAAGAAGACTTTTTCAAAATTCTTTACAATTTAAGATGTGTTATACAAACTGAAAAATAAAGCACTCTCGTCGTAATGTCTATGTCCCAATAAATAAAAGCAATTATAAAGAAACAAATTTAAATGAATAAGTGGCAGTTATTGACCTTACGAAAGATTTAAAAAATAAAGAACATCACTCTAACATTTGGGAAAGAACACAATCCTTGATGCTGTCAATTGTGTGTTTATGTAAAGAACTTACAAGATCTCCATTAGTGTGCAAATAGGAATCATTGAGTTGCGCATCAACTGTTAGAGTATCTTCGACGTCTGATCCCTCTACACTCTCAAACACATTAGCACTGGCACCAGGAGACTTCGGTGAAGTTGGTCTGATAAGATTCCTGACTCTTTTGTTTGAATTTGCAAATGCAGACTCCTTTTTACCTGAAGACATGTTACTGACCCATAACTAGGGAAAAAAGTTGCAATGTAGATCTTGAATGAATATCTATTTGTAAAGAAGAAAATTTTAGATTCTTATACATGCATGTAAAATTTAAATAAACATCTAGAGCTAGGAAACATAAACTCTCCAAAAATTGGTGACATGTTCATGCCGTTGTGTCGGTCACGACATTGACATTTCAAAATATACTAGGACACTAAATCAATACCATGTCCATGTTGCTATTATTGTATCATGTCATATTTGTGGCCAAGCAACATTAGATATGTGGTAATGATCACAGAGTTGTACGATATTATTGATGGGTTCCATCCTCAATTCGAGGTGTGTGGAAGGACAGTCTGGACAACGTGAAACGTCGGCAGAGTTGCGACAAATACGATAGAGGATCGGTGGCTGAACTGAGGTTCAAAACAGAGCCAAAACAGCAGCCGCGAGATACCGACGGCATACCAGTATTTTTGGGGTTTCGTCATAGAACCCATTCTGAAGGTCTAACGGCACCACGGTATAACGACGGTATACTGCATGTCGAGATTCGATTCAGAAGTAGGCCCAAGTCAGCATGTTTTTGACGTATGATATAATCTTGACGGCTATGATTATTGTTGGATTAATTTAGGGATTTCCTAATCCTAAATTAGGGTTTCTTAACCTATATAAAGAGGCTAAGAAGAGTTGTTAAGAAGAAGCTCATACGAGAGATTCAAGGAATCAAGTCCACATGAATCTAAAAAAATGTCCATACTTTGCTCTTATGGTTCGCCTTTCTAGACAGATTGAAGGAAATATTTGTTTGAGTCTTCTTCTTTGTTCAGAGAGATCATCTCAGGGTTGGATGAGTGATTTCAATTGTAATATTCTTCTTTCTTGATAGTGGTGAGGGGTTAAATTTTGAGGCAAATGGTTCAACATATATTATAATCAATCTTGTATTATTGAGATATATATATTGGGATTTGTTCAAGTGACATAGTCACATAACATATATTGTGTTTGATCTATCTTGGTGCTTGTGTGAGACGGGGTTTGCTATCTTCAGGTGGGTTGGTGTAATTTTTGCATCATTTTAAGGCCAAGAATTGGTATCAGAGCTCTCATATTTTCGAGAGGAAAGGTGCAACCATGTCTCCGGAGCAGATGAAGTATGGTTACCCTCACAAGGGGAACTAGGCGATCTGGAAAAAAAAGAATGGAGATCTACTCTAGTGCAAATATTTGTATGGTCCACAGTGCTAAGCCATCGAACAAATCTGCTAATGACTGGAAGAAGTTGGATCATAAGGCTCTTTGATTCATTCGCCAATGGCTGGACAATTCGGTGTTTTATCACGTGTCTATGGAGAGTTCAACAAAAACATTATAGGAGAAGCTGCATTTACTGCATGAACGGAAGACGGAGGCCGACAACAAAGCATTTCTTATTCGGCAACTCATTAACTCGAAGTACACGGAGGATTTCTCGGTAGCACAACATCTGAACGAGATTCAGGGAATCATCAATCAACTATCGACGATGAAGATGGTAATTGAGGATGAGCTTCAGACCATGTTATTTTTTAGTTCTCTACTGAAAACTTGGGAGACATTGGTGGTGTCTGTGAGTAATTATGCACCTGATTGAGTTGTCACGATGGATGTAGTCAAAAATAGTTTGTTGAATGAGAAGATCCGACGTAAGCAATTAGAACCGTCGTAGAAGTCCGTTCTAGTTGCTTCCTGCGGAAAAGGAAGGCTCATGTCACAGTCGAGAATAGGAAGGAGTTCTCGGGATCTTGCGAGGGCGGATCGCAAGGAAGACTATTATCATTGTGGCAAAAATAGTTATTTTAAACGGGACTGCATGAAGATCAAAAATGATAAAGCTAAAGGTCAGGACGATCAAGAAGATTTCACGGGTAAGGAAGATCTCATCATCGCAACAACAGACGCATAGGAACCTTGTGGTACGTGTAATGACAGTGAATGAATCTTAGACACAGAGGAGTAGTATTACGCCACTCCACGGAGGAGGATCTTTAAATTATAACGAAATGGTAGGTCTGGGCTTGTGAAGATGTGCGACAAGGGGATAGCTGCAGTTGTAGGCATTGGTAGCGTATACTTGACTACGGAGTATGGCGGGAAGCTCATTCTCAAGGGGGTTCGTCATGTACCGAGTTTGCACTATAACTTGGTATCGATAAGAAAGCTGGCAGATAATATCTTTCGCAATATATTTGGAGACAAAGATTGAAAGCTTACGAAGGATTTCCAATTGCTGACTTGAGGAGATATATAGTGTAGCATTTACAGGCTCAAGTTCCTGAAGTGTACATGCAGGCCACAGACATCGAATGGAGGCTCGAAGGATATTCGTCGGGAACTTGTTAAGGGGAGTCTTCAAGATAATATAAGGTATAAAAAGAATTCGATTAGTCGAGACAGCTTCGATTGGAGGTGCGTCAATGATAGTGGGTCAGTCTGTCGATCCTATGACAGCTAATCGGTCTCCAAGTGGGGGATTGTTCTACGGATCCGATTTTGGTAACAGGTAGTTTGCTAAAGCTTAACGAAGTAACATCGGGTTCAGCAGTTCGAAGATAGAAAGGAATCAAGGAGTGCAGTAAATTCAAGCTGAGACGGGTACATCTTCATTTGCATAGTTTAGGAAGAACTATGGATCATCGATGACGTACACATCACATAATGTTCTGCTCAGGAATGCAGGTGTACGAGGAAACTTCAGTGTTGAACACAATGGTAGACGGGTTCAGGAGCTTGAATCTTGAGAGAACCACACCGTCTGCTTGGTTGGACTAGCCAAGGGTAAGAAAGTTCGACGAAACGGGAGCACGTTTCGGTGGAAGACAAGTCGAGGACAGACGACCAAGACTTATGGTGAAGCTGATGGTAAAGGACTTCTGGTTTGCCCGAGTTATTGACGTCGGGGATATTCCAGTTGTAAGGGAGGTGCTACGCATGGCAACTAGCGTTGACGTAATGGTCGAGAAGCTGGAGATGAAAGAAGATGCAAAGCAGTCCGAGGGATTCAAGATCGATAATGAAGGAAAGCAGGAACTCTTTCGCAGGACGACAGGCATGGAGTCTAGTTAAGGAGCTACAGGATCAACATCTCTCACCAAACTGAAGGGGGAGTTTGTTGGATTCCAGAATCGATTCGAGGTATATGGAAGGACAGTCTGGACATCGTGAAGCGTCGACGGGAGTTGCAACAAAGAGGATGGAGGATCAGTTGTTGAAGTGGGGCTGAAACAGAACCAAAAACACAAATTGCGGTATACAGACGACATACCAGTATTTTTGGGGTTTCGTCACAGAATCTATTCTGAAGGTCTGGCGGTACAGCGCGGTGTAGCAGCGGTATACCGCCTGTCGGAATTCGTCTCAGACGTGGATCCAAGTTAGTATGTTTTTGACTGTGTAATCTAATCTGGACAGCCATCATTATTGTTGGGCTAATTTAGAAATTTTCTAATCCTAAATTAGGGTTTCTTAACCTATAAAGAGGCCAAGAGGAATTGTTAAGGAGAAGCTCATACGAGAGATTCAATGGAGTAAGTCAACAGGAATCTAAGAGAGTCTGTACTTTGCTCTTAGAGCTCACCTTTCGACACAGACCGAAGGAAAGATGTGTTTGAAAAGTCATCTTCTTTGTTCAGGGAGATCATCACATAATTGGGTGAGTGATTTCAATTGTAATCTTCTCCTTCTTTCTTGAGATTGGTGAGGGGTTAAACTTAGGGGAAAAGGGTTCAACATATATTGTAATCAATCTTGTTTATTGAGATATATAGATTGGAATTTGTCCATGTGACATAGTCACCGAATATATATCGTATTTGCTCTCTTGGTATTTGTGTGAGACGGAAATTTATTATCTTCAGATGGGTTGATGTTGTTTCCAGGACGTTTTTTAGGCCAACAATTATCACAATTATTCAATACTCATATTATGTTTGCTAAACCGAACTTCCATATAAACCAGCAATTTTATAGCAGGAAAGACAGGTAAAAGTTCACAAAGATGATCCCAGGTTGCAGCTCAACATTTCAACATATCCGGTAATCAGGATTGATGACTTCAAGGCAAACACCATATTTGATTTATATAATTAAATCTCCCCATCAGACACTAAAGAGGTTTTAAGCTTCCTTAAGAAAACACTGTTCATGCAAGCATACACATATCCTGAATGTTAAAAAAACCTTCATGTTTGGGTCATAATATAGATGCTGCATTTATTATATGTTGCCATAAGCACTGGAACATGATCATGTTGGAGTTCAGTATGGATTTGGTAACAGCATATCCAAATCTGATTAAATATTTGATTTGATTAGATTTGGACGTCCATAGTTAGTGCTGGGCTATTTTAGCTGTATAGGATTCTTATTTTATGTTTTCCTATTTAGAAAATCATATTATGACCTAAAATTAGGTTTCTCATCCTATTTATATGAGGTGATGGTGGAGGCACAAAGCATAGCACAAAAGTTGAGATTCGTAGTGCTCGTCCAACGAAAATCTAAGAGAAAGTCCGCACTTTGCTCTTAAGGCTACGCCAAACAAGACAGAAGGAAGGAGGAGATCTAATTGAGGAGTCATCAACTTTGGTTAGGAAGATTGCTACGGATTGGTGAGTGATTTCATTGTAATCTCTGTCGTTTCTTCTTGAATGTGGTGAGGGAGTTGAACCTATTAGAGCAAAGGATTCAATATTGATTTTTTGTCAATCTTGTAATTTCATCTGAGTTATATAGATTGGAATTTGTCCAGGTGACGTAGTCACCATCATATACTTGTCTTTATCTGTGCTTGGTGTTCGTTCAACGGGATGATTATTTCATGTGGGTTGGTCTAAGTTTCTGTTGTGGCAACATCTCAGACACGGTATTGGAGCACTTGTAGGACTTGTTCGATTCCCAACATTTGGTATCATAACCCAAGGTTACAGGGGCGGGTTTGGACAGCTCTAATTGGTTCGAGATATGGTTTTAAACGTTCACGTGTATAATCGAATTATATGGACTCTTCTCAAGGTGGAGTAGGAACATCAACTACACGAATTGGCTTCAAAGGTGGGTCTGGCGAGCTCAAGGTGGAGCAAGACGTTGTGGTTGGCACACAATGGTGGTTTGGATGAACATGTCAGGTTTGGTTCTGTGGTCGAACAGATCGAGATGATAATATATTAGATCTCCATGGTGCTCGGTTGGCGGGAATGAGCAAAGGTAGCCGGAGTGTGCTAAGGTTGTTCGGCTATTGGGAACGAGCAAGGATTCTCATCTAGAGCCGGGTGTGCTAGGTTGCTCGGTCATCGGAAACGAGCTAAGGTGGAGATCGTTGGATTGTAACTCGTTTCCATTTTCGGTTGAGCGCTCAAAATGGGTGACAATGGAGTTGATAATTTAGTCCCACATCAGATAGGAAGTGGGATTATGAGGTGTAGATAATGGGATTGGTTCAGGCCTTACGTGGAAATTCCCTTTTAAGGCATATGGGCTGAGTCAAATATCGCACCTCATGGGCCAACTCCGGTTCGGTTCATACAGCATTCCCAACAAGTGGTATCAAAGCGTGGTCCGCTCGTTCTGGTCTGAGACCAACATCTGGTATCAGAGCTTTTAGGTTTCTGGGAGCCATGTCTACGGAGCAGATGAATACTTGTATGATCAGCCTAACAAGGGAGAACTGGACGATTTGGAAGCCAAGGATGAGGGATCTACTCTAGTGCAAGGACTTGCATTGTCCGTTACAGGGCAACAGCGCAAAGCCATCGGACAAATCTGTTGAAGACTGGAAACGACTAGATCGGAAGGCCATTGGATTCATCCGCCAATGGCTGGATGACTCGGTGTTTCACCATGTGTCCATGGAGAGTTCGACAAAAATATTGTGAGAGAAGCTGTGTTCGCTGTACGAAAGGAAGGCGGCTGGCAATAAGACGTTTCCTATTCGCCAACTTGTCAACTTAAAGTACATGGAGGGTTCCCTAGTGGCACAACATCTGAACGAGCTTCAGGTATTATCAATCAGCTGTTTGCGATAAAGATGGTGATTAATGATGAGCTTTAGGCCCTAGTACTTTTAAGTTCTCTGCCGAAAAACTGGGAAACGTTGGTGGTGTCGCTGAGCAACTCCACACGAGATGGAGTTATCACAAGAGAGGCAATCAAAAGTAGCTTATTAAATGAGGAGGTACGACGCAAGCAAGTTGACTCATCGCAAGAGTCCGCTCTGATGACTTCATCTCTGGTGGCTTCCTACGGGCAGGGAAGACCCAAGTTACAGGCGGGAACATGGGAGAGTTCTCGGAACCTTGCAACTGTGGACCGCAAGGAGGGCTGCTATCACTGTGACAAAAGGGATCACATCAAAAAAGGGAATTGCATAAAGCTCAAAGCTGAGAAGATAAAAGGCCAGGACGATCAGGAAGATCTCACAGCATTTAGAGATATCATCAGTGCAACAACCGACACAAGGGAACCTTGTGGCATGTTTCATGACGGTGACTGAGTCATGGACATGGGGGACGTCGTATTATGCCACTCCGCAGAGGAGGATCTTCGCGTCATACCGTAGTGGCAGGTTTGAACGTATCAAGATGGACAACAAGACGACGGCTGTAGCTGTACTGTAGGCATCGATTTTGTGCACTTGACGACGAATTTTGGTGAGAAGCTCGTCGTCAAGGGTGTGCGACATATACCGAGTTTGTGCTACAACTTGGTTTCGGTAGGGAGACTGACAGATGATGGTTGTCGTAGTTTGTTTGTGGATAAAGATTGGATGCTTGCGAAGGGTTCCCAACAGCTGGCTCGAGGAGATGTATTACGGTATGTACAGGCTCAAGCCGCTGAGTTGTACAGACAGGCCATAGACACCAGATAGAGGCTCGAGGGATGTTCGACATAAGTTGGATCATCGAGAACTTGCTGAGAAGGGTCTTCGAGATGTTTTGAGGAATATGGAGGATTCGGTTCGTCAAGACAAAGCAACGAATGGTGATGAGTCAAAGGTCGAGGGTCAGTCTGTCGATCCCATGACAGCTGGTCAATCTCCAGGTTGAGGTTGCTCTACATATCCAGCTTTGACGACGGGTTGTTTGCCAAAGATTTACAGAATGACATTAGTTTCAGTAGTTCGAAGCCAGGGAGGAGATCAATGTTTGCAGCAAACTCAATCAGAGGCGAGTGCATCACCATTCACACAGTTTAGGGGAAGTTGTGGGTCATGGACAGCATGCACAGTGCATGATATTCTGCTCGAGGATGCATGTATACGGAGGAGCTTTAGTGTTGGACACAAAGGTGGACAGATTAAGGAGTTTGAATCTCAGAAGGAGCGCACCGTCCGCTTGGTTAGACCAGCCAAGGGTGAAGAAGCTCGTCGGAACGGTAGCACGTTCCGGTGGAAGTCGGAAGTCGGGGACAGACAATCGAGACTTGCGGTGAGACTGATTGTCAGGAACTTTATCATTGGCCGTGTTATTGATGTCGACATGATCCTAATAGTGCAGGAGATGTTACGCATGGCAGCTAGCATCGACATGACAGTCAAGAAGCTGGAGACGAAGGAAAATGCAAAGCAGCTCAGACGATTGGAGATCGGTGGCATGGGGGAGCAGGAACTATGTCGCGGAACGATAGACATGGAGTCTAGTTGAAGAGCCATGGGGTCAACACCCTCTTATCAGACTGCAGAGGGAGATTGTTGGAGTCCAGTCTGAATTTGGTAACAGTATATTTATCGAGTCCAAATCTGATTAAATTTTAATTTGATTATATTTGAACGTCCACAATTGGTGCTAGAGAGATTGGTATGGATTGGTGAGCGATTTATTGTAATCTCTGTCGTTTCTTCTTGGTGTTCATTAGACGGGGGTTGTCCAGGTGATGTAGTCACCGCCATATATTGAGTCATCAACTGTCATTTTTTCTTGTAATTTTATTTGAGTTATATAGATTGGGATTTGTCCAAGTGATGTAGTCACCGCCATATACTTGTCTTTATCTGTGCTTGGTATTCGTTAGACGGGGTTTGGTTATTTTAGGTGGGTTGGCCTAAGTTTCCGCTGCGGCAACGTCTTAGACACATTATCGGAGCACTGATAGGACGTGTTCGATTCCCAACAAATCATACCATCCCGATCATGATGGATTTAATGGGAAAAAACTACAAAATGTATGACGTAGGCTCTCTGTGACTGTGACTGCATGCGTTTGAACAATAAAGAAAATTTGACGTGTTCACCACTTAATAGTCAAGATCTAATTGCTAAGTAGAAACAATCAGTATAACCAAAGCAAATCATTACAACTTAAATACAAATAAACGCTATCCCCAATTAGAAAGACGATGAGAATCGGTCGCTCTAACTACTGCAAGTCACTAAATCCAAACTTCAAAAAAAAAAAAACATCGGAGTATCGGACCGTGCCGGACACGTATAAGACACGACGAGCACATTCCGTAACACTGTATCTATTTGTGTCAGTTGTGGGTCAAATATTAATTATACATTTCAGAATATAAACAACTTTATATCAAATATTTGGTAGGCAATAAAAAGAAGTCAGTTAGTTACCTTGGCGATTCGTGTGGAGACGGGGGAGCCCAGGGGGGATGGGGAGGTCCGCGAAGAGCCCGTTGGCGGCTGCAGGGACGGCTGCCTCTCGATCGTCTGCTTCTGCCGCGGCCGTAGAATCCGGGGGCGAATCGGATCCCCGGCTGCAGTGCCCCTTCCTCCTCCTCTTCTGCTGCAGGTGTTCCTTATTCTTCTCCTCGTAGTCTTCTACTCTTTCTTGGTTGTTGCGCTGCCGCTCGACGGCGCGGGCGAAGTCGAGGAGCTGGGTGAGGGTCTTGCGGTGGATGTAGTAGCCAGAGACGGCGACTAAGGACGCGCCGACGAGTGCGGCGATGGCGAGGTGGAACGTGTAGGAAGGGTCCATCATCGGAGTCTTATTAGTGTACTGTTCTCTATTCTTCTTCTGCTGTTTCTGTTGGTGGTGGACCTGGTGGTATTGGTGGCGGAGAAAAACCCTTGGAGAGAAGGGGAAAGGGAGAAGAGGTGCAGATGCATTTATAGAGTGCAGATGTAGAAGAGCATCCTTGGCTCTATTCCACTTTACACTTTTGGCCTCGTTCGGTTCTATGGATTTAAGGAACCAAGAAAAAAAAAATATTTTTTTTCTTTGTTTGGTAGATACAAACTTAAAAAATAATTTTCTGACAAAAAAAAAAATTGATAAAAATATGGTTTCACTCAAAATTTATGGAATTGATTTTTTTTCTCATCTTCCAACATTTATTACAAAAGTTATGTCAAAAATAACCATATATCATTACTTATTTTACCATTAATATTATTTTTTATAATATTATTTTTATTTTAAAAGGTAAAAATATTATTGGAATATTGTTATATTTTATTTTCGTTTTCTAGGTAGTTTTTTATTTTACCAAACAAAAAAAAATGTGACAGAAGTTCTACTTTTTTATTTCTATAAAAAATATAAGGAAATTCATTTTTTTTCCGTGAACCAAATTAATCAGCGTAGATTAGTGTTAAAAATTAATAATCTAGGACAGGTGGCATCAAAGCTACAGTAGGAGAGAAGAAAAGGACGAAGAAGATGCCAACTCTTCTTCTTCTAATTTTTTTAGTCAAAGCCCTATTGGAAATACTTGCTTACTATTTTCCACTGCTTTACAGCTCTCACCGATTGTTGTGGGGGGTAAGATTTTTTATTCTGTTCTAGGTAGGAATTTGACATATAGGTTGCTTCGCTTGTTGGAAGGGTGCATAGGATTTGAAGTGACGACGAATGAGTCCGCACAATGTTGCATGCGGACGATTAAACAATATATTTATTCTATAAAGAAAAATTGATAACCATAAAACTATACACGTTATTTTTTTTTATATTGTATATAACACACACATACACACACACACATATATATATATATATATATATATATATATATATATATATATATATATATATACTGATTGTTTCTACTTAGCAATTAGATCTTGACTATTAAGTGGTGAACACGTCAAATTTTCTTTATTGTTCAAACGCATGCAGTCACAGTCACAGAGAGCCTACGTCATACATTTTGTAGTTTTTTCCCATTAAATCCATCATGATCGGGATGGTATGATTTGTTGGGAATCGAACACGTCCTATCAGTGCTCCGATAATGTGTCTAAGACGTTGCCGCAGCGAAAACTTAGGCCAACCCACCTAAAATAACCAAACCCCGTCTAACGAATACCAAGCACAGATAAAGACAAGTATATGGCGGTGACTACATCACTTGGACACACACACACACACACACACACACACACACATATATATATATATATATATATATATATATATATATAGAGAGAGAGAGAGAGAGAGAGGTTGTTGTGGGTATGGATAAAGGCATTCATATTTGGCTTATCCAAATCACAACACTCTCCTCTGGATGTTCGGACGCAAACTTTTATAAGGAAAAAAAAATCATTTTTGGAGGGGAAAAATCTACAGAAATAATTAAAGAGTACAATAATATTGCTGTGGAATATGATTATTCAGGAATACAAGTGGGTGAGACTTACACTGACATCTTTAGAAGGAAAAACCAGTGAAAAAATCTCAACGGAGGAAAGAGTACAATGTGCAAAGACAATCCTCAAGATGTCTCCATTAACATTTTCAGGATGTTTGCATCTACAAGATGTTCTCCCTCCAAAAATATTCATTCTTGTTCTTACATCAATTCAAAATAAAAAAATCAACCCTCATTACAATTTATAAATTACAACTCACCCCAACACTTTATTTAACTATACAAATATACTCATATTCTTATGAAGTAGGTTGCAGGCTTTATTTGTGATTCCTGAAAACTCGCACCTCCCCCTGATATGTTGAACCGTTGAAAACATAGTACTGCATGTTCTTTTGTTTGCTTCATTAATTGTAAGAAGGATTTCGGGAGAGTGTTGCAGTATTTTGCTCTATTTATCTCCAAAATACCTGCAATGTTGTTTAGAAGGGATATATCTTGTTTGTGATATCCTCTTAAGGATGGTCAGATAAATATCATGTATTTGTATATCTCATTATATCAAATATAAATTAAATCCAGAATGATATGTCATTCAAGTGTCCATGTGTAGATGCATATCAACAGGTTGACAATAAATAATTTTATATTGTTTAAATATGGTACTTCAGGACCCAGAACATGTTCTTTCATTCTTTCGATCGTAACGGATCCTATTGATTTGGCCAGTATAGTTTTTAATCATATTAAATTTCTACAGGAGATTTACATTATCTTATCCCTTCAGAAGATTAATATTATCTATAGGAGATATAGTAGATCTCTTCTAGAGATTCATCTTTTCATTAGATCTCTTCTAGGAGATTCATCTTTTCATGAGATTACATGAGATCTCTTCTGGAGATTTATCTCTCTGGGAGATATTTTATATCTCTAGCACTACAAGAAAAAAGGCCTTTGTTGACGGTTTTTCTCCGTCAAGAAAGGGTTATCTTGACGGTTGTGGATCCGTCAACTAGGCCAGTCAAGAAAAGTCTGCATTTTTCTTGACGGTTTATGTATTCGTTGTTCTTGACAGTTTTAAACTGTCAAGTAAAAAAAATCTAGACGGTTTTTAAATCGTTAAAAAAACATAGAAAAAATTCGTCGAGGTAACATGAACTTTTCTTGACTCTGACCTAGTAGACGGATTTAAAAACCGCCTCGATATTTTTCAATCTCCCTAACATCCAATAATACCTGCATTGCCAACTGGAACTCGATATCAGCCAGCCTTGCAAGCAACAAACCTAACAATTTAGGAGAATAAGAGGCCACTGAAATGCCTATAGCTTTATATATGGAGGTTGGATTACCCCCAATAATGCAAAATATAGGAATCCTCAAATCATGCAGATCCAGCCTGGCTAGCGGGGCCAAATATAACAAGACGGGATAAGCATCGGTCCCTCGCAAGGCCACCGTGCGAGCAAGACAAGCATGTAGTATATAGTACATAAAGTAGCCGGATACTTCCATCCTCTAATGCAGACGGTAACAATATCCGTGGCGACCAGCCAAAATAAAGTGGACTAGTATTGCACGACCTCGAGATTCCATTCCCTCCTAATGCTTCTACCAGTTTAAGTTGCCTAGATTATCCATACATTTATCCGGAATCACATGCCGTGGCCATATGATCATCCTCCTAGATGTCATACCTCAGTATGGAAATGCTAAGTAAAAATCAATATCGGCACCTATAGTCCCAGTTGTGATTCATTCTTAGTGTTATGCAACAAGCAAGCAAGCAATCCTGACCACGCTACGACTACAGACCAACTACTAAGGTATCCGTGTAGGTAATCATATCATATAGCTAGAATATCAAGATTGCATCGCAGTGCAATATAATCAAGGAGAGAGCACCTCAAAGTGCTAGTAGACAGGTAGCACCTCAAAGTGCCAGTAGAATTAGGGCTAGTACCACAAGGCATAAGCTGGAATCATAGCACGGATACACGTGGTCATGTCAGGAATAAGGACAATCAATCAACCACATGAAGTCATCTACCCACATCTTGGCATGGATATCAAATCAGGTACACTGTCAGGATCTCTACCATAATATCATATCAAGCACACATGGGAGCCTACAGCTCTAATCAATAAGTCGGTCTATCCACCGGATCAATATATCAGTAGTCTCCCATCTATGATGGAGTAAATATCATGCCAAGAAGGACGATCACCAGACGCTAAGCTAATCATTATATATAAACAATTCTAGGCCCTCTGGCACACAAGAATCCTCTGAATCAATGATCACAAGCTATCAGGAAACAAGCCTCCCAACTACCAAAATATAGCAATCGTACCAGATTTTGGGCGCTTGGGAAGTCGAGTAAAAAAATCACATAATGATACCCTTGATATTCTCCTCGTTCCGCGAAACACTCGCATAATCATCAAAATCCAGAAATCCACAGTCATATCTGATCAAAATAAACATCATCTAAAAGGAAATGGCAATACTATCCAAGAATCCACGTGAGTCTACCAAATCAATATCCCGGGATTAAACTGCATATAATACCCAATCCTCATATATATCCAAAGGTCACAAATCCCGATACATAGGAAACTGTCAGCCCTATCAAGCTAGACTAAGATAACTCCTAGAATGAATGGTCAGGGGACAAGAATATATTAATTAATGCCCGAAAAAATGGCAAGGATTGTATGAACCGCTCTAGAGCAGATCCACAACCCTTAAACCAAACAAGGACCAGGGTTGCAGACCGTCCCCCGAGTGGAACCGTGCTCCTCACGCTATCCGACGGACAAGACATGTCAAGTAGTTAGGTGACTAATCTAATCATGAGTCTACCTAGCAGATACTGGAATCAGGTAAACTATACTACGATAAACGTGCAAGAGTCTGGTTCAGCAAACCAAAGGAACGGTCCTGCCCAAATCTTTGGAACAAATTCCTGATCGAGAATTCTGGAAAAATTTGGCAGAGTCTCCTTCGTATTCTAGACGGAAGCTCCCAACGAATTGGGGCTAAATCCACTCAGCGCAACCCGCCGCAGAATCGCAAACTGAGAACACTAAGTCCCGGGTTCCAGTAGCACTACAATGCGTACTGAAAACCAAACCATAGCCGAGAACACTAAGTCTCGGCCTCCAGCAGCAATACAATTCGTACTGGGCACCAAGCCAACATAAGCCATAAGAATTGCCATGCAGGGCGTATCACGGACCCACAGTCATATCTAAGCCATAAGCACAGTCACAGAAACAGTTAGCCAAGCCTTTACCCGACCGCAAGTCGGACACGAAGCATATAGGCACAATCCATACATGTGAGTCATGCTCGTGTCCTCGGAGGTGTGGATGACCCGTCCGAGTTGTCCGATACAGTCATAACCTGGTATCGAACTAAGCTATCCTAAGTTATCATCATGGCAGTTCTACTGCTAAGCTACACTAATCATGGTTATACATTTACAATTACAAATAAATTAAATACAATTAAATCCAGGACAAGGGCAAGAGCCGTCGATGAGCAAGGGATACTTGCCTAGATGGCTCGGCTAGGTAAGCAAGTCTTCGACAATCAGGATCCAAGCTAACACGTCCATCTAGGTCCTCAGAACACACAATAAATATTCATTAGCATAAAATATTAAAATAATAACAAAAGTCATGGAGGATGGCATAAGGTTATACAGTGTAGGTCCGCTAGTAGTACATAAATCTAGCACGAAAATTGAGGCAGGCGGATCGATACAGACACGCAAACCGAGATGCACACATATATCGAGTCGTGCACAAAAATCAAAATGACACGAAGATCGAGACGAACAAGAGACATAACATACACGTAAATCGAGACATACACGTAGAACGAGGGATCACGAATATCGGGATAGTGCATGAATCAATGCGACATGCAAATCAAGGTGTGCACACAAATCGAGACGGCACACCAATCAGTACGTGTACGCAAATCAGAGCAACATAAATCATGAGATAGGCACAAAGGTCGAGACAAAAAAATCGAGACAACGCGTAAACCGAAAATAGCACGGTCGTCGTCAGGAAGAAGAAAAGTGGGACAAATCTAATATGACAAAGGTCGAGACACAAACGGCAGCAGCAGCAGTGGGACTCATCGTCGGGAAGAAGAGAAGAGGGAGAGGAGGAACTGGTCGACAGCACTGGAGACAATCCGCGACGGCGAAGCTTGGGGCGACCGGAGAACAGAGAGGGAGAGGCGGAGGAGTTGAAAGTGGTGGCGGCTACGGTGGTGGGTAGCGGAGAAGATGGCAACCAAGGGTGTAGAAGCATAAAAAATTATAACTGATGTAAGGCACAAAAGGGTGCTCTCGTCACCCACCCTCTTCCTATCATGGTCCAGATGACATATGGCGTAGGTTAGTGTCCCCACTATCGACCGAACATCACAGAGGCGCATACAGTGTGATGCGCAGACCAACCAAAGACGAAGACATTCTCAGGATGAAGTTCAGAAAAAGCACTCTTTATATTGATCGTAGCTACAAGAGTCTATTACACAGGCCTATCGTAAGTACATAAGAAAGAGGTTTCTTGAATCTCATTTACAAGGATCAATTACAAGGTCTTTGTTACACAAGTGAGAATAGAAATTTCTATGAACATAAGGGAAGGATCGTCTTCAATGGACAGCCTTCACAGTGTGATCGTCATGGACAGAAGGGAAATGTATAGTCTACATCAAAGTCTCTTCCCCACCGACTCACAGCGTCATCAGAGCCAACCCTCTTGTCACCAAGAGAAGATATAGCTCCAATATATACTAAAGCAGTAGAAGACTTAGAACCACAGCACGGCGAAGCCCCACTGCTCTCAAAGATCAAGGTAGAGCAAGGTCGGCTATTCATCGGGTGAGAAATCGATCTCGAACCCGTGGCTTGGATCTCCCATATCCCTCAGACGTCGCTCAGAGTTGAACTTCCTAAGAAGGACATTTGCATACTTCTCAAGGGCAGTAATGACTCCTTCTATACAGAGTTCCTCCATAAGAATGTGGCTCCTACAAACGAGAGAAGCCTCAACCAGGAACCAACTTACACAAGGCTGATCATCGCTCAAAGTTAAATTTGGATCTTGCATGGTGGTGAAGGATGACGAGAAGAAGACAACGACTCTTCAGAGGAGAACTTCCCCTTTTATAGGACCGAGAGTGGCCTAGAGCGCACACCACATGGCCGACGATCAGAATTCTCGCATTAATAGGACAAACCTAAGACTCAACACTTTGAATGTTGGTCTGAGACCCTTGAAATTTCCTATATTATGGTGGCAATTAAGGGGAAAGTCCTTAAAGAGCAGGTATTTATCGCTCTTTACTTTGAAGAAGCCGGAGCCTTCAAACCAGAGACGCAACAACCTCCCTGTGCCAACTTCGGAAACAAGATGGTGGTAGTTCCCCCTCCCCTTCATTTATTCCAGAAGCCAGTGTCTGCACTCCAGAGGCGCAACTATCTGCCTATGCCAATCTTAGACGCGCAAGGGTGTCATATCCTTCCCTTCGCAGCAAACGCCTTCACTGTTCAGAGGCACAACTACTTACTTGCGTCCGCATAAGGCACAGGATGGTAATATGCTCACACTATCTCCATTCCTATGGTGCAGTCATCTCCTCCGGATCAGAAGCTTAAATTACTTCTCTACAAGAGACTTGGGAACTCCCATCGCAACCAATACAAGTCAACATGTCGCTTCAAAAGTACAGTAACCTCGTCAACCTAAAGCACAAGCCTACTTGTCTGTCATGCCCCGCTCCTGTAGGAGCGATCGTCTTCGCTAAGGTGTGATGCCGCACGAGCCTAGATTGCGCTCGTACAAGGCGGGTTCCATAACGGCCGATTTCAGCGGCTGCGACGGGGTCGTCGCACAGAAGTCCCATACAGAGACATTGAATAATAGCAGCAAAAATTTTAAAGCAAAACACAAGTTATTCAAAGAAGCTCTTTATTGATATTGAAACAAAGATTAAAAAGGGCGCAAGGCCAAGATAAGTCTCTCGAGCTCACTTTCCTCACATTACAAGTTCACTCTGATGTCTCTCATCTCTCGATACAATGCTCGAGCCAGCGGATGCTTCGGAGAGGCGATGTCCATATATTAGGTCCCATATAAGTCTTGATTCCACGTGGCCGCATGCTTCGAATCGCCAAGGAACTCCATGCCTCGACGCATCCAAGCGAGCTCTGCACCACGAGCTTCTACCTGCGCCTGCACATGAAAACTATGTGGGTGTCAGTACTCAACTGTACTGGTGGAGTGAGCTCCTCGCCCACCCATACAAAACCAACATGTTTGATTTACTTTGTACAACATAGATCATTTACGATTGTCTTTCTATTCTTGCCTTAGGATCGATTTTAGGACTAGGCTCTCGGCCTATTTAGTGTCGTTAGACCGTCACCGTGCTATTGCACCGATAACTTTCTTACCCTTGCCTCTAGACCGTTCTCGTGCTTGTAATGTCAACGTACCGACTCATACTTGTCTTTCGTGCTATAATCTGTGACGTAATGACTCGGTCGTGCCATGAACTCGATTCGTGTTTTAATATCACTGAGGCAGTGCCTCCTCGCTTAGTCTTGCCTATACTCGTATTGTGACAGCGCGACCGTACCACACATTTTAAGGTCGTGCCCAGCAACTCAACATAACTTAACCAAACTTGTCCTACGGCCCTTTTTGACTTAACTCGCAACGACTAACCCAACTTGTTGAGCCGGTGTTGAGAACTCAAGCACGACGTCGTATCTCGTGCCGAAACACGTGTCCTTATGCATAGCCAAATCTTAGGCTTCATAATACCTTATGTGCATACCGTACACGCATTCCATAACTCAACATATACCGTACTTACACTTCCTTTATACGACCGACACCGTGCATGCGGATTCGCCGCTTAGCACGCCAATTATCTATATAAAAGGCCACTGGCATGACAAGCCATCGCAGACATAGCTCGGGTAGGCGACGGGTCCTTCGATGCAAGGTAGCTACCCCCTAGAAAGCCCCCGACTACCCACGCAATACGTGCGCTGCTATAACGTCTACCTCCTAGGACGACTGGGCCCGGTGCCCCGGCGTATAACCAGTCTAGGCAGAAATCCTTGTCGACAAGTTGTCCAATGACCACGTACCTACGAGACATCTAGACTCACGTAAATGCATGACCTAATGTTACGGTACGACTGGAACCATACTTAGCATCTCGTGCTCTAAACTACCCTTTGCATAACGTGCATCAGAACCGTGGGACTCTCAACCGAGGGACCGACTCATACTTCTTAACATGCAGAGGAACGTGAGACTCCCAACCGAAGAACCACCTCGTACTTCTTAACGTGCATAGGAATGCGAGACTTCCAACCGAAGGACCGTCTCGTACTCCTTAACGTGCAGAGGAACGCGAGACTCCCAACCGAGGGACCGCCTCGTACTTCTTAACATGCATAGGAATGGGATACTCCCAACCGAGGGATCGCCTCATACTTCTTAACGTGCATAGGAATGCGAGACTCCCAACCGAGGGATTGCCTCGTACTTCTTAACGTACATAGGAACGTGAGACTCCCAACTGAGGGACCGCCTCGTACTTCTTAACGTGCATAGGAACGCGAGACTCCAAACCGAGGGACCGCCTCATACTTCTTAACGTGCATAGGAACATGAGACTCCCAACCGAGGGACCGCCTCGTACTTCTTAACGTGCATAGGAATGCGAGACTCCCAACCGAGGGACCGCCTCGTACTCTAAGTGACGCACCTTAAAATCGTGGGAACAAATGGCTATATACAGCCGTAGAACCGTGGGATCGAGCATGTGTTCAACTTGAACAACCAAGGTCTTTGGGTACCTAAACTCATGCATGTTTTACTTAACAAAATGCCTAAAATTGGCTTTTGAAAGAAAACTAAAAAAAGTACAAAAGTACAAATTGTTTCTGGAAAGTATTGCTATGGAAGTCTGATCTGAGAGCGATCACTTTGTTCCTTGGACCATACGATGATGATGAAGAGAACTGCTTGAAGAAGACGAGCAATCGGAAGAACTAAGTCACCAGAAAGGTTTCGAGCAACGACACTGATGGCACAGTCGAATGCTTTCTTGCTTTGCTTCACCCTGTTCTTGAGAAAAAGTTGAAGAAATGCTTCTGGGAATATCACTCTGAAAGTATGAGTTTTCTCAGAATCTTCTCTCTTGTGTATCTCCCTTAATTATGTCTGTGTTAAAAATAAGTCTATTTATAGACTAGACCCTCTGTGCGTGAAAAGCAACATAATCGGGTCTCTACGCAAGCAACTGTCACCCACGATTGAAAATCAACTCTACGCGTGATGACACGTGTCCCATTACTTCAACAAAATGGGGAGAGCACGTACACACGTTTTTCGATAAGTGTGGCATTAAAGCCACTTAAGCAGACCACGTTCTCATGTAGCCAGAAAAGATCGGGCGTAAAAATGACCCAAAATATACTTCCTGCGTAAAGTAGCAGACTAGGCATAAAATAGACCAAAATAGACTTCCCGCGTAAAGTGGCTGAAAAGTAGCCTTGAGCGTAAAATTAGCTCAAATAAACTTTACGCACAAAAAGCTTTGAGCGTAAAAGCTCGAATAGCTTTCGTGCGTAAAAGAAGCAGTCTCTTGAGCGTAAAGTAGCCCATCTGCACATTATACGACAAGTGTTGGGTTTAGTGTAAATCAAATCTTCTCGGCTTCTGTGCAATCTGCTCTCAGAAAATTATTATGTCAGAACAGTATTACGCGCATTAAATACGATGATTTGACAGCCTGTCCCTCGCGTAAAAGTTTTGAGGATGGCTCTCGCATAAAGTAGCTCGCGTAGAGTTTTACTCTGTTTGTCTTGCATAAAGTCTGAGTTTGACTTGCGTAAAGTTTTCAACTTCTTTGACTTGGTCTATGAAGTACTTTTTACGCTCCTACAAGACCCCCTTCAAAGTTTTCAATTTTTTTTTCAAAATTTGAAATACTTTGAACAGAAACGTAAAATCCGAGATATTCAACAGTCCGCGTAGAATTCGGGATACCCAACGGTCATCAGCGTAGAGTTCGGGATACTCAACAGTCCACATAAAAGTCGAGATATCCAACCGACAGCGTAAATTTCGAGAATTTGAACCAATTTCAAAATTCTCTATAAATAGAGTTTTACAAGTTGAGAGAGAACTTTATTCTTCCTTTGCAATCCCGAGCTTCTTTACTCTCTTTCTTCGAAATCTCAATTCAAATCCATGGCCCCCAAGGGCAAGACTGCCGCCGGCACCAAGGGCAAGAAGCCCGTCGCTGTTTCGTCGACGACTGAGCGCGCAGAAACCACCATCCCATCGTCGATGGCATCCCGACAGACCAACCCCGCTGTGGCTCCGGCCATGAAAGGTAGAATACTACCTAACTTCGGCCTTGAGTTCGCTGGAGAACAAAGAGACTCGAACTTTAAACTTCACGTCCACGTCTATAGAAATTGAAATAACAAAATACACCAACGTTATACGTGTCAGTGTAAAATAAAAACATATGCCCACGTCTGTACGTGCCAGCGTAAAAATCAAAATACGCTTACATCAATATGTGCCAGCGTAAAAATCAAAATACGCTCACATCAATATGTGCCAGCGTAAAAATCAAAATACGCTCACGTCTATACGTGTCGGCGTAAAAATCAAAATACGCTCACGTCAATACGTGCCAGCGTAAAAATCAAAATACGCTCACATCTATACGTGCCAGCATAAAATTTAAAATACGCTCACGTCAATACGTGCCAGCGTAAAATTCACAAGTAAAAGACTTTGCGTAAAAACAAAGAACTTTTACACTTTAAAAATTTTATCAACTTTAATTTTTGCGCTTAAGCGTAAAGTTTTGCATAGTCAAGTTCTCTAGTATAGAGTCTTTAATCTTTATGCGTAAAATTCAGACTAAGTCATCTGCGAAAAAATTCAAATTAGATTTTTTACTAACTTGATTTTTCTTTTTCTTTTGGCAGTGGACTTGCAAATTTGTCACGACCCGCACCCTAGAGTTAGGGCACGAGAACGTAACGACGCCCAGCCTACGCCGCAGTGTCGGCGGTAGAACGCTGTCCTAGGTCACAATATCTAACATTATAATGCCAAGCAGTATATATACTCCCTGAATGGGGGTGACATAGCAGATACAGTCTCAATCACATCTAGGGTAGAGCATGATAAGGATGGATAAAACATTAAATCCAAAATAAATACAGGAGATACAAGTCTAAGTGTCTAAGATACATGAACCCAGAAGTACATCTCAAAACTCAAATAAAGTTACAGTAATCCCCAAAGTAAATACAACTCCAGACAAAATGAAAACTACCTAAACAAACCCTACTGTGTCTCCTCTAGGCTAGCAGGCACCTCCAGGCTATCTGTAAAATTTATCAACAGGTCCAGTCAGGACTGGAGCGAGCACAGTACATCTCAACAGTTCATAGCAGGTTAGAAAATATAATCATGCAGTAAAGTAAGATACAGGTACTGAAAGAAATGCTGTATGTAAACAGAGAGAGAGAGAGCTGTAATAGAAATATCTACTATACATAGAGAACTAGCAGTGACTAGTGAGTCAGAGTAAAATATAAACATGTGAATGGCATAGGAGATTCATGACTACAGCTAAGAGAGTGATTCATGACTACAGCTACTGGGATAATATTCACATGTCTATTTCCACTCTCCCATCCCCAATCGATACACAAAGATCCGTTCAAGTTATGTTAAGATTCGTGAAACTTCACATGGCTCATAAAATGAGTGATACGTGAAGGTGATTCATGATGGCTCTGTGAACATGAGAGTACATGTGTCACAAGCGATTCGTGAATCAGAGGAAGCATAGAGATACGTGATGATTCGTGAAACGCACAAAACATGCAGTATCCGATGCTCCCGAGGGGGATAACATCTCATGAAAAGATCCATATAGTACCAATCCGTGTGACCAACGTGACAGTATCAAGTAAAGTAATTTAAAGCAGGAAAATAATTCTAAGCAGGATATGAAATGATCAGAGAATGTACTCGCCTCGATAACCTGAACAGCTGATAAGTATAGGGGGGTCCCACTGAAGCCACAGAGTCCTATTTAAAGCAACACAGGTTACAAGGGGTTTCAAGTTGCAATAAAAGAAACTCTACAAGCAATCTACATTATTCTAGGTTCTTCTAAGTCAAAACAACTCTAGGTCAACTCCGGTCAATAATCTAGTCAACTAGGTCAAGTGTTGACTTACAGTTGACTTTGGGTCAACTGGTCAATTCTGGTCAAACAGGGTCAATTCTAGTCTATTATAAAGTGTACTTCGTTATTTGTACGTTGAAACTTACGACACGTAAATCGAGATAAGAAGATTATCGGTAAGGCTGATAATCTTATTATAGTGATCCACGCGTCCAACTTGTCAATTTCAGCGATGTGAGATCACTGGAATTGGCTGATCTCAGTTTCATTGTACTAATCCCGAAATACGAACATTATATGAATTAATTATTAATTAATTATAAAAAGGTTAAACTTAGAGAAATTATCAACAAATATTGTCGGACGATGAAATGAACATCGCTAACGTGTCCAGAATGGTCAAATTAGCTAGGATAGCCTACCCAACGGTCCAATTTGGACACAAGGGCAAAAAGGTAATTTCGGGTCAAAACGGTGTCCGTGTCGGAGCCATTTTGCACCGAAAAATGTGCAAAAAAACAAATCCATAAAATATAACAAATTATATGTCTACGCAACCAGAATGTCGATACGAACCCAACGGTATCTCCAGAATTGGATTCCGTTGACCCGATCTCAATTTGGCCCGTTGACCAGAACTTGGAATTCCGGTTTGCACGGAAATGTGTGCCGGAGCCAAAGTTCTCAAAACTTAACAAACTACCTGTCAACGAGTCCAGAATGATGATACGAACTCAACGGTATCTCCGAAATTGGATTCCGATGAGCCGATCTCAAAATGACCCGTTGACCCGGATATTGGTATCCGACTTGCACCGAAATGCGTGCCAGACCCAATGTCCACCAAAATCTAGCAAATTATATGTCAACGAGTCCAGAATGACGATACGAACTCAACGGTATCTCCGGAATTGGATTCCGATGAGCCGGCGTCAAAAAGTCCCGTTGACCCAGAATGTGGGACCCGCTTTGCACCGAAATGCGTGCCCGGGCCCACGTTCTCCAAATCTAACAAATTTTATATGAAAACATGCCAGAACGACGCCACAAGTCTAATGGTGGTGTCAGAAATGAAATCTGGAGTCCCGTGTTCAAAAATGGAATTTTACAAGTTGGAAATTACGAATTCGGACGGCCAACTTTGGCATCGAATTCAACCAATCAAACAAGCTCAAACTGAAATGAAATCTAAAGGGGGCAGGAAGAGGGTTATACCAGCTTCGCACCGGAACTGGTAGCACGCCAAACGGAGCTGCGGTGGAGGAGATACAAGCTGACGAAGTTGGCCCCACGAAACTGTCCAAATTTAATACAATTTAAACGGTCAACTTGGTGGCCGGTTTTCATGTATCAAACGATAAAATTAACGGACGAAAATTGACATGAGCGAAGGTGGACATACCGAGATTGTGACGGAGCGAAGAAATCGCCGATCCAACGGTCGGATCTCCGGAAAAACGTACGCAAAGTTGCTGCAACGGAGCGCCAAAATGAACGTGATTTCGCGCGCGTCACGACGGAACGTCGTGCAAAACGCACGAATCGCCTATACGTCGCACTGGAGAACGAGGTGGCGGACCCAGGGGGTCGCCAGTGATCGCCCACCGCGAGGGGGGGCCGCCCACGGTGGTGCGTGGCCGTCCACGGCGGCGCTGCACCACCGGTGCGCGCGGCAAGGAGCGCGCGCTGCTGCCGATGGTCGCTGCTGCTGCAGCTGTTGTCCTCGCACGCGCGGGGCTGCGCGCGGAGGTGCGGCGAGGGGCGACGTTCGCGCAGCCAGTGGCGGCAAGCACGGCGGCGGAGTACGTCGAGAGTGGTTCGGTTGATGGATGAGGATGGTGGTGTGTTGAAGATGAGGAGGAAGGAGGTGGTACGGGTGGTGCGCCGAGCTCGGCGGTGCCGGAGGGAGGTCAGGCTCGGCCTAGGTGGGTGGCTCGGGCTAGTAACTGCTGGTGGTGGTGGCTGAATGGTGTAGGTGATGGTGTTAGATGGAGATGGAGGAGGAAAAGAAGGGAGGAGATGGCTGTTGTGGGGGATGGTCGGAGCTGGTGGCCATCCTCGGCCGACCAGGTGGCCGGAGCTGGCGTCGGCCAGGCCATGGAGGTCGGGCTGAGGTCGGCATGGAAAAATGGTTGCTGTAGGAGTTGGTGTTGTGGTTGTTTAAAAACAATAGGAAGAAAGAGAGAGAGATGAATAATAATTATTGAAGAGAGGGAAAGAGAGGATAAGAGAGAGAGAAAAGATTCTCTCCCTAGAAATTAGGGCCGGCCAAGGGGTTGGTTGTGAGGGGGTTTGTTCCATGTAGGATGAATGGTTATGATTTAATGAAGGGAATATCAATGGCTATGATGGAAAAATAGAAAAAATAGGTAATTCCAAGGATTAAATCAATGGAAAATTTTCCATTAAATATTAGAAATAGTTAAAAAAATGAGTAATCGATATTTTTGGACAAGAAAGTTGAGGATGTCACGATGGAGAAAATTATGGAGCTGGACTGGACTCGGTGGAGCCGGATTGGACGAAAATCGGACATCGTGCAAAAATCAAATTAAAATTAGACGTTGATGATCATGTGTAAATAAGTTGCACATGGGGATTCCAATAAATGGGACACAAGTGGCAGACGGGTAGTAGGCTCAAAGTGGGCCATGTCCATAGTTGGGGCTGACAGGTTTTGGTCGACAGGGGACCCACAAATCAAGTTGGAAAATGAATGTGACGCCGTGGCATGAAATAAAATCGGGTCACGCATCGGAAAAGTTGTGCGAATCAAATGGAGCCCAAAATGATATGAATGAGTGGGAAACGAAGGTCATTGGTGACGAGCGTCTCGAGTAGATCATCAATGAGGAGTTGGTTTCAAGAAACTGACTGGTCTTGCGCTCCCAATTTAAATGTCATGGTAACGCACTGAAAATGATCAAGAAAAAGAGTGGGAAAATAAATAACAATCAATTGGTCTAAACCGACCCAAAGTTCAGCAAAGCAGAAAGAGCACAAGGGAACAAGTTTGGGTGGGACACCATATACCGTCATAAAGGTAATCGTGTCCACTCCAAAACTCGTGAAGAAGATTTCCAGAATTGAACATCCCTAATACTCCAAATATCAATGGCATGAAAGAGTACACTTACAGATAAATAAATAGAATAAAATATTTATCAAAACCAAATAATCAGGAAAAATAAAATAAAATGAAAAAATTTAACCCGAAATTCAGGGTGCTCACATCCTACCCACCTTATAAAAATTTCGTCCTCGAAATTAAAACGTCCATACTCCCTCTAGGTCAAACCCCCATAATCAAGTCCCAGAACTTAAACAAAACATACCATCAGAAAGAACAACGTCCAGGGTCATGGCATACGGTGGTAGTGAAAGTCTCGTATACTAGTCATGCTAACTGATTCGGTCATAGGGTATCAAAACACACAAGCAATCCAGAGTGCTAAACTTAGAAAAGATACAGAAATAACAAATCATCAAAATTGTAAGGTGGTCTACCATCCTATATGAAAACTGGTATTCATCAAAATGATTAAAGAAAGGTAACTACCAATCATCAAAAAGGGGGTACTACCCAAAAAAAGAACAATCAAAATCACAAGTTTTTATAACGAAAGTCGATTACATTGAAATCCACTCACAATACATAATATAGAGAGCGTTAGAGAGGAAAAAGCTAACATTTAAACCAGTGAAGTATCAACATGATGCAGTCTCAGATTTGACAATTTCAACATAAAACTCAACCAAATTTTTTTTGAATTGAAACCCTACGTATAGCATACATGTGCAGTGATGTAAAAATAACTAATAACATGAAATCTGCATTGAATTACAAATTTAAACTAGAAAGCAGAAAACCAGAATATTGGGGTTTGGAAATTAACATCAACAACATATTAATATTCATTCAGATAGGTGAAAATCAAAGTGTAACATGCATATGTGTCAGAAAAGTGTCCACTACATATATTCATATATATATTCTCATGTCCCAATATAAAAATTTAATTCTACGTTAAGACCAACATTTAGATTCCTACCAAGATCGCAAAATAGGTGATTGACGTAATCAAGACAGTTTTATTATTATTATTATTTAATACAAGAATAATAGCAAGAAAGAAATAACGATAAAATATGTTCTGCTTATCTGTTTAAAGAAGGAACCGTTTTGAAATCAGAGCTAAATTATCAAATCCAAGGTAAAGTCTAGCAAAATCATAAATTCATTGTATTAAGGAGAAATTCATAGGAGAAGTTACACAAGGTTTATGAAAATAGCTAAAGTTACTCCTAAGCGAAATAATGAGAGGCAAACAACAAAACAATTAAATTTTTTTTTTTTTGAAGGACTGAAACAATGTAGAGAAACATGTTCGAAATATTTAAAGGACAATCTGATAATCATATGCGTCTATCCAAAATAATGATACTCTAAATCCTTGTCATACTAGTAAGCAAGGCTACGATAATCACAGAGTCCTTGACTTATGCACATATATCTAGAATCATGGTATTTAACATTTTCGCGATGCCGCTAGCTTGGCTGCGAAAACCTTAAATTCCCACACCCGAGAAATATATCCAAGTCAACTATATGTCCTCACCATGCTGACTAATGTGACCGTAGAAGATTAGATTTCCATAAATTAGATGACCTAGCCCATATAATTTCATCTTGACAAAATTTTATTAAATCAACAATGAATACCCAAAAATTAAATTTATCAATGAACATCAAAATTCAAAACAAAATGAACAAAAATCTATCAAATCCTATAAATACAAACTCGGATGCAACAGCTAACATCAAGATTCAAAATTCAACAATCTTCAACTAAATCAATAAGTACAAACTCAAACTAACAATAATCCATCAAAATCAAATTTGACAACAGAAAATAAAGATAAATCAAATCAAGGAAAAGAGAGTTTTTAAATCGAAGTTAAATAAGATTCTCCAGGGTCGTCCCAGGAATCTCTCAAGGGTTCCTAACTGTGATTGAGTACCTTCAAAATATATCCTAATCCTACTGCAGGCTGTAGTGGTACTCTAGTTCGAATACCACTACACTTTTAGTCTCGACCTGCATGGGCCACCACTAAAAACGTGTCACGACCCGCACCCTAGAGTTAGGGCACGAGAACGTAACGACGCCCAGCCTACGCCGCAGTGTCGGCGGTAGAACGCTGTCCTAGGTCACAATATCTAACATTATAATGCCAAGCAGTATATATACTCCCCGAATGGGGGTGACATAGCAGATACAGTCTCAATCACATCTAGGGTAGAGCATGATAAGGATGGATAAAACATTAAATCCAAAATAAATACAGGAGATACAAGTCTAAGTGTCTAAGATACATGAACCCAGAAGTACATCTCAAAACTCAAATAAAGTTACAGTAATCCCCAAAGTAAATACAACTCCAGACAAAATGAAAACTACCTAAACAAACCCTACTGTCTCCTCTAGGCTAGCAGGCACCTCCAGGCTATCTGTAAAATTTATCAACAGGTCCAGTCAGGACTGGAGCGAGCACAGTACATCTCAACAGTTCATAGCAGGTTAGAAAATATAATCATGCAGTAAAGTAAGATACAGGTACTGAAAGAAATGCTGTATGTAAACAGAGAGAGAGAGAGCTGTAATAGAAATATCTACTATACATAGAGAACTAGCAGTGACTAGTGAGTCAGAGTAAAATATAAACATGTGAATGGCATAGGAGATTCATGACTACAGCTAAGAGAGTGATTCATGACTACAGCTACTGGGATAATATTCACATGTCTATTTCCACTCCCCCATCCCCAATCGATACACAAAGATCCGTTCAAGTTATGTTAAGATTCGTGAAACTTCACATGGCTCATAAAATGAGTGATACGTGAAGGTGATTCATGATGGCTCTGTGAACATGAGAGTACATGTGTCACAAGCGATTCGTGAATCAGAGGAAGCATAGAGATACGTGATGATTCGTGAAACGCACAAAACATGCAGTATCCGATGCTCCCGAGGGGGATAACATCTCATGAAAAGATCCATATAGTACCAATCCGTGTGACCAACGTGACAGTATCAAGTAAAGTAATTTAAAGCAGGAAAATAATTCTAAGCAGGATATGAAATGATCAGAGAATGTACTCGCCTCGATAACCTGAACAGCTGATAAGTATAGGGGGGTCCCACTGAAGCCACAGAGTCCTATTTAAAGCAACACAGGTTACAAGGGGTTTCAAGTTACAATAAAAGAAACTCTACAAGCAATCTACATTATTCTAGGTTCTTCTAAGTCAAAACAACTCTAGGTCAACTCCGGTCAATAATCTAGTCAACTAGGTCAAGTGTTGACTTACAGTTGACTTTGGGTCAACTGGTCAATTCTGGTCAAACAGGGTCAATTCTAGTCTATTATAAAGTGTACTTCGTTATTTGTACGTTGAAACTTACGACACGTAAATCGAGATAAGAAGATTATCGGTAAGGCTGATAATCTTATTATAGTGATCCACGCGTCCAACTTGTCAATTTCAGTGATGTGAGATCACTGGAATTGGCTGATCTCAGTTTCGTTGTACTAATCCCGAAATACGAACATTATATGAATTAATTATTAATTAATTATAAAAAGGTTAAACTTAGAGAAATTATCAACAAACATTGTCGGACGATGAAATAAACATCGCCAACGTGTCCAGAATGGTCAAATTAGCTAGGATAGCCTACCCAACGGTCCAATTTGGACACAAGGGCAAAAAGGTAATTTCGGGTCAAAACGGTGTCCGTGTCGGAGCCGTTTTGCACCAAAAAATGTGCAAGAAAACAAATCCATAAAATATAACAAATTATATGTCTACGCAACCAGAATGTCGATACGAACCCAACGGTATCTCCAGAATTGGATTTCGTTGACCCGATCTCAATTTGGCCCGTTGACCAGAACTTGGAATTTCGGTTTGCACGGAAATGCGTGCCGGAGCCAAAGTTCTCAAAACTCAACAAACTACCTGTCAACGAGTCCAGAATGATGATACGAACTCAACGGTATCTCCGGAATTGGATTCCGATGAGCCGATCTCAAAATAACCCGTTGACCCGGATATTGGTATCCGACTTGCACCGAAATGCGTGCCAGACCCAATGTCCACCAAAATCTAGCAAATTATATGTCAACGAGTCCAGAATGACGATACGAACTCAACGGTATCTCCGAAATTGGATTCCGATGAGCCGGCGTCAAAAAGTCCCGTTGACCCAGAATGTGGGACTCGCTTTGCACCGAAATGCGTGCCCGGGCCCACGTTCTCCAAATCTAACAAATTTTATATGAAAACATGCCAGAACGACGCCACAAGTCTAATGGTGGTGTCAGAAATGAAATCTGGAGTCCCGTGTTCAAAAATGGAATTTTACAAGTTGGAAATTACGAATTCGGACGGCCAACTTTGGCATCGAATTCAACCAATCAAACAAGCTCAAACTGAAATGAAATCTAAAGGGGGCAGGAAGAGAGTTATACCAGCTTCGCACCGGAACTGGTAGCACGCCAAACGGAGCTGCGGTGGAGGAGATACAAGCTGACGAAGTTGGCCCCGCAAAACTGTCCAAATTTAATACAATTTAAACGGTCAACTTGGTGGCCGGTTTTCATGTATCAAACGATAAAATTAACGGACGAAAATTGACATGAGCGAAGGTGGACATACCGAGATTGTGACGGAGCGAAGAAATCGCCGATCCAACGGTCGGATCTCCGGAAAAACGTACGCAAAGTTGCTGCAACGGAGCGCCAAAATGAACGTGATTTCGCGCGCGTCACGACGGAACGTCGTGCAAAACGCACGAATCGCCTATACGTCGCGTTGGAGAACGAGGTGGCGGACCCAGGGGGGTCGCCAGTGATCGCCCACCGCGAGGGGGGGGCCGCCCACGGCGGTGCGTGGTCGTCCACGGCGGCGCTGCACCACCGGTGCGCGCGGCAAGGAGCGCGCGCTGCTGCCGATGGTCGCTGCTGCTGCAGCTGTTGTCCTCGCATGCGCGGGGCTGCGCGCGGAGGTGCGGCGAGGGGCGACGTTCGCGCGGCCAGTGGCGGCAAGCACGGCGGCGGAGTACGTCGAGAGTGGTTCGGTTGATGGATGAGGATGGTGGTGGCGTTGATGTTGAAGATGAGAAGGAAGGGGGTGGTACGGGTGGTGCGCCGAGCTCGGCGGTGCCGGAGGGAGGTCGGGCTCGGCCTAGGTGGGTGGCTCGGGCTATTAACTGCTGGTGGTGGTGGCTGAATGGTGTAGGTGATGGTGTTAAATGGAGATGGAGGAGGAAAAGAAGGGAGGAGATGGCTGTTGTGGGGGATGGTCGGAGCTGGTGGCCGTCCTCGGCCGACCAGGTGGCCGGAGCTGGCGTCGGCCAGGCCATGGAGGTCGGGCTGAGGTCGGCATGGAAAAATGGTTGCTGTAGGAGTTGGTGTTGTGGTTGTTTAAAAACAATAGGAAGAGAGAGAGAGAGAGATGAATAATAATTATTGAAGAGAGGGAAAGAGAGGATAAGAGAGAGAGAAAAGATTCTCTCCCTAGAAATTAGGGCCGGCCAAGGGGTTGGTTGTGAGGGGGTTTGTTCCATGTAGGATGAATGGTTATGATTTAATGAAGGGAATATCAATGGCTATGATGGAAAAATAGAAAAAATAGGTAATTCCAAGGATTAAATCAATGGAAAATTTTCCATTAAATATTAGAAATAGTTAAAAAAATGAGTAATCGATATTTTTGGACAAGAAAGTTGAGGATGTCACGATGGAGAAAATTATGGAGCTGGACTGGACTCGGTGGAGCCGGATTGGACGAAAATCGGACATCGTGCAAAAATCGAATTAAAATTAGACGTTGATGATCATGTGTAAATAAGTTGCACATGGGGATTCCAATAAATGGGACACAAGTGGCAGACGGGTAGTAGGCTCAAAGTGGGCCATGTCCATAGTTGGGGCTGACAGGTTTTGGTCGACAGGGGACCCACAAATCAAGTTGGAAAATGAATGTGACGCCGTGGCATGAAATAAAATCGGGTCACGCATCGGGAAAGTTGTGCGAATCAAATGGAGCCCAAAATGATATGAATGAGAGGGAAACGAAGGTCATTGGTGACGAGCGTCTCGAGTAGATCATCAATGAGGAGTTGGTTTCAAGAAACTGACTGGTCTTGCGCTCCCAATTTAAATGTCATGGTAACGCACTGAAAATGATCAAGAAAAAGAGTGGGAAAATAAATAACAATCAATTGGTCTAAACCGACCCAAAGTTCAGCGAAGCAGAAAGAGCACAAGGGAACAAGTTTGGGTGGGACACCATATACCGTCATGAAGGTAATCGTGTCCACTCCAAAACTCGTGAAGAAGATTTCCAGAATTGAACATCCCTAATACTCCAAATATCAATGGCATGAAAGAGTACACTTACAGATAAATAAATAGAATAAAATATTTATCAAAACCAAATAATCAGGAAAAATAAAATAAAATGAAAAAATTTAACCCGAAATTCAGGGTGCTCACAAAATTCATCCACTTGCAGAAATATTTGGCTCGTCAGCTGGTATGGTGGGCTCAAATTACTTGGAAAATTTGTCCCATGTGGAGTTCTCTTAGTCAAATCCAGAATACCCTGAAGGGAGACAACAGCTAATAGCTGCTCAAGGGGACAGAATACTGTTGTCTATGATAAATGGAGAAGTGTTGGTATCGCTAGATGACCAACAATTTTTGAAGCCAGCCTTCTTGTTCGGGGATGCGATAGATTTCCAGTCACAAACACACCCCAAGAAGGAGGCTTGGGTGTTTAACTTTGGAGAGAGGGCAATGTATCTTCCTAACATGGCCAGAGATTATCCCTTATCTGCATTCGTCCATGCCACCCATCCTCGACAGATGTTATGGAACCTGTCTCCCAGCAGTCATGGTAGGCCAGGGAGAATCATTTTCAAGAGGGATAGAGCCAACGAAATGGGCTACCACATTAGTGCTCCTAGTGGTGGTGTCGTCCCTTTCTCTGGTCTACTGCCTGGGTTTACACCGAGTGAAGATTCAGCTCTGATCCAACCGGTGCAGACCCTAATATTTATTAACAAGTTCATGAAGGCCGCAATATTATATCCTCATGCCAACCCTAGGATACCAGGGTGGTTGACTGCTTATAACCAGAATTGATCCAACTTAATGCTTGGATCATGAAGAACTTCAAGAAGGACTTGGAAGCCATCGACCTTTATGAAGTGGTAGCCTCTACGAGCGGGGTATACCGATGAACAGTAACCTGTTCTTGGCTTTGATGGAGTTGTATATGAGTTCAACAGGAACTTTTGTAACCCCACTAGGTGAGATGGGTCTTGCCCTGCACGAGATGCAATTCATCTCTAAGCTGCCGATGGATAAAGCTCCTTATGAAGAATATGTTCCCTCCAACCGAAAACTAGCAGAAATCAGAGAAAAAAAATCCTCAATTAGTTGAGGTCTACCAAGAACTGATGTGCCATTACTTAATTTGCACCACTATGTATGACAGTGGGTCGTATTTGGCATATACTAATAAATGGACAACCTATTTATTCTACCACGAGAATAGGATACCCAAAAATGAGAAGGGGAGATTCCAATAAAACAAGGCTCCAACCATCAACCCTTGTTTAATAATCCCTTCAGATCTGATCCATAGTTTGATGATCTCACATAAGTCTCCGGACCAGCATCTGTCCACTAAGACTGGAGACATCCCTGCGGGGACTGAAACCTTAAGCTACCTGAGACATGGCAGTCAGAAGATCTCAAGGGAAGCTTTGCTGGCAGGCTTTCTGTCTCTGTGGCTGCGGAGATGGATCGTGCCAGGGATAAGCACAGCTAACAGAATTCACCGAAATGTATTATGGCCGGCAGTACGTTTGGTGTTCAAGGTCAGAATCAACCTGCTATCGGCAATGGTGTGTCGAATAAACGCAGGTTTTTGGACCTTTGGTGAGGAACTAATCAACAATGCTCCTCACCGAAAAGAATTCCCAAGGGTGGAGATGCCCTACACTTATCTGATGGGCTGGCTACTGCTCATAACTGTAGTTTGTTGCCACCAGGCCTTGGAGATAATGCGGAGGTCTTCCTCTAGAAATTTAATAAAGCCACGTGGACTGCAACTACAGTGGCAGACACCTGACCAGTACTAAACTATTCTCATGGATGGATTTTTTTCTGTACAAGACCAGAAGTTCCAGCTGACTGCCTCGGTGTATAATTTGAAGATAAAGGAGAAGGGAGGACTTCATTGCCTGTGCCAGTTTTTAAATGGCTAATGTGCATCAGACCCTCCCATATGATGTACATGAATGAAGATAACTGTGCGCTCGAACCGTATCTTCCAAGTCGGTTCGCTCGTCAGTTTGGATATGACCAACTTCACGTTGGTAATCCTTCCACCAGCTTCTACCATTATGGGAAGTTGATTGACGGTGCAAGAGCGTAGAGATATGTCACGACCCGTACCCTAGAGTTAGGGCACGAGAACGTAACAACGCTCAGCCTACGCCGCAGTGTCGACGGTAGAACGCTGTCCTAGCTAGGTCTCATGCATCTAACAGTATAAGGCTAAGCAGTTTATACTCCCCGAATGGGGGTGACATAGCAGAATGTAAACTCAATCACATCTAAGGTAGAGCATAATGGAAGATAGATAAAACATGAAATCCAAAAGAGATACAGGAGATAGAAGTCTAAGTGTCTAAGATACATAAACCCAGAAGTACATCTCAAAACTCAAATACAGTAATCCACAAGTAAATACAACTCCCGACAAAATGAAATAACTATATAAACAACCTCTACTGTGTCTCCTCTAGGCTAGCAGGCAATCCTAGGCCATCTGTAAAATTTATCAATATGTCCAGTCAGGACAGGAGCGAGCACAATACATCTCATGCAGTTCATATTATGTCAGGAAATATAAAGCAGGCAATAGAATAAGATACATAAAATGCTGTAAGAAGATGTACATGAAAATAGGAGAGATATTTGATAACTGGAAATATATATACATGATAAGTAAGAATTGTAAGTGACTAGTGATTTAGAGTACGAGATGGCATGTAATTGGCTTAGGTTGTACATGATGAACATGAAAAGTAACAGAGTGTACATGATGGGTAAATCACATGACCATTTATACTCACCCCTACCCACAATCAATACACAAGGATCTATTCAAGTTACATTACGGACATGATGTTTTGGTTATACAAGAAACACATGAGGAAACATGAGCGTACATGAAAGAACATGAGAGTACATGAACGTACATGTAAGAACATGAGAGAACATGAGTGTACATGAATAACGCAGAAGCAAGGAATACATGATGTATATGAAACATATGTCATAAAGTATCCGATACGCCCGCTAAGGGGGTAACATCCCAAGAAGAGATCCATATAGTACCAATCCGTGATGATAACGTGACAGCATCAAGTAAAAGTAATCTAGAGCGAGAATATAATTCGCGACAAGTATGAAACGATCAGAGAATGTACTCGCCTGATATCTGAATGTCCAAGATAAAGATACTGTCCGAGGAGAGGTGTCTGGCTCCTAATTAGAACAGCACAAGTCACAACATGTCCAGAAGGGTAATATAAAGCACTACAATGCATTCTACATGAATCTAGGTCAAATTAGGCCAAAGTCAATCCTTGGTCAACTCTGGTCAACTGCACTAGTCAAACTAGGTCAAACTAGGTCATGTCCTAACCCAGTAAGTCTTACTAGGCCTAACCAAGACTATCCTAGCAAGCACATCAATACAAGGCTATACAAGCCAACATACACCCAACTCTATATAGCATGCAATTATTCAATACTCAAATAGGCAAGAATTCACATTAGATATACACTAGGTAATCTATTACTTTAAGCTATATATGTCTACACATATATACACATGCATATATTGGTATTCAACATTAGATCTATAATCATGGCATTTCAAATGGTTATATAAACTTATATATTACAACACAATATGCTAACATATATATAATATACATACATAGCTAAGTTAACTATATTCATAAATACTTATTTAAGAGGCTATGTGTGTGTATGTGAACATGGCAAAGGGGCAAGTGAGGGTTAAATGGGCATACATAGTGTATACATATCAAAGAGTGTCAAAGTGTAAGTGAACAATGTGTTAAGTGTGATAGTGTCAACATAGTGTAAGGGGGTACATGAGGTAATATAGGATTTGTGTTAACATAGAACATTACATCTCATTAACTTGTATATTGCATACATTACATCTATTATTACATTACATTCATGCTTGCATTCATTCATCATTCATTATTCTCTTGTACCACTATATGCACCATACATTACATACTATGGAACCTACATATTCATTACAAGCCATACTTATACATGCTTACATTAGATAAGATACTTATACCTCATACATCATTTATTTAACCATTTACTCATGCTTGTATTCTCTATTTAATTACATAATGTATATACATTAACATGGGTTAAAATCAAATAGAACATTATATTACACACAAGGGTGCACAAAATGCATATGCCGAATAGTAACTCTTACTAATAATCAATACTGTACCATCTCAGCATGAATTAAAATTTAGGATTAAAGTATGTTATAGATCTATGTGTTAGCTTTCCGAAACTTTAAACGGATCGCATTTTCGTTTCCGAAAACTCCCGGAATCGCGAAAACACCGAGAACGCGTTTGTCTTTCGTACAGCTGACACTAAAATAATTCTCCAGAAAGTTACATAATGAATTAGGCCAACTAATACATGTTTTTGGAAAGCTAACTTCAATACGCTTCTTTTAAAAAAAACGGGAGATTAAACCGAGCTTTAAGCTAGAAGTTATGACATTTCTAAGTTAGGGCTGAAATTAAAAACGTGGATAAAAATCATGACGGATTTAGGTAGTTTGAGACAAAAGAACACAAGTATATAACATAATATATCAAGAACTCACTCTCTACACTAATATATATATATATGAGACACTATAGAACACATCTCCAATACAAAAATATGAGATTAAACATGTAATACTTCATTCATACATAACAACAACACATAGTGTGTCCAAATTTGGGATTTTTCCACATGGACACAACCACAACACAAACGACACTCCTATGACCTCCAAATGGACACGAAATGGACACAAATGGAGATACAACTATGGGGTCATTCCTATGGGTTCAAAATAGACCTATATGCATGAGGAAATGAAAAGGAGAAGAGATTTATACCTCCCGGTAGATCGAATCGAAGAAAAGCCTTCCCGGAGCGACACCGACACGTAGAGATTTCAAAAGGACACGAACGAGCTCCGAATCCTCCCAAACTTGGGTAGCTTCCTCCTTGGCTAGAATGGAGAAGAAAAGAAAAAGATTTGGTGGTGAAATGGAATGATTTGGTGGAGAAATTGCTAGGGATTGCTCTCTAGGAATTTGGGGAAGAACAAGAGAGAGAGTGTGGATGAGAATAATGAAATGAACTTGAGCCTATCCTCTCCCAAAGTGGCTGGCCATGTGAGGCTATTTGTCCTATTATGGTAAGGTCCAAAATGCCCCCACTAACCTATTCTATGAGTATTAGGAAAGGGCTAATTGGTTGGGGCTAAATTAGTCATTCTAAAGTCTCTAATCACACTAACCTTATCCATAATAATTATTCTAACCTCTAACTAAAATATTTCTATCATGTGGACTAAAATTAATATCATGTGGGCCATGCCTAACTAGTGTGTGGGTCCCACTAGAGTCAAACTACCCCCGGGTCCCCGTTTCAAGTCGGATTGAGTTGAAATTCGAACCCGACTCAAATAACCCCAAAACAATATCATAAATAATAAAATCATATCAAAATAATTCAAAGAGGTCAAATACAAAAATATCCTTAGGCCAAAAATGATATTAAAATATTATAATCACATGCTTAGGCTCTAGGTCAAACAGTCTCTAGGGTTTCACTAGCAAAACGTCAAAACCACAAGTCATTGATTTAAATAATTTTAAAATAATTTAAAATTACCAAAAATCATATCATGAATTAAATATCATTATTAAAATAATTATAAACACGAAATTTCAAAATTACCCTCATTTGGGAAACTGGGTGCTACAACTCTACCCACCTTAGAAAAATTTCGTCCTCGAAATTAAAATGTCCATACTCCCTCTAGGTCAAACCCCCATAATCAAAGTCCCAGATTAAAACAAATCATGTGATCAAAAGGACGACATACAGGGTCATGGCATACGGTGGTAGTGAAAGTCTCATATAGGTATACTAGTCATGCTAACCGAAACGGTCATAGGGTATCAAAACATACAAGCAATTTAGGGTGCTAAACTAGAGAAGTTACAGAAACAACAAACCATCAAAACTGTAAGGCGGTCTACCATCCTATATGAAACTGGTACTTATCAAAACAAAATAAAAGAAACTACCAATTATCTAAAAAAGGGTACAGAAAATCAAATTCAAAAATTAAGGAATTGAAAATCACTTGCATTGAAATCCAAATCACAATATATATATACAGAGAGAGCGTTAGAGAGGAAAAACTAGCATTATGTAATGTTATGTGGTTTGTGTGTGTATGGGTGTATGTAAAATATACATGAAATTGTATATGAGCTATCCTGTTACACTACTCATGGCATATGGGTTAACAACCTACAATACACAACCTATTTAATCATAACATGCATGGCTAACCATAAACATCTATAAGAGGTAGAGATTTAGTTATGTATATACATATATTATAACATGTATGCCTAAGCTCTATATATATCTATACAAGTATGTGATCATAACATAGAGAGGAAAGGTTAGGTTACATGACAGCGTATACTAAGTTAGGGTGTGTGTGTGTCCTTGTACAGGGTTATAGCTTAGTATTGAAAGGTTAAACCCAGTTTTAGTTCAACATTTACATACAAAATCTGAAAATAAGCTAACATTTAAACCAGTGTAATATTAACATAATGCAGTCTCAGATTTTACAAATTTAACATAACTTAACCAATTTCTCTAAAAATTGAAACTCTGCAGATATCATACATGTGCAGTTATGTAGACAAAACTAATAACATGAAATTTATATTTAAATTACGAATTTAAACTGGAAAAGCAGAAAACCAGAAATATTGGGATTTTGAAAATTTTAACATTAACAACATATTAATATGTATTTAGATAGGTGGAAAATCAAGTGTAGCATGCATACGTATCAGGCAAGTGTCCACTATGTAAATATACTCATATATTCTCATGTCCCAAAAAAAAAATTAATTCTACGTTAAGACCAACATTTAGATTCCTACCCAGATCGCAAAATAGGTGATTGACGAAATCAAGGCAGTTTTATTATTATTATTCAATACTAGAATAATAGCAAGAAGGAAATAACGATAAAAGCTGTTTGCTTATTTGCCTAAAAGAAGAAACCATTTTGAAACCTGAGCTAAATATCAAATCCAAGATAAAGTCTAGCAAAATCATCGATTCATTGTATTAAGAAGAAACTCATAGTAAGAAGTTACACAAGCTAATCCTAAGTTAAATAATTAGAAGCAAAACAAAGCGAAGCAAAACAAAGCAAAACAAATAATAATTCTTTTGAAGGACTGCATCAAAGTAGAGAAAACATGCTTGAAAATATTTAAGGTACAATCTGATAATCATATGCGTCTATCCAAAATCATGGTACTCTAAATCCCCGTCATACTAGTAAGCAAGGCTACGATAATCACAGAGTCCTTGACTTATGCACATACCTCTAGAATCATGGTATTTAACATTTTTGCGGTGCCGCTAGCTTGGCTGCGAAAACCTTAAATTCCCATACCCGAAAAATATATCCAGAGTCAGACTATATGTCCTCACCATGCTGGCTAATGTGACTATAGAAGACTAGATTCCATAACATAGATGACCTAGCCCATATAATTTCATCTTGTCAAAAAAAAATTAAATTAAATCAACAATGAATACCCATAAATCAACTCAAATTTATCAAAGAACTTCAAAATTCAAAATGAACAAAAATCCATCAAAATACAACTCGGATGCAACAGCTATCATCAAGATTCAAAATTCGACAATCATTCATCAAAATCAATGAATACAACTCAAATTCAACCATAATCCATCAAAATCAAATTTAACAACAGTAAGTAAAAATAAATCAAATCAAGGGAAAAAAGAGTTCTCAAATCGAAGTTAAAATAAGATTCTCAAGGGTCGTTCTAGGAATCTCTCAAGGGTTCCTAACTGTGATTGAGTACCTTCAAGATATATCCTATTCCTACTGCAGGCTGTAGTGGTACTCAAGTTCGAATACCACTACATAAACTCAACCTGCATGGACTGTAGAAGCATGGAAAATACTAAAGAAAATGACTCATGCGGTCAAGAAAGACCCATACGGCTCAGAAAACGTATGCGGCACAGGAAGTCATGCGGCATAAGGAGCTATGCGGCCGGAGGCATTCTATGCGGCTCAGAAGACACGTGGCGTGACAGTGCTCCTCTCCGATCCATGCTGCATTAATTGCTTTGACGGCTGACCCCTCTGAAAAGTTGACAGACCTGACACCAAAGCAGGTAATTATGACTCTGTCATGATGATGAATCTCTAGGGAAGAGAAAGAAATCTCTGACACGATCCCCCGAGAACAACAAAATGCCACGTGGCCCTGCCACGTGGGTGTGCTTATGCGGCTTGAAGTGAAGATTTCCCATGCGGTTCAGAGTGAAGCTGTCCCATGCGGCTCGAGTGGAATCATCCCTATGCGGCTCAAGAAGATCATGCCCATGCGGCTCAAGCAGACACACCATTATGCGGTTCATGCGGCTCATCATATGGTTCAGAAGTCTGAAGGAGGGGGCCACTGCCCAGACAGTCCTGACACGTGTCCCAAGTCTTATGCGGCCCAAAATTCATGCGACCCAAATCTCATGCGGCCCAATCTGCATGCGGTTCCAGTCTCACCATTGGCTCTCAGGACACGTGTCCTCAGCCGATCAATCTCCCAGATTTATGGCAATCCAAGATCGGGTCGAATCCCAATAATCTGGGGCACGTGGCAGGAGAATAAATTTGATTTATTCGCAGATATGAGAGAATCATTATAAGGAAGATTTATGCCAATCAGCATTAATTGCTAATGGGGATTTGGTGTAATCTACCCTTAATGGTTCTGATTCGTCACAATCAGAAACGAACGGCCTGGATTGATCAATTCCCAGGCCGCCGCCATCTCCAAGAGCTAATCATTGGCAACCCTAGCGATCACATCCCACTATTATAAATAGCAAGGTGCCTTTCCCTTGTGAGATATAGAGGGATATACAAAAAAAGAAACCAGAGAAGAATACGTATACACAGAGAGACTTCCTCCATAGTCAGAGAGAGAATATACACAGAGAGAGAGAAGCCAGGAGAGCAATCAGAGAGAGAGCAAGAAGGCGTTTCTTCGTCAACGACCAAGCAGATCTTCCCCGAGTCAAGGCTGCATACCGATCGTCCAAGGAGTAAGGCAGAGCGGTCGTCGCTTTCCCGAGCCTCTATCGTCACCCCCCAGAATCTAAAATAAACAATCGTACTTAGACTGCTGTACCTAGGTTTTCGTCCCTAGGCTTTCTTTGTACGAGCGAGTTTGTATTGTGAGTCTAAGTTCAGTCCTCCGATAATTGTTCTGTACTTTTACAATCAATGGCAAACACGATGGCGACTCTGCTGGGGACTAACTTCTCCACGGTTGAGGAGTTGGTGACGCAATCGGACGCAGCCAAACTTGGCTCTACACAACAGAAGATGGTCGTACGCTTCGACCAACAGGCGTTTGAAGAGATGCTCTTTGAATGTAGCACTGGCCCGGTCCAGAAGCGCACCCTCACCATAAAGGCTCGCAAAGAGTGGAGGCCAAAATCATTTGCTCCTCCGTAAGCCCTTGATGAGGTGCTCTCTATTGCTCAAGATGGCGAGAAAGACTCCCCTACGGCCCCACTTCAGACCGTAGACAACTCTGCTGTCCCCAAGTTCGGCAGAAGAAAACACTATGATGCTGGACTTACAGGGGCAAAAAGGAACTCTACGCGATCCGAGCCGCAGAAGAGTATTAACCGCAGGGAGAAAACCCATGCGGCTACAACTGCCGACCGTATAAAGAAAACTCATGCGGCCACATCTGTCAGCCGCATAACTTATGCGACTACAGTTGCCAACCGCACGGATGAGACTCATGCGGCTATTAAAGTCAATCGCTTGCAGAAAACCCATGCGGCCACAGATGCCAACCGCATACGGTCAGCCTGTACGGTCGTGACTCCTAACCGCATAAAGACTCATCCTACAAAAGACAGCCGCATGCAGACAGCCTGCACGGTACCCAATGCTAGCCGCATAGCATCCGTCCCATGCTTCTCTCGATCAGTCTTCGACCGGCTCTCATGCGGTCCTGACTCTGATCATTATCTGGATGATACTCCAGACTCTGTGGTATTCGACTTAGACTCCTCCTATTACGCACCCACAAGTGCTAAAAGGAGGAAGTCTAGGGCAGCGCGGGCTCATCAAGTCCCGACGACTGCCCCAACCTCTGACTATCGGGGCGTCCCGCTGATTATCACGCGAGCCTCTGATAGGAAGTTGTATAAGACCACTCAGGTCCAGCCCCCGGCGGCAAACAGACAAAGTGGTTCCTCTGACCTGCGTGAGGTTATCCTCCACAAACGCAAGGAAAGAGAAGGAGCTTCGGGGGTGTAAAGAGCCCTCACACGGACATCAATGCACCCAGATCATCGTCAACTGCTGTTGCAGCAACGCGGCGGTGACGGAGGACCGGCCATCCGTCTTCCAAAGACTACATCACCTGAGCTCAGAAGACGAGACACCTCCTGTTGTCTCCTGCAAAACCGCGCAGAAAGTTCTCGCCAAGGGAAGAGGGAAGAAAACGAGCATCTCCAGCCCAAAGGTGTCAACTACTACAGCTAAGAAACCGTTGTCTAAAGGGATATCCTCAACTGGAGTATTTCAACACACCCGTTCGAAGACGAAAACTGCTGCAGTAGGAAGTTCGTCGTCTGCAACATTGGGGGTCGTCGGAACTGGGGGTAGCACTCCTCCAAACATCCACGACAATCCGACATTCCAGGAATACTGACTGGAGGAAGCAAATCCTCCGACGGATACAACAGATACCGACGTCCCCAAGGACATCCTAGACGAAGCGAGCTCCGAAGCCGGGGGTAGTGTTCCTTCCGAGTCTGAACCTGAAGAGAACATCCCCACATATCCTGATGATTTCTCGATGCACGGGTACGACTCGGAGGGTACATCCTCCACCACTCCTTCCGTCACTCCTCATGTGAAGACGGTGTTCATGACAGACAGCAATCAAGGCGGTTCCGGTGATCGCCAGCGTATCGATACTTTGGAGGCCATATTGCATGCCTTGGTCAAGTCTGTAGACGAGATCAAAGCGGCGCTTCCTAATCTGCAGGGGGTGACACCTGGCCAGACAAGCACGGGTCCCCCAATCAACGTAGATTCAAATTCGGCGACACCGAACCCGGGCAATAATCCTCCCGAAGTAACGGCTCCGACTGCGACAGATGAGACCCGAGAAGTAAGGAGAGAAGTTCAAGAGCTCCGAGACATGTTCTACGCCAGAGAAAACTCTCAAGACTTCAGAATACGGCAACCATATCCTGCTGAATGGAGGGATGTTCCATTTCCACCAAGATATAAGCCGTTCAATATCAACCCCTATGATGGCAAGACCTCAGCAAGTCGGTACATCACTTACTTCGAGGTCACTACCGACCATCTGCCCCATGATGACGCTATCCTGACACGGTTATTCATTGGGGCATTAGAAGGAGTCGCCTTCGATTGGTACCACAACCTGCCGGACAATTGCATCCATTCCTTCGCTGGCTTCAAACGCCTGTTCTTGGAGAGGTTCTATGAGGTAGGACAGGACGTCACGATGTCTACCCTCATGGACGTCATTCAAGGAGAGAAAGAGCTGACGAGGAATTACATTGAGCGGTTCCGTCAAACCGCAATGAAGTTACCATCTGACAACCCGGACTCCTCCTTGATCGAAATTTGCCAAAAGAGACTACTCCCAACAATCAGTCTCTGGATGGGCGAGAGTTAATTCAAGGACTGGAAGGCTTTTATCATTAGTGCTACAAGTGCCGAAGAACGATTAAAGAAGGCTCGCCAACTGGGATTACATATCTCAGAGGGAGAGAACAAGAGCAAGCGTCCCAGCACCACCAACGACAATGGGGGTAGCCCCTCCAACAACCGGGACAACAGAGGCAAGCAGGCTATGGTGGCCGATACAACCCAGAAGCCTGAGTCGTAACCTGCGGACAAACAATGGCCTCAAATCACTTACTCTTTTGAAGACGGTCACGTCAAGCCTATCTTGGACATGCTCATACAAGGAGATAGGATTCAGCTTCCTCCACCAAGACGGGAGCCTCGGCCGGCTGATCTGGAGAACCCAAAGTTCTGCCATTACCACCGCTACGTCCACCATGCTACGCACGACTGCTACCAACTGAAACGATATATCCAGAACCTCATCGATTCGAACGCTCTGGCCATCGATTTCGAGGAGGTAACCGTGGCAGCCAATATGGTGTCCATACAATTCGGCAGCTTTCCTCCAACAGAGACCCAGGACGGGGTTATACCCATTCCTCTGGCAACGATGGAGATTGCTAATCTCCCGCCTGCTCAAGCTGCTGGTCTAGTACCCCTCACCACATCACGAGGGGAAATTATGTGGGTCCATCCGGACCTAGTCCACAAGGTAACTCAGTCCACTCCATCTTCTAAACAGAAAAGTAGAAAAGTCAGATCCTGCCGCACCACCTCAGCAGATGAAGAGGAAGTCACGGCCGTTGTTACTCGATCTGGAGCACAATCTCAACCTGTGGCTGAAAACTCGACTGATGATCATCCGTCCATTACCACGGATGCTCCGGGACCGGCTCAGCCTTCGACGACCGACAGGCCTAGGCCGAAGGAGACTCGCTTCGACAAATCCCTCCGAAAGGAAACATCTCAGGGGCTGGAGAGGCCCTACAACTTCGACATCTTGGCGCAATTGGCCAATACACCGGCCAAATTGTCCTTATATGAACTCCTAAGGCTCTCGAAGGATGTCCGCACAGCCTTGAGCGATGCACTTCAAAATGCCGACGCGTACCTGGCTCAGGTCAACCTCACGGGAGAAAATCAGCCCGCAGACCTCCAAGACAGCGCCTGTACGGGAGCAATGCCCAACATCGTCTTCACTCCACAAGACATGCTCATCAAGACTAATCTACACGATCGCCCATTATACTACACAGGCTACATCGGCGACATAAAGGTAGACCGGATGCACATTGACCCCGGGTCTTCCATAAGCATCATTCCAAAAGGACTACTGCATCATCTTCGCATCCCGATGCATCGCCTGACCCCTACAAACACCGCCATCAGCGGGTTCAATTCGGGCAGAAGCTACCCAATCGGGAAGATCCGTCTGAAATGTCAGATTGGCGATCTCCAATCAGAAGTCACTTGCTACGTCATAGATGCCGACACTTCATACAACATCCTTTTGGGGCGCCCTTGGATACACGATTACATGATCGTGCCTTCCACGCTACACCAATGCTTCAAATATGTCGACAAGCACGGCTTCGTGAGGACAGAATTTGCTGACATCGATCCTTTCAAAGGGGTCGAATCTTATTACTCGGACTCCTGCCTATACGAAAAGTCGAAGAGGCACCTTGAAGGAGAAAATAAACAAAATGATGTTGAAGCAACCACGGGATCAGAAGAACCTCTGACAATCCACCTCCAGGCTCGCAAACCAGGCAATTCCGCACCCCTTACGGCCACGCTGCGTAAGGACGCGATCAGCCTCTCGGCACAGGAAGAGCAGTTGAGAATCCGGCTGCCAAGGTCCGGCCAGGTACCGAGACCTACGACAGGGCCACTTACCATCAGATTGCCGAGAGTCGGTCAATCCCAAACAGAGAAGCTCCATCCCTCCGATAGACCTCTGACGATACGCCTGCCTAAGAAAGGTCGTCACCCCGATGCGAGGTCTGACACTTCAAGCGAACCAGCCACCCCTCGCTCTACATCAAGTGCCGGACTGGGGGTTGCTAGTCTACCAACAACCCCACGCTCCGCTCCTTCAGTTGAACCTCTGAAGATCAAGCTGACTAGGACGCCCTCTCAATCTTCATTCACACAGGGGATAGCCGAAGAGGAACCAGAGCTAGCCAAGTATGTGGCTGCCCATACTGATGCTCCCTCCGTAGATGATGTAATCCCTCTAGAAAAGATACCTTACTTCATCAATAAAGGGTTATCTTTGAACTACACCGAGCTCAATAAGCTATGTACAATGTATGCTATGGAACACGGTATAGGCACTCACCTACATACACAGGTGACAAATGTGTACACCGCTATCCAACTTACTCCAGTAGAAGACGCTTACCGAATAATCGAGGGAGGGGACCACCCAATCATCTTCGGCCGGACGAACAACCCGCATCCCCTCGCCATGGAAGAAGTCGACTTCGGGTCAGATGCTGGAAGACTACCTCTGTATCTCTATAGCCCTTAATCCAAATATCTCATGCAGAAACAGGGGTATGATCTAGAGACAACGCCAGGACTGAACTACGGCACTGGACGACGATTACCTTTGAAGACGCCAGCCCCGGCGGGCAAACCACTGAACTACTATAACAAAACCCGATGCGGTTTAGGGTATGTAACGCCTACTACGACCCCTGAAAGCTCAGATGAAGAATGCGACTGGCAGTCACATTCAACCGGATCATCGACTTCTGACTCAGATACCAGCATCGGAGATGTGTTCAGACAAGTCATGTCAGTCAATATGGCATTCACCGACGCTTACGAGGAAGACTACGACATCCCCGAAATCCTTGAGCTAGAGCCATGGGCCCAGCAATTAGACGCACAATGGGAAAAGCGGTTCGAACTGAGAGAACCTCCTACTGAAGATGAAGTCATACAAGTGGATCTCGGCAGCGAATCTTCTCCAAAACCAATCTTTATCAGTAAAAGCCTAACTGACGAAGAATGAGAGTCGCTGTTAGAACTGGTCAGAGAATACATTGATGTGTTCGCCTGGAGCTATGAAGACATGCCGGGGTTAAATCCTAACATCGCTCTCCACAAACTCAATATACGGCCAGATGCAAAGCCAGTCAAGCAGCAACAACGACGCTTCTGCCCAGGCGTCATGGACACGATCGAAGCCGAAGTCAACAAGCTAATAGCCAGCGGCTTCATTCGTGAAGAGCAACATCCTGATTGGGTCGCCAATATAGTACCCGTCCTCAAGAAGAATGGGAAGATTCGAATCTGCATCGACTTCCGCAACCTGAACGAGGCATGCCCCAAAGATGAATCCCCCTTCCTATCACAGACATCATGATCGACAATACATGCAGATTTGAACGTATGTCATTCATGGATGGATTCTCGGGGTACAATCAAATCAAGATGTCTCCCGACGACGAAAAGCACACTTCATTCCGAACCCCGATTGGCATATACTGCTACACAGTCATGCCATTCGGTCTAAAGAATGCTGGCACTACATATCAGCGAGCCATGAGTATCATTTTCAGAGAACATTTGTGCAAGACAGTAGAATTCTATGTCGACGACATCGCCGTCAAGAGTCGCCGTAAGGAGGATCATCTGCAAGACCTGAGAACGGTGTTCAACTTAATGCGAGCCCACAATCTGAAGATGAACCCTACAAAATCGTTATTGGGCGTATCCAGCGGGAAGTTCTTGGGCTTCATCATCACTGCACGGGGTATCCATGTAGACCCCGAGAAAACGAGGGCAATCATGGAGATGGGTCCCCCGAGAAATCTTCGTGAACTTAGAGGCCTCCAAGGGAGGCTAGCTTATATCAGGAGGTTCATTTCCAACCTCTCCGGGCGATGCCGACCGTTCACCTACCTCATGAAGAAGGGAGTCTCATTCGTATGGGACGAGGAATGCCAGCGCGCTTTCGATGACATCAAAGAATATTTATCAAATCCTCCAGTCCTGGTGGCCCCGGTCCCTGGAAAACCATTCATGCTCTATGTACGAGCAATGGAACACTCTCTCGGTGCCCTGCTGGCACAAAACAACGACGCAGGCCACGAGCAGGCCATTTACTATCTCAACCGAATGATGGTCGGGCCCGAACACCGATACACCGCTGTGGAGAAAGAATGCCTCGCCCTGGTATTCGCCATTCAAAAGACGCGGCACTATGTCACGGGGCAAACCATACATGTGATCTCACGAATCAACCCTCTCAGGGTCCTCATGACCAAACCAGGGGCACTCAGCTCCCGCCTCGCTACATGGGCGATATTGCTGTCCCCCTATCATATGATCTTCGTCCCGCAGAAGGCTGTCAAAGGTCAAGCCCTGGCAGACTTTTTGGCGGCCTATCCAGGATCGAAATCATCCAGAATATATGAAGAAATCCCAGATGAGGTCGCTGATTCAAATACAACCACCCACGATAACATATGGCGGATGTTCTTCGATGGCGCTTCAAGAACCGGACCCAAGGAAAACATCGTCGTCGGAGTAGTATTGGTCTCTCCTACAGGGCTAGTGATCAATCGCGCCTACTCTCTCACGGAACCCTGCTCTAACAATGTGGCCAAGTACAACGATTTGGTCATTGGCCTCCAACTCGCAAGAGAACTGGGGGTAGAATACCTTGAAGCATACGGCGATTCGCAATTAATCGTCAACCAGATCCGGGGGACGTACGAAGTCCGCCATGAAGACATGATCCCTTATCACCAAATAGCGATCAACATTATCTCATCATTCAAGGGATTCTTCATCGAACACGTCCCCAGACTCCAAAATATCGAAGCTGATGCCCTAGCAGGCCTGGCTGCTTCCCTAGCAGTGCCAAACCACTATCATCATTCGGTCGATGTAATCGGCCGTGAGCTGGTCTGCCCCAAGAACAACGTTCAAGCCATGGCGAGTTATTCTGCTCAGATGATCGACGAAGCACCAGACTGGAGACAACCATTCATAGACTTCGTGGTCTACGACATCCTGCCCGAGAACCCGAAGGAGGCTACTTCTATCAGACGGCGTTCTCTCAGATTCTTCTACGATACAGAGACGAAAATGCTGTATCGTCGCTCCTACGACGGATTAGTACTTCGGTGCTTGTCGAACGCAGAAGCCAAAGAAGCCGTACGAGAGGCTCATGACGGTGTCTGCGGGGCCCATCAGCCTGGCCCTAAGCTGCAAGACCGCCTTCGCCGGATGGGCTACTACTGGCCCACGATGGTGGCTGATGCAATAGATTATGCCCGAAAATGCAAGGCCTGCCAAGTCCACGCAGACTTCATTCACCAACCATCCGAATTTCTACATCCGACAGTGGCGTCCTGGCCATTCGAAGCATGGGGAATGGATATCATTGGTCCAATCACCCCACCTTCCTCCCGAGGACATCGCTTCATACTGGCGATCACTGATTACTTCTCAAAGTGGGCAGAAGCTGTCCCACTCGCCGAAGTCAAGACTTCGAACGTAATCAGCTTCCTGAAGCACCACGTCATCTACCGCTTTGGACTGCCTCGAAGGATCATCCATGATAATGGTCCGCAGTTTATAAGCCACGTATTCTACCGATTCTGCGACAAACACCGCATTCAGAATGTCGCTTCGACACCATACAACCCGACAGCAAACAGGTTAGCAGAGGTATTCAACAAAACAATCATCAAACTCCTCAAGAAATTTGTCTCCTCCAACAAATGCGACTGGAACGACAAGCTCGGCGAGTACTTATGGGCTTATCGTACCACGGTTCGAACAGCCACCGGGAATACACCATTCTCTCTGGTATACGGGAGTGAGGCAGTTCTCCCATTAGAGACTCAGATTCCCTCACTCCGAGTCGCCCTCACTTATCAATTGACAATGGATGATAACTACCGACGTCGACTACAAGAGTTAGAGGCCTTAGATGAAAAACGTCTCCTAGCTCAGCAAAGGATCGAATTATACCAAGCACGCATCTCAGGAGCCTTCAACAAAAAGGTCAAAGTCAGAACATTCCAAGTGGGCGATCTTGTTTTGGCAGTCAGGAGGCCAATGGTCATGACTCACAAGACCACCGGCAAGTTCCAGCAAAAATGGGAAGGCCCATTTATCATCGAGGCCGTGTTCTCCAATGGTGCTTACCGCCTCGCCAAGCAGAACGAAGACTTGCTCATGTTGCCCGTCAACGGCAAGTTCCTGAAGAAATACTATGTTTGAACAACATTTTTCAGAGTTTCGAGTTATGTGCCCGCTGGTACCACTGAACTCAACCCCCTAATTTTCCAACTTATTGAGTTACGTACCCTCTTGTACCGCTGAACTCATATCCCAAATTCCCAAGTCATGTACCTGCTGGTACCTCTGAACTTACACTTTGATTCTAACATTCACAGATTTTCGAGTCACGTACCCGCGTGTACCGCTGAACTCATGCCCTTCTTCCATAAAGATATCCCAAATCCCCAAGTCATGTACCTGCTGGTACCTCTGAACTTACACATTGATTCCAACATTCACAAATTTTCGAGTCATGTATCCGCTGATACCACTGAACTCACCCTCATAGTTTTTCAGATTTTCGAGTCATGTACCCGCTGGTACCGCTGAACTCACACTCACTATTCTCCAGATTCTCGAGTCATGTACCCGATGGTGCCTCTGAACTCACATCCCGGTCACTCTTTCAGGTAGGAAGTTATGTATGATCATACCTCTGAACCTCCTTCCCGAAGGAGATCTCCCCTCATGATCTAATACCCACACTCCCAGTGCACAAAAAGGGTAATCGATCCACAAATTTCCAAAACGGCCATGTCCTCATTACCTCTGAGTCGTTCTACTTCCGCCAAAAATAAATCACCCCTACATAGAACTTCTATGTCCTTATTACCTCTGAGTTGTTCTATGTACCCCCCTGTCAAAGAGACCCTCATGCTCACCATTGTTTGCCATTAAAATTGTTTGATTGAAAACTTTAATACAAACAGAACAGTGTTACAATGTAGGACTTAGATGTAGTCCTAGGAGTACACTGTTCTGTTTGTATTAAAGTTTTCAATCAAACAATTTTAATGGCAACAAGCTGGCGACTCTGCTGGGGACTTCTTTATCCTCTTTCGAGAAAGTCGTGTCACAGGCCGACGACGTGAAGGTGGGCTCCTCCCACAAGATGCTGGTCGTGCGCCTCAATCAACAGGCGTACGAGGAGTTCATTTCTGAAGGAAGTACGAGTCCTTCGAAGCGGCTACCAAAGTCGAAGAAGATCCGCACGGCCTGGGTGCGCAAAGTCGACGCCTCGGGCACCACCATTGAAGGGGATGCAGCAATCCAGCCTTCCCTTCCTGCTGACGTTCTCAGCAACCAAGGTGCGCCCGCCGATGCAGTGCATCTCTTAGGGAAGAGTGCGGCCGACCACGTTCCCCAGCTATCTCCCTCTCAGGCGAGGAAGATACGTCGACGGAGCAGGGGCGCAGCCAATGCCCCGCGCATCACCTCTGATGCGCCACAAAAAGCCTCTGTCTTTGACAGACTCACTCGCTGTAATGGCGAGGAGAATTTGGATGCTGAGTACTATGCACCCCAGCGGGCTGGTACGAAGAAATCCAAGGCGGCACGGGCCATGTGCCACAAACGTGCTATGCCAGCAGCCGGCCAGAGGCACGCGCTCGTCATCACGCGTGCCGCTGATGGCAAGCTGTACAAGGTTGACTCAAGTGCTTCTGCACCAACAACGAGTCGATCTTCAAAGCCCTCATCTCGCTTGGGCGCATCTACTGCGTGCACAACCAAGTCGAGAGAGGCAAACTCAGTGGTCTTGAACTCACGCGTCTCCTCTGGTTGTGCGTTTGAGGTCCGTTCAAGTCACTTCAAATGTTGTGGTTCCCCCACTACTGATCGTGATGCCTGCTTGGTATTAGATCAGGGGGCGCAGCACTCACCTGACCACCCCGACGTTTGGCCTTGCCATACGTCTGAAGGGGGTGTGAAGGCACCACTCTCCTCCAACGACCTGCGCAACATGATCACTCACAAGCGCCGGTCAGGAGAGTCGACCAACAAGCACGATGCGCCTCTTATGGGGCATACTTGTACGGTGGTCACCATCAACTGCTGTTGCAAGGTGGCAGCTCCACCAAGATAGTCGGTCTTCCAACGACTGCAATCATCGACACCTCTCCGACGTCGCCTTGGGACGAAGGTGTCAGCTGAAGAGGAGCCGAAGGTCGCTTCATGCAACGTGGTCTCCAACTCCTCATCAATCCGGAAGACGACTGCCAATTCCTCGTCTTCATCCAAAAGCCAGCCGAGGAAAACCAAGGCAGCTGTCTCGACCTCTGGAGTGTTTGAAGGCACTCGGTTGAGGAAGAAGTCCTTGGAGGAAGCTGGGGGTAGCCAGACCCTTGTTGAGCCTCCTTCCGAAGACGAAGATGTCCAAAGCACAGCTGCGGCGGATCTTCATCATCAAGGCGAGATTACTCTCCCTAGGATGTCCTCCAAGACACTGCCAGGGGTAGTTCTGGAAACGAAAAGGTCCTTCAAGATGGAGCTGAGGGCAATCAGACCCTTACAGATGCACCTATTGAAGATGAACTCCAGAATGTGGCTGGGGGTGGCCAAACACCAGGAGAAGTAACTCCCCCGCATGAGAGTGAGGCCAAAAGCGAAGCCTCAACCCATCCATCCACTCCTGGCCGTGTCAGGACAGTGTACATGGCTGGGGATGATGTCGAGTCTGATGCACCGTCACAAGACATAGTCCAGCGCATAGACTCATTAGAAGGAGGTCTCAAAACCCTCTCTGCCTCTATGCAAGCACTGACTCAAGCAGTGTTTGAGATGCGGTCGGCCTTGATCAGGACACCTTCAACTGGTCCTGACCCAAGAGCTAATGGGGAGTCGAGTGAGCCCCTCCAACGGGCGCCCTCGGATACAGAAGCACCTCGGACCTCGGAGCCCTCAAACGCTCCAATCCAGATGATACCTCCTTCCCCGACTCCTAGCTCTACGGAGGATGTGGTCGAAATGATCAAAGACCTGCGGGAGCGCTTCGAGTCCAAGAACAGGCAAGAGGAACGCCAGAAAATGGGCATTCCCCAGCCTTATCCCTCGAGTGGAACAAGGTAGTTTATCCCCCGAAGTATAAACCACAAACACTCACCCCATACGACGGGAAGGACTCTCCGCGACGGTACCTGACGTACTTCTAGTCACAGACAGGGCATCTTCCGAAGGAGGACGCGCTCCTCACCAGTATCTTTGTCGGGGCCCTGAAAGGAGTGGCGTATAACTGGTACTGCAGCCTCCCCGACAATTCCATATCGTCCTTCGACGACCTGACGCGCCTCTTCCTCGACCGCTTCTATGACGGCGGGAAGGACATGACGATAGCGTCTCTCATAGAGATACGTCAAAAGAAGAAGGAAACGGTTCGGGCGTTCATCGAACGCTTCCGACAGGCTTGCTTCAGGCTACCTCCAGGCATGCCAGAACATGCGCTCCTCTCCGCTTGCAGCATGAACATGTTACCTGCAGTAAAGCTCTGGCTCAACTCTACTCCCCCTCCTGACTGGAGCTCCATGATCATCGAAGCTGAAGCTGCAAAAAAGAAGGCGGCCAATGCACGTCTTCTGGGTGTCAGCTTCCCCGCCTTTAATGATAAAGGGAAAAAGTCCGCAGCTAACAGCACCGGACGAGAAGCAAAGGGGAAACAGGCATTGACTGTTAATGCCTCAAAAGGCGCATCTGCGCCTACTCAGAAGCCTTCACTGGCACCGAGACCCAAGGAGGTTTATTCATTCAATGATGACGATACCCTGCAACTTTTTGAGATACTGAAGCAGGGTGACAAGATCAAGCTACCGGACCCAAAGCGGCCCGATGAAGTTGGAAAAGTGGACAACCCAAGGTACTGTCACTACCATCGGTTTGTCGGACACCCGACCAAGGACTGCTACGTCCTCAAGAATTACATCCAGCGCATGATCAATGCGGATGTAATCTCCGTCGACTATGAAGAGAAGACGGTGTCGGCCAATGTGGTTTCGCTTCAGTTCGGCACCTTGCCGCCAACTACCACACAAGATGGCGTCGTCCCCATCCCTAAGGCGACAATGGAGGTGGTAAACTTACCACCTACCCGTGACAATGTGAGTGGACTCACCCCGCTTACCATATCTCGAGGAGAGGTCCTCTGGGTTCACCCCGACCTCGTCTCCGAGGTGACTCAATCGGAGGTACGCCCTACCTCCAAATCAAAAGGCAGGAAGATCAAGTCTTGCCGCACAGTCTCTTCTTCAACAGAAGAGGCACTTCCAGTGCAAACACGTGCACAACAGAACTCCCAGTCCGGCGAAGCCACCGCCGAGGTGGTGCCTCCTAGCACCATTCCTGAGGAGGGTCCATCTAAGCCCTCAGCAGCCAATAAGCAGAAGCAGGTGGAGGCCCGTTTTGACAGACCTCTACGGAAGGAGAATGTTTCGGGGCTGTCCAAGCCTCACAACTTCGACATTCTGGCACAATTAGCCAGTATACCTGCGCGCCTGTCTTTGTTCGAGCTCCTGCGTCTTTCTAAAGATTCCCGAAAAGCTCTCTGCGAAGCTCTGAAGGACGCTGAATCCTTTCTCAGTCAGGTCAAGCAGCCTGAAGACCTCCCAACTACTTGTGCGCACTGTCATTGTGCGGATGAAGTTATCCCAAACATAACTTTCACCCAACAAGACATGCTGCTCAAGCATCACCGACATAACCGACCGCTGTATTATACAGGGTACATTGGCTCAGTCAAGGTGAGCCGGATTCAGATCGATCCTGGGTCTTCCCTAAGCATCATTCCGAAGGCGCTGCTATCTAAGCTGGGGATCCCGATGTACCGGCTGGCGCCCTCCAATACAACCATCAGTGGCTTCAATGCTAGCAAGAGCGAGCCATTGGGCAAGATCCGACTGAAGTGTCACATTGGCAGCCTCAAAACTGAGGTGACTTGTTATGTGGTAGATACCGAGGTCAACTACAACATCCTGCTCGGTCGACCATGGCTGCATGAGTACATGGTGGTGCCCTCCACGCTCCACCAATGCATGAAGTATGTATCCACCAATGGCATCATCCGGACGGAGTTTGCAGACATCGATCCTTTCAAAGGGATTGAAGCCTACTTCACCGATTCTGACTTGTACAAGCCCATTGACGAGGAGGAAGCCAACGACGCTGATGATGAGGCAGAGACGGCAACAGAGCCGGACATGGAGCCTGAGACGACTCCCGACGCCCTCTTGAAAATCCGACTGAAGGGGAAACCACCCCAGAAGGCGCCTCCAATGAGCATCAAGCTATCAGGGAAAGCGCCGGCTCGCGAAGCACCCCTGAAGATACGCCTCAAGGGAAAGCCACCTCAAACATCGGCTCCCCTGGTGGCAAAATTACAAGGGAAGGCACCACTCACCGAAGGCGCAGCCGAGGCGCCTCTTAAGGTGCGTCTCAAGGGCAAGCCGTCGCAGTCATCCAAGGTGTCAGAGAAGGCTCATATAACCCTCTCGGACCCCAAAGCTGTGTTGGACTCTCCTAGTCCGCCCCCAGTTCTTACAGACGAGGAGCTTGATGATTACATCTCGGCTGACGTAGAGGCACCCTCCTTTGACAATGTAATCCCACGGGATAAGATCTCGTATTTTATCAATAATAGAGTGTCTTTTAATTATTCTTGTCTTCCACACTGGAATGCCATGTATACATTAGACAACGCTCTACGGTCGTTGCAAACACAAATAATGACCGTCTACCATAATCGAGTAGTCCCGTCTCAAGGAGTCTTCATAGTCCCTCCACGGAGCCGAGACCAAGGCACCATCATCTCGGGCAAAGTCGAGCGTCATCGGGACCTCCCGTCAATCGAGCCCGAACTTGATACCGGCAGAGTACAAGTCTATCGGTACACGGATGCGGCAAAGCACATCATCCAAAAGATGGGCTATGACCTGAAAAGCAACAAAGGCTTAAACTACGGCAAGGGTCGGCATCTCCCTGTCCGGCTTTCGATGCCCAATAGAAAGCCACCGGACTATTATAATCGGACTGGACGAGGGTTAGGCTATGTCACGCTGCCATCAACCCCAGAGAGTTCAGATGCAGAAGACATAGAACATTCCCACTCGTCCGAAGCATCGACTTGGGATTCCGATACCAGTATCGGATCAGTCTTCAGGAAAGTGCTGTCAGCTAACATGACGTCAGCACAACCTCAAAAAGGTGAAGGCAAAGACCAAGCGCCAGAACCCTTCGAAGAAGAACCCTGGGCCCAACGCCTAGGGGAACAATGGGAATCTCGTTTTGAGCTTCGTGAACCTCCCACCGAAGACGAAGTCGAGCAGATCGACCTCGGGGAGGGGTCTTCTTCCAAACCCATCTTCATCAGTAAAAGCCTGGAAGGAGAAGATCGAGAATCTTTAATCCAACTGGCTAAAGAGTATATCGACGTCTTCGCCTGGAGCTATGAAGACATGCCGGGACTCGATCCACAGATCGCAATGCATAGGTTGAACATCTTACCTGATGCCAAACCTATCAAACAACAGCAGCGACGCTTCCGTCCGAACATCATGAATGCCATCGATCAGGAGGTTGACAAACTCTTGACTAGCGGCTTCATCCGTGAGGAACAACACCCGGATTGGGTAGCCAACATCGTTCCTGTCACCAAGAAGAACGGGAAGATACGAGTCTGTATCGACTTCAGGGATCTCAACTCTGCTTGCCCGAATGACGAATTCCCGCTTCCAATCACTGATGTGATGATCGACAACACATGTAGCTTTGAGCGCATGTCCTTCATGGACGGATATTCAGGCTACAATCAAATCAAGATGTTCCCCGATGACGCAAAATACACGTCATTCAGGACTCCAAAGGGTGTTTTCTGCTACACAATAATGCCCTTCGGCTTGAAGAACGCCGGTGCGACATACCAGCGAGCTATGAGCACCATCTTTCGTCAACATCTTCGCAAGACAGTCGAATGCTATGTTGACGACATTGCAGTCAAAAGCCGCCTCAAAAGAGATCACCTACAGGACCTGAAGACGGTCTTCAATCTCATGCGGGCGCATCAACTCAAAATGAACCCCGCTAAATCCTTTCTGGGGGTTTCTAGCGACAAATTCTTGGGCTTCGTCATCACAGCGAAAGGCATTCATGTTGATCCTGAGAAGACCAAAGCCATCCTCAACATAGACCCTCCGAAGAACCTTCGAGAACTTCGAGGCCTACAGGGACGTCTGGCATATATCCGGAGGTTCATAGCAAACCTTTCCTGTAAATGTCAACCCTTCACTCAGCTCATGAAGAAGAGAGTCTCTTATGTCTGGACAGAGGAGTGCAAGAAGGCTTTCGACGACATCAAAGCCTACTTGACGAGCCCACCAGTCCTGGTAGCGCCAGTCACCGGCAAACCATTTCTCCTCTACGTCCGTGCCATGGATCATTCTCTTGGCGCTCTGCTGGCTCAAAATAGCGATACAGGCTACGAGCAAGCAATCTACTACCTCAGTCGAACACTCATCGGGGCCGAACACCGGTACAACCCCGTCGAAAAGGAGTACTTGGCTTTGGTGTTTGCCATCCAGAAGACTCGTCATTATGTCTCGGGTCAGACAATTCATGTCATTTCCCGAGTCAATCCGCTCAGAGTCCTCATGACGAAGCCAGGATCATTGAACTCCCAGCTGGCTATATGGGCGATCTTGCTAACACCGTACAACCTGGTGTTTGTGCCGCAAAAAGCTGTTAAGGGTCAAGCTCTGGCTGACTTTTTAGCGGCACACCCCATCCCAGAATCCTCAAAACTCTATGAAGATATCCCGGGTGAGGTCCAAGAATCCAACGTCACCGAAGGAAGCTCCGTTTGGCGGATGTTCTTCGACGGCGCTTCGAGAACAGGCCCCAAAGGCCAAATCATCGCAGGAGTGGGGGTAGTCTTAGTCTTCCCCGATCAGCTGGTCATCCAGCGTGCGTACTCTCTTTCGAAACCGTGCTCCAACAACGTTGCCGAGTACAACGCACTCGTCATGGGACTCCAGCTCGCACAACAGCTGGGGGTCGACCATCTGGAAGCTTACGGCGACTCAAAACTCGTCGTAAACCAGGTTCGGGGACAATACAAAGTTCGCCATGAAGATTTAATCCCTTATCATGAAGTCGCGTTGAACATCATTTCAACCTTCACCGGGTTCTTCATTGAACATGTCCCCCGTTTACAAAACTTGGAGGCCGATGCTCTGGCCGGCCTCGCAGCCTCATTAGCAGCGCCCTTTGGGACTCAACACTATATCTCGGTAACAGGACGAGATCTGATTTGTCCCAGAAACAACCTGTGCTTGCAAGTGGCCCACGCCATGCCGACGAACACTGGGGTTAATGTCCGAGACTGGAGGTTCCCGTTTATCGACTTCGCTGTCTACGGAATCCTTCCAGAGGACCCGAAGGAAGCCGTCTCAGTCAGGAGACGCTCTCTTCGATTCTACTACGATACAGCTACCAAAGCGCTGTACCAACGCTCCTTCGATGGGCTCCTCCTTCGATGCCTGTCCAACGAAGAAGCAGCCGAAGCTCTTCAATAAGCTTATGACGGAACTTGTGGAGCTCATCAACCCGGTCCTAAGTTGCAAGATCGACTGCGACGTATGGGCTACTACTGGCCAACCATGGCTGCCGACGCTGTCGAATATGCTAAGAAGTGCCACGCGTGCCAACTTCATGCAGACTTCATACATACACCATCGGAGCCGCTACATCCTACAGTCGCCTCCTGGCCCTTCGAAGCCTGGGGCATGGACATTGTAGGGCCAATCACCCCTCCTTCATCGAGAGGACACCGTTTCATCCTGGCCATCACCGACTACTTCTCCAAATGGGCGGAAGCAGTTCCACTAGCAGAAGTAAAAAGCTCCAGGGTGGTCAGCTTTATCAAACACCATGTCATTTACCATTTTGGAGTACCCCGGCGGATCATCCATGACAATGGTCCTCAGTTTATCAGCCACATTTTCAGCAGGTTCTGTGACAAGAATCGCATTCAGAACGTGGCCTCAACCGCCTACAATCCGGCAGCAAACGGATTGGCTAAGGCATTCAACAAAACTATCGTTAGGCTGCTCAAAAAGGTCGTATCATCCAACAAACGCGACTGGGACAAAAAGCTTGGCGAATGCCTTTGGGCCTACCGCACAACGGTACGGACCCCAACAGGCAATACTCCATTCTCCCTGGTCTACGAAAGCGAAGCAGTACTGTCTCTCGAGATACAGATACCTTCGCTCCGCGTAGCAATCACAAACAAACTCACAGAAGAGGACAATCAACGTCGTCGTCTGCGGAAATTGGAGGCACTTGACGAAAAGCGTCTCCTAGCTCAACAACGCATCGAGCTCTACCAAGCCCGTATATCACAGGCTTTCAACAAGAAGGTCAAACAGAGGACTTTCCAAGTTGGCGACCTGGTTTTAGCAGTCAGAAGACCAATGGTGTTGACCCACAAGACACCAGGAAAGTTCGAGCCCAAGTGGGAAGGACCTTTTATCATAGAGACGGTATACTCAAACGATGCTTACCGCCTCGCCAAACCCAATGGGGACTTGTTCATGATGCCCATCAACGGCAAGTTCCTAAAAAAGTACTATTCTTGACATCCTCCAGACATGTACTTCCCCAAACAACCTCTTTCCACAAACTCATACGCTTCCGGAACCCAGCTGTTCCGTGGCATCTTCCAGTAGAAAGATAACCACGTCCATATTACCTCTGAGTTGTCTCTCTACACCCTACAAAGCAGAATCTTACACTTCGTAAGCCTACGCTACCCTTCATGTTTACCACGTCAACATTACCTCTGAGTAAACATCTTGTACAAACAACCCCTGCGTTATTGTACATTGATCACAGAACTTCCACGTCCATATAACCTCTGAGTTGTTCAGCGTATCCCCCCAAGATCATTCCTACCACGTCCATAATACCTCTGAGTAGGGAGATTCTATCAATTCGAATCCAATGATTGCCATGTCCACATTACCTCTGAGCAAACATAATGGTTCCTTCAAACTTATTATCTGTACCTGAAAACCAAGGTGCGCAAAAGATAATAGATCCACACAAATCATCAAGTTCATGACAACAAAAGATGAACACATCACAAAAAGGTTGTAGACTTCTTTATTCTTCTGAAAAAAGGAGTACAAGAAGCTACATCATCCCCCAGTAAGGGTTGCAAAAGAACACAAAAGAAAAAGGGAAAAGCTATTGTCCCTGAATCTCCCCAGGATGGGCTGAGAGCTCCCTGACTCGAAGCTTTAAGTCGACTGTGCGGGCCTCCACCGTCGCCAGGACTCGTCGCTCTGCTTCTCGGCGCATCAATTCAACGGCCCCAGCGGAAGTATCACTTGCATGCTTCTCATCAAGCTGTTGTCGTTGCTGCGCCAAGGCAAGAGTCCGCTGAGTAAAAGTCGCTTCATCCTTCTTAAATGCTGCATGTTCAGCCCGGACACGCTCGACCTCTAACTGGAGTCGGGCCCGTTGGTCTTCAAGACGGCGCATCTGGGTGTCGATATCCGCGATATTAGCATCCAATGCAGCTCGAGTTTCCACCGTCGTCTTCATGGACTGAGATAACTGCTCTACCGCAGCCTCAGTCTCAGCCACCTCGCGCTTCCAAATGCCCACGGTGGCCTGGTATGAAGACTCGATCTCGACAATCAGCTTCCCCTTCTCCGCCTCTATCAGGACAGAAAGGTCGTTTCGCTGGATGCGTTGAAGTTCCGCGAGCCGCTCATCCAGCTCAATCACCGAAGCCTCCAGAATTTCGGCCATATGGTCGTGGCCTTGGTGAATACGAATCAGCTCGATGCAGGGCATTGCCAGAGCTTTTGCCGTCGTAAAACTCCCATTGGCATCCATCACAGCAGATACACCCTTCTGCAGCATTTTATATACCCCCTCGACGAGGAATTTCACATACTCGTCTGCATCCGCCAGGACCTGCGGTGTCATGGCAGGGGTTGGAGGAGCTACTACAGTTTACGGACCGAAAGAAGATCCGCCAACCTCAACCAGCGAGGCTTGAACCTCGGCATCAATGGGCTCTTCATCAACAGGGGCTGGACTTCTAGCCCGAGGAGCCGAAGCAACAGAAGGAGCCGGCACAGGCGTCGAGATGGTCCCCCAAGTAGAAGGAGCTACAGAGGGTTCTACACCCTTACCCTTCTCAAGCCCGGAAGAACCTCCGACGTCAACAGCCACCTCTTCTATCCCCAACGTCCTCTCAACGGTTGGCACCTCCCTTGGCAGAATAGGGAGATTATCACTTGTCTCTTGACCCGTCGCAGCGGTCTTGACTGACAGACGGGTCTCATCATCGAGTCCCTCAATAGGGACAGAATCTGTCGCTACCTCCTGAGTGGTAGCCGCCTCAACTTCCACGGTTGAAGCCGGGGTAGGACTCGGCAATGATGCGGCCGACCTCCCCTCATCATGATAAAGAGGGGATTCAACCCTCTCCTCTGTCTCAATCATATCTGCTGTCCCCGCAGCAGATTCTTGCAAGACCGGAGGAACGTCATCGGAAGCCGACGAACTCCTGTCCACTTCATCATCAGGATGCCTCGAGTCCGCAGGACCCTCAGCATCCAAGGCCTCCACGGCAGACGGTGCTCTCCCAAAAGTTGTTGCGACCTCGAAATCAGGAGATATTAAAACCTCCGCAAGAACATCTTCGGGACCTTCCTCCACGGAAGACATTAGCATCGGAGGAATGCGCTCATCAGAAGAGCCAGCCACCTCCTTCGGTTTACTAGCGCCCGATTTTGAAATACGGGACTTCTTCTTCAGTCCCTACAAGAAGAAGAGCATAAGTCGCCACAATGACGAAAAGAATTAGAATTATGAAATATTCCTTACCTCAGCAGGGATTGATCCTGCTGGCATTATAAGTGGCACTTCCGTAACCTTCGGGGTCGGCACCTTTCTCGACCTTTTCGGTACAGAAGAACCAGCTTCTGTGTCAGCACGCCTTTTCCCGACAGACGGGTCTCCCACTGGTACTGCAGCAGCAGCCCGATACCCTGCCAACTCTGGTGGACAATATGATCGGGCTGCCATCAACATATTCGCTGTCGCCTCCAGCTGGGTTCCAATAATGAAACTAGTCTCCCTGTCATAACCAGGAGACATAGCAGTCATAGTGCAATACAGCTTGGCGGCCGGATATAGGATCGGCGGCCGAGGATTGCGAACTGGCGTGGTGAACTTAACGCTAGTGCATCCAGTGTTATAATATTGCCAGCCCCGGGCTCCATCCAGCAAACTCCCGATGAAGCCTAAACAACTACTGGGATTCCGCAACATTAACTGGGTATAGCCAAACTGACGAGCAAATCGGCTTGGCAGATAAGGCTCCAGATAACACCTATTCTGGTTGCGGTAGACCAGGTGAGAAGGCCGGATACTCTGCAACCAACGAAAACTCCATTTCGGCAGAGTGACCGCGTCTTCACAGAGTCAACTAAATCTTGGTCGGCCTTGAAATCTTTGAAGATCGGGCCAACCTTGACAATCTCCCACCCCTGAAGGTAGGACAAGACTCTCCTGCAAACGGGGACGCCAGTGTAAGACCACTTCCTCTTATAGAAGCGGCGAATGAAGGCATCTCCTTCGACATGGTCCTCCTCCGGACCGGGACTCATCACGTTCGGATGATGCAAGATCAGCCACCCCATAAGATAATGGAAGGGCAGCTCGGCCCGGGGAAAGTTATCATTATTACCTCTCTCGTGGATCAAATCATCGGCAAAGGACCTCAAACCGCGCAACAGGTTGCACACCATCGCGGGGAGGAGAGCCAACGGTCGTCCACAGGCCAACTTCACCGCAGGCAAAATGAGATTCCGATGTACCCTCTCGACGGCACCGGATCCACCTGCAAATACGCAATCCCGGAACCATATCATCAAGTAGGACGTCAACACTGCCTTGGATGACATTCGATGCCCGCAGTGCCAGAAACAGCTGTACGTAGCCTTGCTGCCCTCGTTAGAGTGTGGGGTCCTTTCGTCCAGCCGGCTTATTTCAGAACTCACTTCCGCGGGCTTCAATCCCTGCGGAGTCGCAAACCGAATCCTCGAAGGATCTGTCAAGTCCTGCCTGAAGACGTAGTCCCTCCAAGCAGTCACATGAGGCTGGGTCTTGCCCTTGTCCCTCCGGTGCATCAGATAATGATGGCTTGTCACCTCTTTGAAAACAGCCATCATCTCCGGATCCTTATCCTCCAGAACTTGGATCTCTTCATTTGATGGAAAATATTCCTCGTACGGTTCTGAGCCCCAAGGAAGCTTGGACACTTCGTACATCTCATGAAGGGCCAATCCCAACTCCCCCACCGGAGTAAAGAAGCTACCAGTCTGGGCATTGAAAAGCTCCAAGAGCGCAAGGAACATAGGCTTATTGAGGTCCACGCCTGCCTACGTGGCCCGAATGGCGGCTGTCTGCCCGATCTCTTTAAGCTCAACCTCGAACCTTGAAAGCACCCAAGTGGTCAACTCGTCCCACTTCGGGATGTAGTGACACCAGCCTTCGACTCTGAAGCTACCTGTCGGATACATCACCTTTGATGTCAACATCCAATTTGCAAAGATCGGGGCACTGAAGGGAAACGTGTCGTTTGGGACCTCGCTGTAGATGCTCCCAGGACGCAAGGCTCGGTAACTGAAAGAAGAACCGGCTCGTGAAACGGTCAAAGTATCTCGTTGGTTCGAGGAGGCGTCAATTGAGAGGGTACCTCCCAAGGCCCCTCCTTGAGAGGGAGTAAGTTCCCAACCCATCCTTCTCTTCGAAGCTAGACGATAAAAAGCCGTCAGTGGCAACTGGCGGTCAACCTGCCGCATGTACAAAACCATGCCTTTGGCAGAAAAGAACCAGTCTTCTCTAATCCTCAGTATCTTCGCTTCGGAAGAGACTAGTCGGTCGCCAAACAGAAAGGCAGGTTTTAAGAAAGTTACACTTTCGGATTCAGCAGACTTCAGTTTACCACTCTCCATCATACTCTGGAGGAAAAGAGGCAACTGGGTCTGGATTTGTAGCATTCTCTCACGAGGTTGGTCCTGTAAGATAGCATCCTTCGCAGGATTGATCACCGCCTCGTCAAAATCAACTCCCATCTGACAAAGAGAAGCGTCCAGAAGGACCTCATTCAACAAAGGGATCGTCATCGATACTGATACAACAAAGATGGAAGTCAGGCAAAAAGAAAAATGTCAAATAGCTTCGGTGCATCATCAGGGCGTAAGCCCATACGCGCTAGCATCAGAGCTTTGGCACATCATCAGGGCGTAAGCCCATGCACGTCAACTTGTTTCGGCACATCATCAAGGCATAAGCCCATGCGCGTCAGCATTGGAGCTTCGGTGCATTCAGAGCGTGAGCTCATGCGCGTCAGCGAAGGCTTCGGCGCATCATCAGGGTACGAAACCCATGCGCGTCAGCCATTAAACCTCGATGCATGATAAAGGTGTAAACCTATGCACGTCGGCGGGGTAGAACCTCGGCGTATCATCAGGACAAAAGTCCATACGCATCAGCAAATCTGAGTTAGGGCACAGTCTGGCCCAAAAGCTTATGCGAAGGAGATGAAACCCACCCGTCACCTCAGGACGAACGTCGGCCGGAGTTGCAGGGGTGATAGGTGCATCCTCACCAACGAACTCCTTCGCTTTCTCCTTCCCCTTGCCGGCACCACCGCGAGGAGTCTTGGGAGCCATTCTCTCAGAGAAGAAAAAGTTAGGGTTTTGAAGAAAAACTCTAAAGAAAGCAAAGGCACAGAGCAGATGAACTCTCTCTCTCTCTCCAACCCTTACCTATTTATAGGGCTTGGTTGCACGCGTGAACCGATGACGTGTAATCTCAGCCGTCGCTTCGAATTCCGAGAGGAGATAACAACAAATACAACCAAAAGATCATCATTAATCTTTTGGATTACCAAGGCATCATCATCATCAACTGAAAGGAGCATGCGCCCGAACAAGCATGCGCCCAAAAATCATGCGCCCTGACCTCCATGCTTCTTATTCAAAGTATTCCAAAACTTATTCAAAAGTTTTGAAAACTTTGAAGGGGGTCTTGTAGAAGCATGGAATTTCACAACCAGAAAGCCCATGCGCCAGGCATTATATGCGCCAGAACTCAGACAGCTAATCAAATAAGCCATAGACATTCGAAGAAGGACTTTTTATTTATATATATAAAAGTCTATTACATGTCTAGAAAAGATTGTACAAAGGAGAATTTCTACAAAGGAAGGATCCTAGATCTACAGCCAACAGCCACCATGCGCTTTCCAGATAGGCGCAGCAACCACCATGCGCCTTCCGATAGGCGCAGCAGTCACCATGCGCTGTCAGCCAGACGCAGCAGATGTCATGCGCCTCCAGCCAGGCGCATCCTACCATCTCTTCAGCAGCTCAGTTATGTGCATCCAGCTCAGTTATGTGCATCCCTTCAGCAGCTCAGTTATGTGCAACTCTTCCAACCAGGCTCACCTGGCCGAGCAGAGCCCAGTTATGTGCCGCTCTTCCAGCCAGGCTCGCCTGATAAGTGCTTCGCCAAGCAAAGCATTTAACCCTCTAGCTGGAACCAAGAAAGAGAAGAGCACCGCAAATGTTGTGGCCAGGGGAGGCTTCGAAAGAGCCTCCAAAGACCAAGGAAGACCGTGATCGAAATCATGGCACAAGGAGCTTTCAACACAATCAAAGTGGGCGGCACCCACTTTGAAGGAAGAGAGAGCCTAGCACCACCATTCCGATCTACGGCTCTTCCGGAACAACGAAGACGAGGCCCGAACATCCTTATTTTTGGATGCAACAGGCACCTTTCGCCTGCCTCAGAAGCCCTCGACTCCGTCTTTTGGATGTAACAGTCACCTTTAAGTGCATCGAAGATAACACGACGTCTCATCTTTACCCTCGGGAGCACTTCGTCAACAGAATGCACCCACATATCCAAGTTCATGTTGGAAGTACGTGAGGGAATGAGGAGCAAACCTTCTCTCCATGCCACTATTTATAGGCCGGGCAAATCAAACCCACGCACCAAGTGGATGACTCTCCGAATTCTGTACAATAAATTTACATTAAATGGATGAACCAGACGCCTCGAAATCAGCCAAACGGCTATTTATAGCACTCGAGGAGCGAGACAGCCGCGTTATTAAAGGATATGTCGGATGCGCCAGCCAAACAGCGCATCACACGGACGCGCCCTCCAGCATCAGACGCATCACACAGAGGCGCCCTACAGTACCCGGTGCATCACAGAGGATGTGCCCTCCCTCACATCTCCATGCCAAGTGGAACACCAACCAATGTGCCCACTCAGCTGTCCATCGAACGTCACAAATATTAAATGCTGAACTGACACCAGAGTTGGCAGCACGCTTCCCAAAGTCTGAACAATTGATAGCTTTTTCAGAGAACGAAGCGTCGGCAACGTCAGCATCATCATGACTCTATTCCGACGGCTACTGCCACGTGGCCATCCGCATGCGCCTCTACGGCCATGCGTCCAAATCGCCATGCACCTCTACGGCCATGCGTCCAAACCAACATGTACCTCAAAAGCTATGCGCCTCAGACCCTTCACTGATCCCTAAAGACAGAAGAAGAGTCTCCAGTTGAAGCTTTGCATGCGCCTCAAAAGCCATGCGCCCCAGACTGATCTCTGATCCCGAAAAACAGAAGGAAAGTCGCCTGCATGCGCCTCAAAAGCTAAGCGCCCTAAATGGTTTGTAACTCCTAAAGGTTATGAGCCGCAGCCTCCTCCTGCGCCCAGATCTAAGGCGCAGCTCACCGGATCACTACCCCCCCAAATCCGAGATCTTCAAGCCATGGGTCGATGCCACGTGTCCTTTGACTCAACTCGTCCAAGATTTTAGCAACAGAAAGATCTTCTCCTCTGCTACGTGCCGGCTCACAACAGCAGTATGAAGAGTTTAACCTCTCAATCAAGGCGCATCATCCGTGTGCCCCCATCAGCAACTTCCACGTGGCGTCCCCACATACCGGCGCATCCTACATACGCGCATGAGCAGCCAGCCTGCAAAACTATAAATAGAGGGATCTTCTCCTTCACACAAAAAAGGGAGGACAACAAAAATCTACAACGAACATACGAAGAATCACCAGAGAGGCAGATACAGACACTCAACGTCTTCCTCCTCTCAGCAAGCTCCAGCACCCAGAGCAATCCGCACCTTCAGAGAACCGATAACCGTCGTCAGCCCGTCAACGGAGTCAACGCATTACCACTCGCTCCATTGGCACTAAGGACCCAGCTTAAACAAAAGTGTACTCCTAGGACTACATCTAAGTCCTACATTGTAATACTGTTCTGTTTGTATTAAAGTTTTCAATCAAACAATTTTAATGGCAAACAACCATGTCCTCAGCACCTCTGAGTCAGTATGATTGGTTCCTTTCTTTTAAACTTATTGTCCGTATCCAAAACCAGGGTATGTTAGGGACAATGGGTCCACACAAAATGACCCGATAAAAGGATTATTACAAAGCAAAAGAGTGAAGCAAATATATATTCCATTCAGTCAGAAATCAGTTACATCCACACGGTTACAGGAAAGTTCTTCATTACAGACAAGACACCTCAAACCCCTAGTTACAAAAATACGTATACAACTCCTTCAACCACATTACGTATGAAGGGTGCAACTGAGGAAGATCCTCGTCCAGAATGGGAGAATCAGGATTCCCAGTGGTGTCACCCTCAGCAGTCTCGACAGTGGGGAGGACGTCGTCCCTCTCAGGCTCCGATTCTTCTTTCATTGTCTCCTTCTTAACAGAGGAAGGCCCCTGATTGATGCCAGGGAGCGACGGATCCTCTACCACTGTAATATCAGCACTCGGTGGAGACACTATAAGAACCAAAAGACGGAAAAAAGTGATAAGAAATGATGAAAACAGTCAGAAGATATTCAGAAGTGTTCATGCGGCTCGTTTAAAGACAACTCTTATGCGGCTTGGGTATGGAATATATTCCATGCGGCTCATAGGATGTGTATGCGGACCACGTAATCTAAAAAGCTCGTGTCAAAATGATTATGCACGAAGCAATGCAGCAGAGCAGCATCTTTTAGGGTTTCAGAGCACCCAATCTTCCGTACAGTCCTTACCTTCGACGACAACATGAACATCAAGACGAACGGGGGGTGCGGCAATTGAAGACGAAGCCGACTTCCTGTTCCTAGCAACAACCTTTTTCACTGCCTTGGAAGCCCTAGGTGCCATCGTGGTTCGTCAGTTGGAAGAAGAAAGCAAGACAGAAATCTTAATCAGAAAGAGTCTAGGAGAGAAATCCTTCTAAATACCCTTCCATTTATAGAGAAAGGAGGACCAAGACCGACGCTTCGTACAAAGTAGTCGACTCTTCGGCTATCAATACTGACTAGTTAATTAGAGGTTAGAAACTCCTAGGATCCTGCCCCGAAAAGGTTTGCATGCATGACATAATGGCGTGGCGAGAAGCTATGCGGCTGAACAATCTATGCAGCCAAGATCTCTATGCGGTCAGGGTTTTATATGCGGTTAGAAGAGCACGGCCATGCTTCTTATTCAAAGTATTTTAATTTTACAAATTGAAAACTTTGAAGGGGGTCCTGTAGAAGCATGGAAAATACTAAAGAAAATGACTCATGCGGTCAAGAAAGACCCATGCGGCTCAGAAAACGTATGCGGCACAGGGAGTCATGCGGCATAAGGAGCTATGCGGCCGGAGGCATTCCATGCGGCTCAGAAGACACGTGGCGTGACAGTGCTCCTCTCCGATCCATGCTGCATTAATTGCTTTGACAGCTAACCCCTTTGAAAAGTTGACAGACCTGACACTAAAGCTGGTAATTATGACTCTGTCATGATGATGAATCTCTAGAGAAGAGAAAGAAATCTCTGACACGATCCCCCGAGAATAACAAAATGCCACGTGGCCCTGCCACGTGGGTGTGCTTATGCGGCTCGAAGTGAAGATTTCCCATGCGGTTCAGAGTGAAGCTGTCCCATGCGGCTCGAGTAGAATAATCCCTATGCGGCTCAAGAAGATCATGCCCATGCGGCTCAAGCAGACACACCATTATGCGGTTCATGCGGCTCATCATATGGTTCAGAAGTCTGAAGGAGGGGGCCACTGCCCAGACAGTCCTGACACGTGTCCCAAGTCTTATGCGGCCCAAAATTCATGCGGCCCAAATCTCATGCGGCCCAATCTGCATGCGGTTCCAGTCTCACCATTGGCTCTCAGGACACGTGTCCTCAGCCGATCAATCTTCCGGATTTATGGCAATCCAAGATCGGGTCGAATCCCAATGATCTGGGGTACGTGGCAGGAGAATAAATTTGATTTATTCGCAGATATGAGAGAATCATTATAAGGAAGATTTATGCCAATCAGCTTTAATTGCTAATGGAGATTTGGTGTAATCTACCCTTAATGGTTCTGATTCGTCACAATCAGAAACGAACGGCCTGGATTGATCAATCCCCAGGCCGCCGCCATCTCCAAGAGCTAATCATTGGCAACCCTAGCGATCACATCCCACTATTATAAATAGCAAGGTGCCATTCCCTTGTGAGATATAGAGGGATATACAAAAAAAGAAACCATAGAAGAATACGTATACACAGAGAGACTTCCCCCATAGTCAGAGAGAGAATATACACAGAGAGAGAGAGAAGCCAGGAGAGCAATCAGAGAGAGAGCAAGAAGGCGTTTCTTCGTCAACGACCAAGCAGATCTTCCCCGAGTCAAGGCTGCGTACCGATCGTCCAAGGAGTAAGGCAGAGCGGCCGTCGCTTTCCCGAGCCTCTATCGTCACCCCCCAGAATCTAAAATAAATAATCGTACTTAGACTGCTGTACCTAGGTTTTCGTCCCTAGGCTTTCTTTGTACGAGCGAGTTTGTATTGTGAGTCTAAGTTCAGTCCTCCGATAATTGTTCTGTACTTTTACAATCAATGGCAAACATGGACCACCACTAAAAATGTGTCACGACCCGTACCCTAGAGTTAGGGCACGAGAACGTAACAACGCTCAGCCTACGCCGCAGTGTCGGCGGTAGAACGCTGTCCTAGGTCTCATGCATCTAACAGTATAAGGCTAAGCAGTTTATACTCCCCGAATGGGGGTGACATAGCAGAATGTAAACTCAATCACATCTAAGGTAGAGCATAATGGAAGATAGATAAAATATGAAATCCAAAAGAGATACAGGAGATAGAAGTCTAAGTGTCTAAGATACATAAACCCAGAAGTACATCTCAAAACTCAAATACAGTAATCCACAAGTAAATACAACTCCCGACAAAATGAAATAACTATATAAACAACCTCTACTGTGTCTCCTCTAGGCTAGCAGGCAATCCTAGGCCATCTGTAAATTTTATCAACAGGTCCAGTCAGGACAGGAGCGAGCACAATACATCTCATGCAGTTCATATCATGTCAGGAAATATAAAGCAAGCAATAGAATAAGATACATAAAATGCTGTAAGAAGATGTACATGAAAATAGGAGAGATATTTGATAACTGGAAATATATATACATGATAAGTAAGAACTGTAAGTGACTAGTGATTTAGAGTATGAGATGGCATATAATTGGCTTAGGTTGTACATGATGAACATAAAAAGTAACAGAGTGTACATGATGGGTAAATCACATGACCATTTATAATCACCCCTACCCACAATCAATACACAAGGATCTATTCAAGTTACGTTACGGACATGATGTTTTGGTTATACAAGAAACACATGAGGAAACATGAGCGTACATGAAAGAACATGAGAGTACATGAACGTACATGTAAGAACATGAGAGAACATGAGTGTACATGAATAACGCAGAAGCAAGGAATACATGATGTACATGAAACACATGTCATAAAGTATCCGATACGCCCGCTAAGGGGGTAACATCCCAAGAAGAGATCCGTATAGTACCAATCCGTGATGATAACGTGACAACATCAAGTAAAAGTAATCTAGAGCGAGAATATAATTCGTGACAAGTATGAAACGATCAGAGAATGTACTCGCCTGATATCTGAATGTCCAAGGTAAAGATACTGTCCGAGTAGAGGTGTCTGGCTCCTAATTAGAACAGCACAAGTCACAACATGTCCAGAAGGGTAATATAAAGTACTACAATACATTCTACATGAATCTAGGTCAAACTAGGCCAAAGTCAACCCTTGGTCAACTCTGGTCAACTGTACTAGTCAAACTAGGTCAAACTAGGTCATGTCCTAACCCAGTAAGTCTTACTAGGCCTAACCAAGACTATCCTAGCAAGCACACATCAACACAAGGCTATACAAGCCAACATACACCCAACTCTATATAGCATGCAATTATTCAATACTCAAATAGGCAAGAATTCACAATGGATATACACTAGGTAATCTATTACTTTAAGCTATATATGTCTACACATATATACACATGCATATATTGGTATTCAACATTAGATCTATAATCATGGCATTTCAAATGGTTATATAAACTTATATATTACAACACAATATGCTAACATATATATAATATACATACATAGCTAAGTTAACTATATTCATAAATACTTATTTAAGAGGCTATGTGTGTGTATGTGAACATGGCAAAGGGGCAAGTGAGGGTTAAATGGGCATACATAGTGTATACATATCAAAGAGTGTCAAAATGTAAGTGAACAATGTGTCAAGTGTGATAGTGTCAACATAGTGTAAGGGGGTACATGAGGTAATATAGGATTTGTGTTAACATAGAACATTACATCTCATTAACTTGTATATTGCATATATTACATCTATTATTATATTACATTCATGCTTGCATTCATTCATCATTCATTATTCTCTTGCACCACTATATGCACCATACATTACATAGTATAGAACCTACATATTCATTACAAGCCATACTTATACATGCTTACATTAGATAAGATACTTACACCTTATACATTATTTATTTAACCATTTACTCATGCTTGTATTCTCTATTTAATTACATAATGTATATACATTAACATGGGTTAAAATCAAATAGAACATTATATTACACACAAGGGTGCACAAAATGCATATGCCGAATAGTAACTCTTAATAATAATCAATACTGTACCATCTCAGCATGAATTAAAATTTAGGATTAAAGTATGTTATAGATCTATGTGTTAGCTTTTCGAAACTTTAAACGGATCGCGTTTTCGTTTCCGGAAACTCCCGAAATCGCGAAAATACCGAGAACACGTTTGTCTTTCGTACAGCTGACACTAAAATAATTCTCCAGAAAGTTACATAATGAATTAGGCCAAATAATACATGTTTTTGGAAAGCTAACTTCAATACGCTTCTTTTAAAAAAAAGGGGAGATTAAACCGAGCTTTAAACTAGAAGTTATGACATTTCTAAGTTAGGGCTGAAATTAAAAACGTGGATAAAAATCATGACGGATTTAGGTAGTTTGAGACAAAAGAACACAAGTATATAACATAATATATCAAGAACTCACTCTCTACACTAATATATATATATATATGAGACACTATAGAACACATCTCCAATACAAAAATATGAGATTAAATATGTAATACTCCATTTATACATAACAACAACACATAGTGTGTCCAAATTTGGAATTTTTCCACATGGACACAACCACAACACAAACGACACTCCTATGACCTCCAAATGGACACGAAATGGACACAAATGGAGATACAACTATGGGGTCATTCCTATGGGTTCAAAATAGACCTATATGCATGAGGAAATGAAAAGGAGAAGGGATTTATACCTCCCGGTAGATCGAATCGAAGAAAAGCCTTCCCGGAGCGACACCGACACGTAGAGATTCCAAAAGGACACGAACGAGCTCTGAATCCTCCCAAACTTGGGTAGCTTCCTCCTTGGCTAGAATGGAGAAGGAAAGAAGAAGATTTGGTGGTGAAATGGAATAATTTGGTGGAGAAATTGCTAGGGATTGCTCTCTAGGAATTTGGGGAAGAACAAGAGAGAGAGTGTGGATGAGAATAATGAAATGAACTTGAGCCTATCCTCTCCCAAAGTGGCTGGCCATATGGGGCTATTTGTCCTATTATGGTAAGGTCCAAAATGCCCCCACTAACCTATTCTATGAGTATTAGGAAAGGGCTAATTGGTTGGGGCTAAATTAGTCATTCTAAAGTCTCTAATCACACTAACCTTATCCATAATAATTAGTCTAACCTCTAACTAAAATATTTCTATCATGTGGACTAAAATTAATATCATGTGGGCCATGCCTAACTAGTGTGTGGGTCCCACTAGAGTCAAACTACCCCCGGGTCCCCGTTTCAAGTCGGATTGAGTTGAAATTCGAACCCGACTCAAATAACCCCAAAAAAATATCATAAATAATAAAATAATATCAAAATAATTCAAAGAGGTCAAATGCAAAAATATCCTTAGGCCAAAAATGATATTAAAATATCATAATCACATGCTTAGGCTCTAGGTCAAACAGTCTCTAGGGTTTCACTAGCAAAACGTCAAAACCACAAGTCATTGATTTAAATAATTTTAAATATTTAAAATTACCAAAAATCATATCATGAATTAAATATCATTATTAAAATAATTATAAACACGAAAATTCAAAATTATCCTTATTTGGGAAACTGGGTGCTACAAGATACTTTAGCACTGCTTGTACCGGTGCTAGATTCCGGGTATCCCCTGCTACAAGTACAACCGAGCTACGAATACTTCATACGTATGCTCGCTTTTATGCATCCATCCGCTCCTTCGCGCATGGCTATAATATGAAGGGGAGTCTTCGATGGCCCAAAGAAGGAAACGTCGAAGAACCAGTCAGGGTACTTCCAGACATACCCGATGACGCTACTGTTCCAGATGAGTATCTGGAAGTAATCCCTGCGGGAGCTGCAAAAATAGCTGTAGGACCAATTATTATTAGCAAGACCCAGAAGCGAAGATCAGATGCCTTCTAGAGAAGAAAAAGAAGATAACTGTCAAAGGACCTTCTAGACAGAGAGACGCTACTCCAGAGGATGAAACTCCAGTCGAGGAGCCTTAACACATTGCATCTTCTTCAGCTCACCCTGGAGAAGGATCCTCGGCATCCCAACCAGCAGCATCAACAGAAGCTGTGGGGCTCCTATCTCCTGGACGTCTCAGCTCCTCACTTCATCTGACTTTGCCACAAAAGGCACAAGCTATTGAGGATGCTGCCACGACACATACTGTTGATCCAAAGCTCATCCCATCAGATGAATCGGCTCTTGTCTTCGATGATGATGACTGGGATGGAGACTATGACTCGTACTTGGCACGTCCTGCACCTACTCCAAGTAAATATAAATCACACAAAATCTATACAAGATTATGTATTATGATTTTGTATATTAACTTATTTTGTTTAATTTGTAGGTGTCATCACTGCAGCAAAGCCTGTGGCTCCTCCTCCTCAAGAAGCTATTTATGAAGAAAACATGGAATCTGAGGAAGAGAGTTCTTCTTCAGAAGAAGATAATATCCAAGAGAAAGTACAACAAGAGCCTGAAGTAGAGGCTTAGCCAGAATTGTCTTCTCTTGCTAAAAATAGAGAAGAAGAACAAACTGCAGAAGAACCAACTGCAGATGAAGAAGCGGCTGCTGCAGAAGAAACAGACTTCAATAAAGAAACAATTGTAGAAGAACCAACTACAACTGAAGTACTCCCAGAGCCTGAAGAGCCGGTAGCCTATGAAGGTGATGAGGATATGGTCAACTCATCAACTGAAGCTGGAGACGTTGTAATAGCATCCTCCGTTATTGCTACTGATCCAGTATAAGTTCCTGAGAAGACGGTGTCTGAACCGGAGTCAGCTACAATGATCACCATTCCTCCTGTAACAATCACCGCTACTGAAACTCAAATAGTTTCAACTCTAGAAAAGGCTGGAGTAATGATCCAAAAGAGTGCTGAAAATATGGCTTCTGAAGCTTCTGGGGATCAGTTAGCCATGGTAGCAGTGACAACATTGACTTCATCTCAGTCTGCTACCAAAGCAACAACATCTGCTCCTAGTCTTCAGAAAATAGACTTGGTAGACATTGCCGCCACACCGAGCTCAAATGCAGAAATGAATATCTTAGTTGAGATTCATACTAAAACTTTCTACAAAACTCTGGCAGCTTTGATCAAGATGGTCCTGAAGAAGGGCCTTAATTATGAAAGTTTGAAGGCTGCCATTGCTCTCACGATCAGAAATGTCACTATGTTCAATGATGCAGAGAGAGCAGCGGCATTGGAGAAGGTAGTAGAGGAACTTGAACAGCCCATTAAAGAATATCTAAGGCTGTCAAGTGAAACTATTGAAAGTCTCATCCAAAGCGAGTATGACGCTTTATCAGCTGAATACACCACTCGGGAGACTACCTTCAATGAATCTCTCCAAGAGTACAACATCAAAGTCGCCAAAGAAAAAGCTTTTTTGGCTGAAGCTAAACCTCAGCTGGATATCCAGAGAGAAGCCTATGAAACTTCAAATATGAGAATTCATCAACAGAATGATAGAATTCGTGAAGTTGAGACAGAATTGGCTCGCTTGAAGGCGGAAAGGGAACAGTTGATCACAGCTCGAGACGAGCATCTAACACAGAGCTCAATTTTGGAGGAACAAGTCTTCGGTGCTGAAGCTACCATCAAAACCCTTGACGAAGCCAAGGATAAGATGATAGTCACTTTTGCTGAACTTTTTCATATCTATACTCCCGAAGCTCGACGCTCCGTAGCTACTAAAACTGTACTGAGCTCTCGTAAAAGCGTTTGGCGGAGCTGCAGAAACTACTCGAAGATGTATCTGCTCCACCTTAGGCATTTTTGTATTTAATACAGAATTTTGTATTCTTCTATCTTTTTCATTCTATAATATTTGAATGAAATATTTGTTTTGTGACCCTATTATTTATTTTGAAGTTAAACAATAGGTATGAGATAGAAAATACTTATCAGAGATAATATGGACATGACAAGTCTTCTAGACTCAATAAATTATATCTATCCAGAGGTAATATGGAAATGATAGATAATGAATCTTAGTTTCTTTTTAGAGTGTACAATACTATCAGAGGTAATATGAACGTGACAGATCGTAATGACTCATAGAAAAATAGATTAATATCTATTCAGAGGCCGTAGGGACATGATAGATAAAAGAAGAAGTAGACTTAATATTTATTCAGAGGTCATGAGAACATAATAAATAATATATCTTTTTTTTAATCAGCTGGTAAGACAAAAGATCAAAAGTCTCTTTTAGGAAGACATTAATCAGCTTAACCAAACATTGATAGCTGGAGAATAAAAAAGAAATTCAGACATAATATTTCTTCAAAAATTTGCCATTAATTGGCATCATGAGCAAATCTTCATTAGGTTTAGACAACCTATAGGCACCATTGGAGAACACGGTCTCGACTACATAAGGACCTTCCTATTTTGCTTAGAATTTCCCTTTGCTCTTATGAGTCATCACCATCGGTCTTTGGACAACCAAAACTAGCTCACCGACTTTAAATATCCTCTCTTTAACTTTACGATTGAAAGTTCGAGATATACGGGCTTGATATAGCTTAATGTGCTGTTGGGCTTGAAGACGCTTCTCGTCTAATCCTTCAAGTTCTTGGAGTCGTAAGCGATCATTATTCTCTGAGGTTAGCTCATTAGCAATGGCTATTCTAAGAGATAGAATCTGGATTTCCAGTGGAAGAATAGCCTCACATCCGTAAACCAGTAAGAATAGTGTAAAACCAGTAGGAGTTCGGACTGTCATTCGGTTAGCCCATAAACATTCTCCAAGCTTCTCATTCTAATCACGTTTATTAGAAGAGATGAACTTTTTAAGAAGTTTAATGATTATCTTGTTGAAAGCTTCGGCCAAATCATTAGCAGCTGGATTATAGGCCGTAGAAGCTATATTTTAGATTTGATTCTTATCGCAGAATCGATAAAATGCCCGACTGGCAAATTGTGGTCCATTGTCATAGATTATCCTTGGGGGAATCCCAAAACGATAAATGACATGGTATTTGATGAAGCTAACCACATTAGATGTTTTTACTTCAACAAGGGAAACCGCTTCCGCCTATTTAGAAAAGTAATCGGTTATAGCCAGTATAAACCGATGTCCCTTGACAGAAGGAGGGTTAATCGGACCAATAATATCCATACCCCAAGCTTCAAAGGGCCAAGAAGCTGCTGTAGGATGTAAGAATTCAGATGGTTGATGAATAAAATCAGCATGAATCTGATATACTTTACACCGTCTGGCATAATCCACAGCATCCGCTATCATGGAAGGCCAATAATACCCCATTCTTCGAATACGGTCCTATAATTTTGGACCCGATTGAAGGGCACCGCAGACACCATCATGAGCTTCACGGAGTGTTTTATTAGCTTCACTCTCAGAGAGACAATACAGCAAAAGTCCGTCATAAGAACGACGATACAACATATACAAAGAAGAATCGTAGTAGAATCGAAATGATCGTCTCTTGATTGATGCAGCTTCTTTTGGATCTTCAGGTAAAATTCCATGAACCACATAATCAATAAACGAACTTCTGTAATCCCTTTGTTGAGAACTTGATTCTGTAATATAACTCTGTTCGATATGCAAATTATTCTTGACACAGAATAAGTCTCGATCCAACAAAGTAATAGTATTTTATCTTCTAATTGGAACAGCTAAGTCTGCAGCTAAACTAGCAAGAGCGTCAGCTTCCAAATTTTAAAAACGTGGTACGAATTCGATAAAGAACCCTTTGAATGAAAGGGCCAATTCGACTACCACTTGATGATAGAGAATGAGGTCAGGATTTCTGACTTCATATGTCCCTCTGACCTGATTAACAATCAGCTGAGAGTCTCCATAAGCTTCCAGGAACTCAATGTCCAATTATTTTGCTACTTGAAGATCAATTAGCAGAGTATTATATTCTGCCACATTGTTGGAGCATGGTTTATTAAGTGAATAAGCACGGTATATGACCATTTTATCAGGAGAGACCAAGACGATGCCTACTCCGGAGACAATATTGCCTTTAGGTCCAACCCGTGATGCTCCATCAAAATATAGTTGCCAAAATCATCCTTCAAAGTCATATTGCAATCCACGACTTCATCTGGAATGTCCTCATATAACTTAGAGGTTTCAGGTATAGGGTGAGCTGCTAAGAAATCAGCTAAAGCTTGACCCTTCATTGATTTTTGAGGTACATAGACCATATCATAAGGAGTAAGCAACATCGCCCAGGTGGCTAACTTGGAGTTAAGAATGCTCGGCTTTCTCATCAATACCCGAATAGGATTTATTCTATAGATGACATGAATAGTCTGTCCTGACACATAATGTCATGTCTTTTGAACAGCAAAAACCAAGGCCAGACATTCTTTCTCCACAGGAGTATACCTGTGTTTAGCTCCAACCATCATTCGGCTAAGATAATAAATTTCTTGTTCATGACCCTTATCCCTTTTTTGTGCAAGAAGAGCACCAAGCGAATGATCTAAGGCTCGAACATAGAGCAAAAATGGTCTTTCCACCACTGGAGGTACCAGGATAGGTGGATTTGTAAGGTATTGCTTGATGTCATTGAAGGCTTTCTGACATGCTTCATTCCAAACAAATGATACACCTTTCTTTAATAGACGGGAGAAAGGTTGACATCTCCTAGAAAGATTGGATATAAATTTTCTGATATATGCAATACGACCTTGGAAATCACGGAGTTCTTTTAGATTGCGTGGAGGACGCATTTCAAGAATTGCTTTGATTTTATCAGGATCAACATGGATACCTTGAGAAGTGATGACAAATTCCAAAAACTTGCCACTAGAAACCCCTAAAAAAGACTTAGTGGGATTCATCTTCAGTTGATGTTGATGCATCAACTCAAATATTGTCTTTAAGTCTTGAATGTGATCATCTTTTGATCGACTTTTGACAGCAATATCATCCACATAACATTCAACTATTTTTCGTAGATGTTCTTAAATAATGTTGCTCATGGCCCGTTGATACGTAGCACCGGCATTTTTCAGACCAAACGGCATAACCGTATAGCAGTAGACTCCCAGGGGTGTATGAAAAGCGGTATGCTTTTTATCTCCTGTATGTATCTTAATTTGATTGTATCCAGAAAATTCGTCCATGAAAGACAAGCGTTCAAAACCACATGTGTTGTCTATCATGACATCGATAATCGAAAGTGGAAATTCGTCTTTTGGACAAGCTGCATTAAGATCCCAAAAATTTATACAAACTCGAACTTTTCTATTTTTCTTCATAATAGGAACAATATTGGCAACCCAGTCTGGGTGTTGTTCTTCACGAATAAAGACACATGTGATCAGCTTTTTGACTTTTGCTTCAATTACATCCATCATATCTGGTCGAAAATGCCGCTGCTGTTGTTTTACAGGTTTGGCATTAGGAAGAATATTGACTTTATGAGTAGCTACTTTAGGATCTAGACCCGACATATCCTCATAACTCCATGCAAAGATATCAATATATTCTTTAATCAGCTGTACCAACTATTCTTTTTCATCTTCAGAAAGGTTTTTACTGATGAATATCGGCTTGGACGTAGTTCCATCTCCAACGTCAATCTGGACAATTTCATCTTCTGTAGGTGGCTGTCGCTGTTCAAAATGAAGCTCCCATTGAGTGTCTATTTGTTGTGCCTAAGGGTCATTTTCAAATGGCTCAGATTTACCATCAGTTTGAACCATGTTGACTAAAAATACGCACTCAAATTCATCATAATAGTTTGAGGATTGTAAAAAACTGGAAGAACATTCTTCTTTCATATCTTCTTTGTACATGTATGATGTATCAGATTCGATGAATTGAATTTCTTCAGAATCTGAGGATTGTGAAGAACTGAAAGAAAATTCTTCTTGTATATCTTCATTAAACATGTGGGATGGATCGTATCCCAACCCATGACGAGTTATCTGCTAAATGGATCACCACATAATGGTAACCGTCTACCTTTGCCTTAATTGAGACCTTGCATAGTCTTCAAATCATATCCCATATTCTGGATAATCTTAAGAGATTGTTGACTATATTTGTCAATTCAGATTCTTCCTTTATCTTTCTCTCTGAGATCATCTGTCTGAGTAACAGGGATATTTCTAGCCAGGCCAAACATAATTTGGTGCTTGTTTTTCTTATTAGACGGAATCACAAAATAAGATTCTTCGTGACGTCTATAAGTTACACAAGCTTGTGATGATGAGGCTACAGGAAGAAGATATGGAGAAGATGTTAGGAACCTTTGAGCATAGGGTCCTACATCGACATGAGGAGGAAAATAATTTTCCTTATGATTAATATATAAGGTTTCCTCTGTATTTATGTTATTTTTATGTTGATGACTTTGATTATCAGCAGATAAAGTCATTCTTTCAATAAATTTGACAGCCATGTACTCCAAAAGAAAATCTTTATTAATATTAGAAAGTACAGAATGATCAATATTTACATCATTTACAAACTGACTGCTACGCTTCGGATTGATCATTAATGGACCGTCATCCATCTTCTGCGTAGACTTGCCAAGGTTGATAATCAGTGGTTCTGGATCATTCGTACAAGAAGTACGTCCCTTGACTTTGATCATGAGAGGTTGAATTTGGCTCTTGGCTGGAATACTTACTGATTCCTCAGACGAAGCTCGAGTTCTTCCTTTAACCTTGATTATCAGAGGTTGATCATTGACAGGTTGGGGTTGGATTCGGCCTTTGACTTTAATCTTCAAAGGTAGCTCTTCTGGAGGATCCTCATTGACAGATTGATCTTCTGCAGGTGACCGATCTTTAGCCATATCTGATATCTCCTTCACATGCTCCTGTTTGTAGAGTATTGAATTAGAGAAATATGCTTCAACACCCTTAAAAGGATTGATATCTGCGAATTCGGTCTTCATAATCCCTTGAGAATCCACGTACTTGAAGCACTGGTGGAGAGTTGACGGCACAATATTATGCTCATGTATCTACGGTCTTCCAAAAAGGATATTGTAAGATATATCTGAGTTAATAACATAAAAAGTCGCCATAGTTCGAAGATCACCAATTTGAATTTTCAGACGAATCTTCCCCAATGGTTTACTCTTTCCAGAGTTGAAACCAACTATTGTTGTACTAGTATAAATCAAATCACTAGTAGAAATCCTCAAGGGTCATAGCATACTCTGAAGGATAATGCTAATAGAAGACCCAGCATCAATATAAATCCTGTCAATTTCAGTAGATTCAATATACCCTGTATAGCATAGAGGCCTGTCGTGTTTATTATGCTTTAACAACATATCTTCTTGTGTGAAGGTGATGTTAGGAATTGCTTCCATCATACTATGACATTGTGGACATGACACTGGTATATTGTCAGGACTCTTGAGTTGAGCTAAGCATGAGTCTGCTTGTAGCAAAGCTTCGCTCAAAGTTTCTTGGCTTTCTTTAGAAAGACGAAGCAGCTCAAAGATAGAAAGTCTAGCCGGGGTATTAGCTAGTTGGGCTAGAATATCGAACTTGTAGGGCTTCATCACCACCCCTTGATTTGAAGCAGATTTCAATGGGACGTCAAAGCGTACTGCTTTCTGTTTCCCTTTTTCAACCACAGATGGTTTAGAAGGTTTTGCCTCAGCAGGAACAGGAGATGATTGAGCTGATAGTGTTTTAGCAACGTCCTCCGCTTCTTTCAAAGTTCCTTCATAATCTTTGTGGTACTCTTTCTCAGATCTCGTACCAGCAAAGGTTTCTTCTTCAGACTCAGGAGAATGAAGTACCATATTACAAGTTTTGTTCTTCTTTCCCATAGCCTACTTCTTGCGAGGAAGTTTATGAGGGACCTCAAAACCCAATCCAACAGTGGATTTTTGACCTTAAATTTGTAAAGGAAGTCGTATTCCTTTATCATAGTTCAAGCCTTCCGCCTTTTAAAAGTCATAGCCCATCTTTTTCATGAGATGGACTGATTGTTGACTATACATGTGAGTGGGTAGCGGACTTTTAATAGATGATTCAACAGACGAAGGAGGAATAGAGACCTGTGTAGCCACAAGAGAAGGAGGAATAGAAACCTCTGTAGCCACAGGAGAAGGAGGAATAGAAACCTCTGTAGCCACAGGAGAAGGAGGAATACTCAGGACAGGAGGAAAAATCCCCACAGGAGCTTTCTCATAAGCATCAAAGACTTGTTGTGCCCTGTATAAGGGGACACTACTCATTGCTAACCATTGCTGATGAGTAAGTTTGAGTTTGGTAGGAGGAGCCAAACTTGGAGGGCATATATTCAAACCCCTCAATCTATCCTCCAAAGGAATACCGTCCCAAAGATGATCCAAATCATCATGATCTGGAGTAACAACATGAGAAATCATATTGCAGGTTTTGACTTTCCTACCTTTCTTGGATTTTGAAGTTTTACCTTCATTCTCCATTTCAGGTACTAAGTCGGGATGTACCCACATGATTTCACCATTTTTTAATATGAGAGGCAATAATCCTTCACTTTGCTCTCTAGCAGGCGGAAGATTCACAATTTTTATTGTCGCCTTAGGAATTGGGACAATCCCATCTGGAACTTACTGTGGAGGAAAACCTCCAAATTGAAGAGAAATCATATTAGTTGTAACTGTATGCTCATCATTGGTTAAAGCGATGGCATTATCATTTATCAACTCTTGGATTTTCTTCTTTAAGACATAGCAAGTCTTGGTAGGATGATTTATGTATCTATGATAGATACAATACTTGGGATTGTCAGTCAGATTCACCTCATTAGGTCTTTTTGGCTCTGGAATCTGGAGTTTGCCACTTTTTACAAGATATTGGAATATCGCAGGATATCACTGTCATCAAAAGAGTATTCTTCTTTTGGTTTGGAAGACTCTGGATTATTCGGCGTCATTTTTGGTTTTAAAAGATTAACCACTAGGGTTTCCTTCTCCTTCCTATTGCGATTGCCAGAATTATTACCAGAAGAGACTTTCTTTCCTTTGTCTTCTGAGGCAAAGATCATCCCGTGTTCACGAGCCAACCTACCATTGGTCTCGGTTGAAACTGCTTCTATAATGAACGAAGCCCAATCTGTGAATTGAGAGCCCGTAAAGACAACAATAGTTGGTCGCAGATTCATCTTGCATGTATCAATCAATGCTGAATCTGGCATACCAGGAGGCATTTTCAAAGTTGCCTGTCGAAAACGTTCGATAAACGTCCGGGTATCTTTCTTATCCTTTTGTTTGATTTCTATTAAGGAGAACATATTCATGTCCATGCCTCCTTCATAGAAACGGGAAAGAAATATTGCTTTAAACTCGTCAAAAGACGATATGCAATTGTCGGGTAGACTGCGATACCAGTCATATGCTGAACCCGTCAAACATGCGATGAAAACTCGGGTAAGAAGAGCATCATTCTTCTGCAGATGCACGATCATAATATCAAAATAATTGATATATTGACTGGGAGAAGCCTTTCTATCAAATAACACCATCGAATGTGGCTTAAATTTTGGAGGAAAGGGTACATCATTCCAATGAGGAAGATAAGGTTGCTTAGTCCCTAACCTCTGGAATCGATCCTTGTGCTTCAGAACTTCAAACTGTGCTTTTAGCTCATACACTGCTTGAATAGCTTCACTAGTTTGAGGAAGCACATTCGATTGAATAGTTGCTGGATGTACCGTAACCCCCACTGAAGGTGGTACATCTTCTGGAATGAGAAGATCTGGAGATGCAAAATTTTGATTGACAGCAGGCTCTTGACTAAGATTATTCAAAGGTATATCAACCCCTTGACTATCTTGAGTTTGTGCTGCTACCTGCACCGGTGTTACTACTGCCGGCTGAACAGTTTGCTGAGTCATTATTATTTGATGCATACTTTGCATCATGACAAGCATGTCCTTCAGTAATTGCTCAACTGCAGAGAGACGTTGTCCTGTATTAGCAGTTGACGTCTCTGGTTCATCTCCGATAGCATAGGATTCAACCTTCCTTGAACATACAGAAGGATTGGTATAGAGGTATGAATCAATGCTATCAGTTTCAGACTCCAAAGACTGGGTATCCCCAGCTTCTAAATCTGAAGATTGCAACTGTCTTTGACTTCTTGATCGAGTATTCTGATATACCCCTTCAAAAGTGTCAAGGAGCCGGTTGAACTGTTGTTGGCTAGGAGTCCAGGACGAACTATGTCTTGGACGTCGTCCTCTATTGACATGAGATGCCATATTGACTGAAGCATATGACAACTCCTGTTCTTGATCATCAACTTATTGCTGAGGCACATTGTAGCTTAATCGATCAAAAACTGACCGTTTAGAAGCCGAACAACAATATTTGATTACAATCTGGTGACACTCACAATGATGATTTTCTTTGGGGAGTGTCACAGAAGATTTTCTGTCTTTACGCTTTTGTACAAGCAACTCGCGTAAATCAGAAGGAGTAGAAGGAGTCGTCTTCTTTATTATATTTGGGACAGAGAAACGTTTAGTCCCTTGTGTATAAAGAAGATTACTGGCTGCATTAGCAGAACCAAACTGGGCATTTTTATGCGCCTGGAGTTGCGTGCAGAAATCTTGAGATTTTTGTGCACAAAGGACTCCATCAGCATTACGCATAATCTGAAGGTTTGGTACCTTGCGTAAAGCAGTGTAAGAAGGTTGTTGGTGGAAAACTGAAGTTTTACCAACAATAGGATTCTTGTTTTTACGCTGTATGCGTGTAGGCAAATTCACTTTAGATGAAGCGGCATCATTGTGAATTTTATCTACTCTGTCACCGACAGGAGATTTACCTTTATGCGTAGAGCACAAAACATGAATATCTGCCACGTCATAGACGGGAGATTTTCCTTTATGCGTAGAGCGTAAAACTTGGGTGTCTACTTCGTCACAGATGGGAGACTAATTTTTACGCACAGAGCGTAAAAATTGATTTTTATGCGCAGAGCACAAAACTTGGAAGTCTACTATGTCACAGACGAAAGACTGATTTTTACGCCCGGGGCACATCACTGAAGTAGAGACTGCCTCGTCACAGATGGGAGCCTCCACAACAGGAGTGGGAAGGATTCCTTTGCCTTCAGAGACAGCTGGGGGATCCGAGGATGCTTTGGACTTAGGAATCCAAACTTTTTGTGCCTTCCGTGATTTTTGAACATTGGAGCAGCGAGTAATACCCCCAATTTGGAGCATTTCTTCGTAAGCAGTCTGGTCGAAGTAAACAACCAGAGTCTTCTTTGTCGATCCGACCGACACATCAACATATTGAGCAATTGTTTTTTCGTCAGAGGAGAAAGTCGTCCCCAGCAGAGTCGCCATTTTGTTTCACTTAACAAAATGCCTAAAATTGGCTTTTGAAAGAAAATTAGAAAAAGTACAAAAGTACAAATTATTTCTGGAAAGTATTGCTATAGAAGTCTGATCTGAGAGCGATCACTTTGTTCCTTGGACCATATGATGATGATGAAGAGAACTACTTGAAGAAGACGAACAATCGAAAGAACTAAGTCACTGGAAAGGTATCGAGCAACGGCACTGATGGCACAGTCGAATGCTTTCCTGCTTTGCTTCACCCTGTTCTTAAGAAAAAGTTAAAGAATGCTTCTGGGAATATCACTCTGAAAATATGAGTTTTCTCAGAATCCCCTCTCCTGTGTATCTCTCTTGATTATGTCTGTGTTAAAAATAAGTCTATTTATAGACTAGACCCTCTGTGTGTGAAAAGCAACATAATCGGGTCTCTACGCAAGCAACTGTCACCCACGATTGAAAATCAACTCTACGCGTGATGACATGTGTCCCATTACTTCAACAAAATGGGGAGAGCACGTACACACGTTCCTCGATAAGTGTGGCATGAAAGCCACGTAAGCAGACCACGTTCTCATGTAGCCAAAAAAGATCGGGCGTAAAAATGACCCAAAATATACTTTCTGCGTAAAGTAGCAGACTAGGCATAAAATAGCCTAAAATAGACTTTCCGCGTAAAGTGGCTGAAAAGTAGCCTTGAGCGCAAAATTAGCTCAAATAAACTTTATGCGCACAAAAGCCTTGAGCGTAAAAGCTCGAATAGCTTTCGTGCGTAAAAGAAGCAGTCTCTTGAGTGTAAAGTAGCCCATCTGCACATTAAACGACAAGTGTCGGGTTTAGTGTAAATCAAATCTTCTCGGCTTCTGTGCAATCCGCTGTCAGAAAATTATTATGTCAGAATAGTATCATGCGCATTAAATGCGATGATTTGACAGCCTGTCCCTCGCATAAAAGCTTTGATGATGGCTCTCGCGTAAAGTAGCTCGCGTAGAGTTTTACTCTGTTTGTCTTGCGTAAAGTCTGAGTTTGACTCTGTTTGACTTGCGTAAAGTTCTCAACTTCTTTGACATGGTCTATGAAGTACTTTTTATGCTCCTACAATGCCATAAGCCGTGCGATACAGCTTAGCTCGTGGGACGATCAAGGCTACGCTGAGCCTTGCTTCGAGGAAACGTGCATGCTTTATCGAGCATCTACGCGGGCGATGCCTATGACTTAGGCTAACTCATAGTTTGTGACGAATACTAACTTTCCTTCTCCCAAGCCACGGGACGAAAGACCGAGTGTCATTTTTAAAGCACGTCGTGCTCCAACTCTAATCCGACCGTGGGACATTTTCCATGTTCTAATCTTGATTCGACACGTTGGGATTATTCCCTTAGCTATGTGGATTCGTCTCCTTTATTATCAAGCCTATTATGCAAGTTAAAAACACACGAATTATTAAGTGAAGGCTAAGATGAGGCAAGTTCACCGAAACTACCCCACCTGAGCGAGCGGTCACCTTGACCGAGCGATGTCTTCGAGCAAGCCGTTGCAAGGCTAAGTCCAAACGCCGTCGGCATTTCGATTCCTCCGATTGACTGAGCAGGACGGGGCACTACATCATACACCACTCAGAAAAAGTTTCGTTCTCGAAACTTATTAAGTACACTTATCGGCTTATTACTTGATTCAACATCCTACGTTTTTTGTACACACTACTCTTATGCGTTCCCTCAATCCGGGCCACGCTCGTGCTTATCGCTAACTTAGTCATAAGGCACAACAACCGATCAACCAACATTCAAACTCGTCTCAATTCAATGATCGTAATACCATCAACATTTCCTCGAAACTCACGATCTCAAAATCCTCGACACTTTCCCGTTCCTCAAGTCTCACTTGATTCAACGTTCACTTAGTTGGATCGTGCACATATTCTAGGCGTCCCCAAAATATATGCATTTTAGCCAAGCCTCGTGATAGAGAATCCGCCATCACCACTCGAGTCGGATCGTGCACATATTCGGGCGTCTCTGATATACGTGTATGTCAACTGAGCCTCATGAGTGGTGCCTCCATAATTCCTATCGTTTCGTACCGGGACGTCTGTCTAACCACTAGGCTATGTGATTCCGTCAGTACTGGAATCATAGTTCCCAAACAACGATATCAACACTGACCCCATCCTAAGGTCAAACCAAATCGATAGTATGGGGTTTTCTACCCAAGCTCGCATCACTCTGATATCTAAACATCGAGCATCGATTTCCTACGTACATTCCAATATTCATCGCACGGGGTCCGAGTCGTTCAGCAAAGCCATCCTACGATAACTCACATTTCAACCAATTCTTTGACATATCAATATTACTTCGTTTATCAAGCCATTTCGCATAGTCTATTTCTTCGAACACGTTCGACATAATACGCCTATCAATCCTTCCAAGTCAAGCACGCTACGACACAATTATCGCTAAACCATAATTCACATTTTATACTCCCTAAGTCATTTATCCCAATTCACAAAATTGATCACAAGGTCATCTGACTTAACAATACGTTGCGCCCCAATCTCACGCGAGTCAGATTATCCACGGTGGGCATGAATCACCATACACGCTCCTGCGGGATAATCATCCTCATTGGGACGTAACTCTTGTTCGAGTCTAGACTAATTCATTCTCGATGCATGGATTGGACCTACTTAATCCTCAAGTTTATTTTATCCTCAATTGCAAGTCCATACATCCTCGAATTTTCCTTCGCATTAAACTGACAAGTCGAGACAATCAAAGTTGCCACATCCTGATTTTCTGAGTTCGATCATTCCCGCGACATGAATCACTATGTCAGCACTCACACAGAATGATCGCCCCAAATCCGATGCAACGCATGTACGAGGCTAGAGTTGCGCTCGCACAAGACAAGATCATCGACGCTGTGGTTATCCGCGTAACCATCAAGACGATCACTTTTATCCAATATTCGTCTCAATCAAAATCTTAAGTATTGCATCCAACAGAATGATAACACTTATACGATCGTCATTCACCGTGTCAGAGTACCCCCGAGTTATCGCATATCGATCTTTGATACGCCTCAATACCATCGATGATATACGTAACCTGGCGATCTTCTTTTGCAACGAATTTTGAGTCGTACGAATGATGCTAGCGTCCGACTGGATATACCACAATTCCTCGATATTCAAGATCAAGTTCGATCACTATTCCTCAAGCTAGTTTCAATATCGTTGTCCAAAACTCAAGTCACATTTCATTTGACTCAATCCGAAATCGCACGTGTGATTTACTAGATTTCCTCGATCAAGACATTCACTAGTTTCATCGTACCGAATCGTTTTCTAACTCGCGTTGCTCATTCACAGTTGTCCGAACGATATCTCATTTACGACTCCCAAATCATGACCAACTAAGCGCTACTCGTTCTAAGGTTTTGCGATATCATCGCTTGTCGACATACTCGTACTATCCGTAAATCCTTAGTTTCGCTCGAACAATTTTTTTAACGTCCATACACCACTCAGGGTCAAGTCATTCTACAAATCCTCAAAGAGGTCATACGATTCACAATCGACATGTTCAATTGTGCGTTCGCCCGTTCCTTAAGGTCTAAGAACCATTTCTCGTGTTCGCTTTCAAGTTGGTCAAGTAGCGTCGCTATCAACATACGTTCTACGTCTCACTTATTCTCGTCCGAACGATAGTCAATCTCGCTCGTAACTCGTTCGCACCGGAAGGTCTACGTGCGCGATATTCGATACAACATAGCCAAAAGGCCGTGTGCATAGCTATCCCATACGGACTATACTCCGAGTCTTGTACGCTTATTTGCTAACGTCGACGTAGGACTCGCTAGGCACGCACGCGACTTGCTAACTTTAGCACACGTTTTCTGTCAAGTCAAGTTTGACACCGTTCGGTACAAAGGCCTACCGATGCGTTCGATTGAACGCTTGTACAAGATTTTGAAAATATTAGACTTATTGTATGGATATCCCGTGGGACATTTGAGAGAGAGCGCACCAATGATATCAATTTACGGAAGCAACACTTCAGAGTTGGCAGAAACAACGAAGTTAAAGAATTCAATCGATAGTCCAAGGACGTAAAGCCGTGCTCTGATACCATTATGTCACGCCCCGCTCCCGTAGGAGCGATCGTCCTCGCTAAGGCGTGATACCGCACGAGCCTAGATTGTGCTCGTGCAAGGCGGGTTCCATAACGGCCAATTTTAGCGGCTGCGACGGGGTCGTCGCACAGAAGTCCCATGCAGAGACATTGAATAATAGTAGCAAAAAATTTAAAACAAAACACAAGTTATTCAAAGAAGCTCTTTATTGATATTGAAACAAAGATTATAAAGGGCGCAAGGCCAAGATTATAAGTCTCTCGAGCTCACTTTCCTCACATTACAAGTTCACTCTGCTCTCTCTTATCTCTCGATACAATGCTCGAGCCAGCGGATGCTTCGGAGAGGCGATGTCCATACATTATGTCCCGTATAAGTCTTGATTCCAAGCAGTCGCACGCCTCGAATCGCCAAGGAACTCCATGTCTCGACGCATCCAAGCGAGCTCTGTACCACGAGCTTCTACTTGTGCCTGCACATAAAAACTATGTGGGTGTCAGTACTCAACTGTACTGGTAGAGTGAGCTCCTCGCCCACCCATACAAAACCAACACGTTTTGTCACGCCCCAGTTCCAAATAATCGGATCGGGAACACGTGGCATGCCAGCTGTACGATCAGACATAGTTAACCCAATTTAATGGACTATGACTAGTCGTAGTACGCTGAAGTAAAACTAATAATAATAACAACACAGGCAGGTAATATCTAGTCTCATCCATGAAACAAATAATAGACAACTGCAAAGAGAGTCTCCAGAGTCACAATAAATGTCAAAAGAAAGACCAAACACTGCACAGTACATCTGGAATGAAATGAAATGGAATGTAGAAAATAACTGAATACAGGAAATGAACCCACATCAGAAGATAAAGCTAGCCTCCAAAGGATCAAGGCTGTGGCTCCACCTCAAGGTCGATGTCTAATCCAGCTACTCCATAATCAGTCGGGTAGGAATCCTCGTCAGGCTCTGGAAAAAATACCAGGTCCTCAGAGGGACATAACAAATACACAGGAAAAATGACATGCAAGATAATACTGAGCAGTAAAGTAAAAGTAACTAAATAAATATGTTACTAAGTAATTCCTTAACCAAACAAGGACAGGAAATACGTAGTACACAATTTAAGGTGTTCTAACCATCTAAGTGTAAATGCATTTTGAGACATCTCTAGTGGCACATGAGAGGGGGAGAAGAAGAAGAAACGTCCACCAAGCGTTCTACGGTTTGAGAACGAGGGGCTACGAGCATCCAGCGTACATTGGAAACAGAATTCTCATACACCACTAGTAGACTCTCCCCACCCAATGAATACCTGTACCGTATATACGGTACAAATAATATGCAAGACGGCAATATACATATAATGTAACTAACCACTGCTAAAACTCAAGATCACATGTTAACGGCCAATCAACACAAAATCTCTGCACTCAACTCACTCATTTGTGATGCGTGTCTGAGACGTGTCAAGTTATACTAACTATTCACAGGGTAGTCATAAATGGTGACGAGTGCACACAACTGTAATAACTGGTCAAATGTAATACTGCATAGTAAAGTCAAGCAAGGTGTACTTGCCTGTGTCCAATAGCTGAAAATCCGAGTCTGGTATCGAGTCCAAGTTCCGAGAAATGAATAATCCTACAATAACATTAACCCTAATTCATTACTATTTACCCAAATTAACTATACATTTAATTGATAATTAATATCAAACCATTACTACTAACTAATCATTACTAATAAATATGAATAATATCATACAATAATAAGTATGAAGCACTTATTATTATACTTTATTTTCCGAAATTATTAATACAATTAATAATTTAATAATTAATAAATTACTTATAACTAATTAGTTAAACAATTAGGAAACACATGCATTCACAAATTCCCATTAATGATAAATACTAGTTAATAAATAATGACAAGTCTAAATTTGGTAAAAAAATGCTTTTCCATGAAATTCTACTGTAAATAATATTTTTAATATTATTTACCTAATTTATAAGTAAATAAAACATTTAACTACTAATATATAAAAATCACTATTTTAGCTATTGCAATTAGAATTAAATGTTAAAAATTCACTAATAAATTGGAAAAAATCATAAATCACAGAAAATAACATTTCCAACAGTGACTTTACATTTATGAGCATTACCAATAATAATTTATATTTATTATAAATTAAAACTAGTATTGAACTAATTACATAATCAAATATATTTAACTCTGGTTTAATGCCAAATAAATACCGAACATAATTATTCTATTTTGAAAATTTTACAGTAAATAGGTATAATTATTATCTCTCAGTTTTGTATAAAAATCATTAATTAATTCTTAATGAATTAATTAATAAAAATCCAAAACTGTGTAAATAAACAGTCATTTAGAATCAGTAATTCACAGTTTAAAATATAAATAAAATATCTAAACTATTTATTAAATCTTGAAAATTTAACAGTAATTATATTACATAATTAACTACAATTTATGTATAGATCATAACGAGTGATTCCTAATGGATTAAATTCTAAAAATCAAAAACAGCATATATAATTCTGTGGAACTTTACACAAAAACTGCATTATTGACATCAGTTAAAATACTTAATAAATACGAATAATTTGTGTAAAAATCTGATACAATTAATATAGAATCTATACTAATGTCTCTAATCAATAGGCTAATAATTTAGGTACAAATTACTATCAATTTTCTTACTTAATTAATTACACAACCATAATCACACCAAATAATTACTTCACATTCACGAATTAATATGGATAAAATCATAATAATTCACAACAATTTCTCTACAATTTATTTCTGATTCTACGCTAAATTAACAATCATTAAACATTAATAATACTAATTAAAATCATTATTTCTTCCTTACACAAATTATTAATCAATGACTATTTGCAGGAAAAGAGAATATAGAAATTAATGCTCTAGGTTTTGTAGGGGGATATCCTCGTGACAAAGCCACGTGGAGGCTCGAGATCGTACCTGCCGACTGCAGGGAGTCGGGGCTACGCTACGGAGGCGATGACGCTGCCGGAGATGGCCTGAACGCCGAGGACGAGGTGATCTCCTCGCTGAATGCACGCCGGCCGGGATAGGAGGGAAGGGGAGTTCTCGGGTAGCCGGAAAAATGGAGGGGGAAGAAGTTGTGGTGTGGCCGAAAAAATGGAAGGGAAGGAGAGGTTATCATTCGGTTTCATGAGATCCACACTTTGTGGTAACCGAAAATCAATGGGTAGGGAATGGGTTAAGGGTTGGTTAAGTAAATCAAGCATTATATTTATATAAACATGTGAATTTATTTCTTAATTAAAATAGAGACTAAAAATAGATTAGGGTTAGGACTAAACTTGGGTTAAAGGTTAAGTTATCTAGAGTTTTAATTAGGTTTACACATTACCACACATCCACAGTTGAATATAGCCACATATTTATATACATATATATTTATATATATATGTTACTATATATCATCAACATTAATTAATTACTAGTTAAAATAACAATTTAATAAAAATAAAATAATAAAATAAAAAAAAACAAAAATTTAATTTGAGGGGTTTTACACGTTTGAATTACTTTGTACAACATAGATCATTTAAGATTGTCTTTCTATTCTTGCCTTAGGATCAATTTTAGGACAGGCTCTCGGCCTATTTAGTGTCGTTAGACCGTCACCATGCTATTGCACCGATAACTTTCTTACCCTTGCCTCTAGACCGTTCTCGTGCTTGTAATGTCAACGCACCGACTCATACTTGTCTTTCGTGCTATAATCTATGACGTAATGACTCGGTCGTGCCATGAACTCGATTCGTGTTTCAATATCACTGAGGCAGTGCCTCCTCGCTTAGTCTTGCCTATACTCGTATTATGACAGCGCGACCGTACCTCACATTTTAAGGTCGTGCCCAGCAACTCAACATAACTTAACCAAACTTGTCCTATGGCCCTTTTTGACTTAACTCGCAACGACTAACCCAACTTGTTGAACCGGTGTTGAGAACTCAAGCACGACATCGTATCTCGTGCCGAAACACATGTCCTTACGCATAGCCAAATCTTAGGCTTCATAATACCTTATGTGCATACCGTACATGCATTCCATAACTCAACACATACCGTGCTTACACTTCCTTTATTACGACCGATACCGTGCATGCAGATTCGTCGCTTAGTACGCCAATTATCTATATGAAAGTCTACTGGCATGACAAGCCATCACGGACATAGCTCGGGTAGGCAGCAGGTCCTTCGATACAAGGTAGCTAGCCCCATGGAAAGCCCCCGACTATCCACGTAATACGTGCGCTGCTATAATGTCTACCTCCTAGGACGACTAGGCCCGGTGCCCCGGCGTATAACCAGTCTAGGCAGAAATCCTTGTCGACAAGTTGTCCAATGACCACGCACCTACGAGACATCTAGACTCACGTAAATGCATGGCCTAATGTTACGGTACGACTGGAACCATACTTAGCATCTCGTGCTCTAAACCACCATTTGTATAACGTGCATAAGAACCGTGGGACTCCCAACCGAAGGACCGCCTCATATATCTTAACGTGCATAGGAACGTGAGACTCCCAACCGAGGGACCACCTCGTACTTCTTAACGTGCATAGGAACACGAGACTCCTAACTGAGGGACCGTCTCGTACTTCTTAACGTGCATAGGAACGCGAGACTCCCAACCGAGGGACCGCCTCGTGCTTCTTAACGTGTATAGGAACGTGAGACTCCCAACCGAGGGACCGTCTCGTACTTCTTAACATACATAGGAACACGAGACTCCTAACCGAGGGACTGCCTCGTACTTTTTAACGCGCATAGGGACGCGAGACTCCCAACCGAGGGACCACCTCATACTTCTTAACGTGCATAGGAACACGAGACTCCTAACCGAGGGACCGCCTCGTACTTCTTAACGTGCATAGGAACATGAGACTCCCAACCGAGGGACCGCCTCGTACTTCTTAACATGCATAGGAACACGAGACTCCCAACCGAGGGACCGCCTCGTACTCTAAGTGACGCGCCTTAAAACCGTAGGAACAAATGGCTATATGCAGCAGTAGAACCGTGGGACCGAACATGCACTCAACTTGAACAACCAAGGTCTTTGGGTACCTAAACTCATGCCATAAGCCGTGCGATACAACTTAGCTCGTGGGACGATCAAGGCTATGCCGAGCCTTGTTTCGAAAAAATGTGCATGCTTTATCGAGCATCTACGCGGGCGATGCCTATGACTTTGGCTAACTCATAGTTTGTGACGAATACTAACTTTCCTTCTCCCAAGCCACGGGATAAAGGACCGAGTGTCATTTTCAAAGCACGCCGTGCTCCAACTCTAATCGACCGTGGAACGTTTTTCATGTTCTAATCTTGATTCGACACGTCGGGATTATTCCCTTAGCTATGTGGATTCGTCTCTTTTATTATCAAGCCGATTGTGCAAGCTAAAAACACACGAATTATTAAGTGAAGGCTAAGATGAGACAAGTTCACCGAAACTACCCTACCTGAGCGAGTGGTCGCCTTGACCGAGCGATGTCTTCGAGCAAGCCGTTGCAAGCCTAAGTCCGAACACCGTCGGCATTTCGATTCCTCCAATTGACTGAGCGGAACAGAGCACTACATTGTCGCCTACAGCACTGTGACTCTGGTAGCCCAAAACCCAGCTTTATAAGTTGCTCTACATGCACAGAAGTCTTGTCGTCATTCGAAGCCAAGTCCACTCATAGCCTGAAAGCACAAAGGTTCCGTCGTCTCCAGAAGCACGGTCTACTCGTCGCCCCAGAAGTGCAGCAGCACTTAGTCCTCACCAGAGGCGCATGAAGCATGGGTCCACCCCAATTGGTTTGTTTAAACCGCCTCTTGCAGAGAAGATTGGGATTAAATCATGACTGATATCATATCAGATTGATTTAGATCTTAGATGAGGATCAATTAGACTCCAAATCTAGGATGGAATCCCAAGCTTTACTCGGCTGTATCCAAGCAAGAAAATTGGCACGTGCCACGTGTCACCTCCTTCGGTTATGTTTATAACCACCAGAGATCTTGTTTGTGGGAAATCTCGATGTTCGCCATGTGTCAGTGCCGCAGAAGCCCACACCGTGCAATGACGGCAGATTCTTTTATATCTCAGGAACCCTAATGCATATCGCATATGTGCTCGGTTCTCTATAAATAGAAGGAGATCTTCTTCCACCAGAGGAGACGAAAAGAAAGAAGGAAAAAAAAGAGAGGAAACATTAACAATCGACAATCTTCAAAGGAGCATCGATCTCCATCCACGAAGAGTCGACCACCCTCATCCACCTATCAACCAAAGAACCAACCAACCAACCATCTTCAAGGGATCTTCTTATTCAAACAACCTCTTGATCGGTGACCCATGCCCCATCAAAGGCGCCAAAGAGCTATAGCAAGGTTGATTCGTCGTCAGATCGTCAACGGAGTAAAGGAGCCGCTGCAGTGCTCGATCTCCACCGTCACACTTTTCCAGAAACCTCTTCTCCCTGTACTTAGAATATCCTGTTTAGGACTTCCTTCTTTGTTCATAGATACCTTATACGTTCAATAAAGCAAAAAGTTTGTTCAACTTTTTGTTATGTCGAACAAAATGATAACTCTGCTTGGGACTACCTTCTCCTCCAACGAGAAGGCGGTGACGTATCTGATGACAACTTGCTGGGAGTTTCTCAAGACAGGCTGGTCGTATAATTTGACCAGCAGGATTTTGAAGATCTCCTCTCTGATGAAATGTCGGGCTACCAATTGCCGTTTCAGTTTCCTCTTGTCTCGTACAGGGTGAGATAGCTTGAATGACGGTTTTCTTTGACGGGTATTCCGCTGCCTATCCCGATCCGTCTTTCATTCTCGCCGTAAGTGATGGCGAGTGTGGTTATGTTATGATAACCACAGAGGAGTTGGGCTGAGCCTTGCCCTGGCCCATACATAGTGGATTTGAACGGTTAATAGAGAGCACCAAACCCATACGTTGGCTTTGGGGCGAGGATGAAGGAGGCCGGGTTTACCTTTATGAACCTTAGCGCGAAGTGGTCGGGTTCACTCCTCCTATTGCCTTTACCCAGCGGCAAGACGCTTAGTTTTGCCGGAAAGGGAATCCAAATGACCGCTCTTTCTTGTCCGAAGGCTCCTCCGATTCATTCTACTTTGAAACTCTCTCAAAGTCGTGGTCGTGACCTTCCGACTCTTCCTTTCAACTCTCCTAAACATGGAATAATCAGACGAGTGAGGCTGGAAGCCCCAGTTACTGATCCCAACTTGACGATTCAGACCTGTTCCCTGCTCTACTTCTATAAAAGATCCTACAGAAAACCACTCCTTGCCTCTTTTTGGCATAACAACCGGTATACCATAGGTTAACCCAACCCAGTCCTCTCGTACTAGGGTTGGCTCCTCGCAGTTCTCCCTTTAACACCAACGGTAGATAGGAACCGAACTATCTCGCGACGTTCTAAACCCAACTCACGTCCAAAAAGAATTTGTTCTTAAAAAGAAATATTGGTGAAGACGAATTATTTAAGACTTTTCTCTTGAAACAATCACCATCGAGGCGGAAACTAACGCATGTTCATCCCGACCGGCGGGAATGAATACTCTTTTATTTTCCATCCACGAATGTTAATGCTTCGATATCAATTAATTTGGGGACATTGCCCAGTTCTTATAACACATCTATTATAACAACAAGAACAACTACATCTGGGACAGAAGCAAGCTACAGATCCGAGAACCCACCTCGGACCTCATTCGGCTTTCAGCGGTCGGGGAGATATCCGCAATATCCCTCTCAGGTACAGATTTGGCGACGAAACCTCCAACGGTCCTGTAACTGTGGAAAAGGGTCATGTGTTTCAATTACTTGAATCGGTTTATTAGTTATTATAGAAGATTATAACTGTTGCAAACGTTCGGCAGTACAGGGTAGGTGGGCAATCTGTTGATGTATCGGCCAATCTCTGTTTGCAGCCACCGAGAGAACGACCCAGACAGAGTTCCATTTTGCAACAGGTACAAAGGTATCGAGATCTAAAGATCCAAGACTTCGAAGCGGTTCATACTACCGAAGACGACTCGACGTGTCTGGAGGCCTAAGGCGGCTGCAGCCAGCAGTACGATGGCGGAAACTGCATCTCAGGACCCCCTCAACATCAAGGCCACAGAGAAGATCCCGGCTGCTACACCCTTATCCCCTCGCCCGATTCCCGTCCCGGGAAAGCATGGCGAAGAAGATGGTGGTTCCATGGTTGATCTGACGAAGGAATGATGCCAAAGGAAGCGCACAATAGTCCAACCCCTCACGACGGGAGTATTGTCGGTAAGGAGATCTGTCTTCGATAGAATCGCTTTTCCTTTAGGTAAACCTTCGATGGACTCTGAATACTACTCGCCCGCTGGAGGTAGTAGGAAGAGATCCCAGGTGGCTCGTGCTTCGTACAACAAGCGTGCGACACCTGCGGCAGACCAGATGTCATGACCCGCAACCAGTATAAGGGCACGAAAAGTGGGTACGTCCAGCCTACGCCACAGTATCGACGATAGAACGCTGTCCTAGGTCACATACATCTAACAGTTGTAAGGTACATTGCACAGTTATACTCTCCGAATGGAGGAATAATATAAAGTACAATCTCAATCACAGCTAAGGAAGATATACGATAAGATATATAAGAATATCAATATAATCTACAGATGAAATATGGTAAAGAGATAAATCCAAAGTGTCTAAGATAAACATCTAACAAGATCCACAAATCCACATCATCACAATCTCTAATACAATATCCAGATAAGATACAACTGAAATAAGAAACTAAACTAAGGGAGTGTCTTCAGCAGGTAATGGATCCTGCTGGAAGTTCAAGTCACAGGTGTCTTCTAGTGCTGTCCTGTAGTAAGTGGTGCAACATGCCTCATCCTCGTCCTCTGTAATATTTTCAACAGGTCCAGTCAAGACAAGAGCGAGCACAGTACATCTCACGTAGTTCATATCATGACAGGAATATAAAGCATGCAATAGAGTAAGATACATGAATCGCTGAAAGAAAGGACAAGAAATAAAAAGAAGACTATAATGAAAATATCTACTATAAGTAAAGAGCTACAGTGAACTAGTGATTTAGAGTACAAGATAGACATGTGAACGGCTTAATAATATACATGAGAGTTTGTACATGGCTACACTACTTTGAAAATATTCACATGACTATTTCTACTCCCCCATCCCCAATCAATACACAAGGATCCGTTCAAGTTATGTTATTGTACATCATTTCACATGGGGGCCCATAAATGGGTGCACATGAATATAAACATGGGGGCTCCGTGAACATGAGAGTACATGAATCACGAGAATGTACATAAATGGTGAAAGTACAAGAATACATGATGAAAGTGAAACGCACATGACATGATGTATCCGATGCTCTCGAGGGGGATAACATCGTATGAAAAGATCCATATAGTACTAATCCGTGTTTCCATCCTGACAGCATCAAGTAAAGTAATCTAGAGCAAGAATATAGTCCTAGCAAGTATGAAATGTTCAGAGAATGTACTCGCCTGATATCCTGAGTATCCGAAGTAAAAATACTGTATGAGGAGAGGTGTCCTATTTAGAACAGCACAAGTCACAACATGTCCGAAATGGTAAAATAGAACACTACAATACGTTCTACATGATGTTTGGGTCAATCTTGGCTAAAGTCAACCTTTGGTCAACTCTAGTCAACTACACTAGTCAAACTAGGTCAAATCCTAACCCAGACAAGTCTCACTAAGCCTAACCATGTCTATCCTAGCATTCACATACCATCATAATGCTATACAAGCTATCAACACACAATTACCTATATATACATATATATATTCAATACACATATCGCATACACTAGTATAGGCAATCATTCATAGGCACACTCATATAGGGCTATATGCCTATATACATGTCTATAATGGCATGCACTTATATATGTATTCACCACATTTACATATACAAAATACATATAGGCAATATACATATATATACATATTATCTAGCAAGACTATAGATATTTATATATATACATATATAGAGAGAGAGGGATAGAGTGACAGTAGCAGTAGGGTGTGTATGTGCATAACAGTAGAGTGTGTGTACCATGTGTGTGTTTAACAGTGGTATGTGTGTGTATACAAGTGGAATGTGTGTGTGTGTATACAGTAGAGTGTGTGTGTTCCTGTTCTCAGGTTTCCTGTGTGTGTGCATACAATAAATCAGTGTATACAGATTTCAGTTTCCAGTTTACACCCATTTGCATTTCGAAAACCCATTAATCCAAGATAACATGAATCCCAAACATGTAGACTAACTCAGACATATATATGTGATCTAATCATGATAAATTAATCATCTAAAAATCAGTTTTAACATAAATAAACTCAGGAATCAATTGACATAACCTAGTATCAGTTAATTAGGGAAACATAAAACTTGAATTCGAAACTCAGTTAATATCCGATAAATTGGGATGTTAAATGATGTGACATATGTGTATGTGTCACACAAGTGTCATGGTGTCCATAAACTGGACACAAACGTGTCGAAAACAAATCTGACACACGAGCTACACTAAACAATACACAGTCTCGTGCACAGGTTCACCACGTTCGTGGACACGGCACACGACACGTGTGTCCACGTGGTCACGTCCACGTGTAGACTAGCACTAGGGCTACACACTGAGCACATCACGAGGTGTCCACGTGCCCCCGTGTCGGTGTACGAGTCGTGTATCCGAACCTAAAATTCGTACGGCTACGTGCAGGCAAGATCAGTACGATCGAGATTTCTCTCGATCCGCTCGATCATTTAGCCTCAAACTTTGTGTGCAAGGTGGCAGTCAATGCCCCTTGGTGTCCAAGAAAAATTAGACCTAAAAGTGTCGTGTCCAGTGCACATGACATGTCGAACAGTAGGACACTGCTCGAGTGCACAGTGAGCGTGTTTGTGTCTTCGTGTGGACACGACACGACTCAAAAATTAGTTCAGAGCTTAGGGAAATCAATGAGCACATTAAAATGAATAATCCCAATAAAAAACATTTCAAAAATTCAATAAAAAAGTTCTTAGAGGCATTTACACAAACACCTAGAGATAGAAACTGATACGTGTCCGATACGGACACAAAACCAATGCAAATCTTCACCAATCACACACCACAGCTAGGAGACACCTAGATCAAGGCTATCATGCAAAAAAATCAAGATTAAATGATAGTTTGAGGTATTTACCTATAGAGTATCAAACTCAAAGAAAAGCCCCAAATAGAAAGATTCCTCTTGCAAGCCAAAAGCTCCAAATTGTACCAAATATGAGATTTCTCTCCATGAACAGAAAATAGAGTGAGATTGGGTTCTAATGCAAAAGACTAGAGTCAAAAATGAATAAAAATGAAAGAGTTATGGATTGGGGAATGTCACTCCCATTTTTTATTATAAGTATTTTTTAGGATACGTATACGGATTTCTGACAATTGTCAGGTGGCCCATATTTTGACTTATCTTGCTTAGCTTAGCCTTGGTTTAAATCTTGACTTGATTGGTTCAACTTGACTTGGCTTGGCTTGGTTTGGTTTATTTTGGGTTAAAATGAGAGGGGTTGCTATATAAGACAACTTCTTCTCTATCCTCCATTATTTTACTTCTTCATCTTCTTCATTTACTCCTCCCACCTACCAACCCTAGGCAAGTACAACTTGCTTCATGATGGATCTCAAGTTTTATTGTTTCATTCTCTTCCTTACTTGATTCTAAGCCTCTTTAGAACTTAGCATTTTTGGATTTGATGGATAGATTCTTGTAGATCTAAGTTTGTAACTTTTTAGTTTTTTTTTGTTTTGATTTCTAAAACTTGGTTATTTTTAAAAACTAATGGTTCTATGATGTAGAGAATTCAATTTCATGCAGTTTTGGCTTTTGTTTCGCTTGATTTCGACTTCGGATGAGGAAGTTATGGTCATGGTAAGTTTTCAAAACTTTTATGGCTGAACTTGCTGATTGGGGACGATGAACCCCATGTGCCCGGAAGGCTATGCGTCGGGAGGCCATGTGCTGTGAAGTCCCGGTAACGCATCCCTTAACTTCGAGCGTGTCATGCGCGTAGGTTCCTTACGCGCATGTACTGAAGACGCAACGTGAGTTTCCCATGCACGGATGTACAGGAATTCCCAAGCGTGAATGTGCAGGAATTCCCACGCGCGGATGTGCAGGAATTCCCATGCAAAGATGTGCAAGAATTCCCACGCACGGATGTGCAGGAATTCCCATACGCGGATGTGCAGAAAATCCCATGCGTGGATATACAGGAAATCCCATGCGCGGATGTGCAGGAATTCCCATACGCGGATGTGCAGAAATTCCCACGCGCGAATGTACAGGAAATCCCATGCACGAATGTGCAGGAATTTCTATGCGCGGATGTACAGTAATTCCCAGATACGGATGTGCAGGAATTCCCACACGCGAATGTGCAGGAATTCCCATGCACGGATGTGCAGGAATTCCCACGCGCAGATGTACATGAATTCCTATGCACGGATGTACAGGAATTCCCATGCGCGGATGTGCAGGAATTCCCATGCACAAATGTGCAGGAATCCCATGCGCCGGAATTGCTCTATTTCACTGTTTTTGCCTGTTTAAGTTATTTTGTAGCTAGAATCTTGAAAAACTATAAACATGAAAGTTATAGATCTTTTCCTTGGCTTCAAGAATATGTCACTAGTTATTTTATACAAGTTTCTCTCATTCATGATAATGTAAGAATAGAACACGATAGTGGTCCGCTATAGCGTACTCTTGACAAGTAAACTGACATGATATATCTCGATATGCTGTTATGACAGCTAGTATGACATGACAAGTATGAAAGACCTGGACACCATCGACAATTGTATTTGTACAAATAAACTGGTACTGTCTTGCATCATGTCTAGGATGGGGATCCCTGAGTACCACGGTCAGGGGTACCTACTGAAATTGACTAAGGCTAATTAACTAGAATGATTCAGTAGTCATGAAGAGATTTTTCCAGCTATATGCAATCTCGTTATCTAGGCGCACTAAGTGGACTTATAACTTACCGACGGTTAGGGAACATTTCCAGCACACCGTCAAGTGTTACACCCTTCTTAAATGGACATTCGACCTGGATAACCTGGATGGGCTGCAGGGCTTGTGGCTGTGGGATGATCTCATTGCATCTTGCTAGTAATTAGACTTGTGATAACCCTAATTAGTTAAAGTATCAAGCCGTACTCCTTGCTTGGTCGTGATTGATTGGATGAAGTCTAGCCCAACTTTGACTTGTCCTGATCCTGTACAAAATTGTGACAGGACATGACTTATTATGCTTGCCTTAACAATAACGATTGGGGGACCAGTTCTGTTCAGGCGAAGGGTTAAAACCCCGGTCCTTGTTTGGTTTAAGGGTAGTAACCTGGCTCCCGGAGCAGTTCTGTGTCTTCTCTTTGTTTATTATCTTATTGCACCCATGCCATGCTCGTTATGTTTTACCTTACTTCAATAGCATGATTATCTATACTGGCCTTAATAATAAAGATCAGGGGACCAGTTCTGTTCAGGTGAAGGGTTACAACCCCGGTCCTTGTTTGGTTTAAGGGTTGTAACCTGGTTCCCGAAGCAATTCTGTGTCTTCTCTTCGTTTATTATCTTATTACCCTATCAGCAGTATTTGAGACGGGATCCTATTCAGGTGAAGGACTGTAACTCCGGTCCTTGTTTGGTTTAAGGGTTGCAATCTGGCTACTTAAATGGTTTCCTCGTACTCAATTTATTATTGTTGTACCTGTTATTACCAGTTCTTATTTACTATCTTTAATATTCATTATGATATGCTGGTTTTAGTTCCTAAATGAAGCCTCCTTTGTGGCACTTGCTCTTTCTGGGGTCTGACCCAGCTGGTTTTGTATGGCCAGATATCGGAGCAGCTCCAGAGGATCTACCTACCTTCCAGCCAGATGGTGACCACCAAGCGTAACCCTGGCAACGAGTGGGTTTCTTTTTGTCTACCCACTTTATTGTAAAATTATTCTTTTGAGGCGTTTAGCCGACGAGCACGTGTTAGCTCGATTGTACCTTTACTTACTGACTGCCTACGGGCTATAACATGATTGGCAAATCCTAGGGTTGATCATGTATTGACTAAAGCTCTTGCTAGTCCTGACATTTTGTACGACTAGCTTCATGATCATCCAATATGTAATTTATGGGACGCCTTACTATTGTATATTTGATGTTTTAATATCTTGTGACTCTTACTACTTGCTTGTGATTGAGACAATAGGCTTGTTCATGACCATATGAGACTGATGGATTGTAGTTAAACCCTCATGTATCTAGACAGCCGTGACCGTATAGCAAGGTGGGTTGCACTTCAATATACGTAGCTGGCTATGTACGCCCCCGCTCTCCAATATTCTGGTTCTGGGGCGTGATATAGTTTTAGTGGTGGCCCATGCAGGTCTTATAAATCAAGATATATGAGGGTTTACCGAATAGATGTCTCAATCAGTACTCGCCCTTGATCTCTACTCGTATCCCCTGAATCCCTGAATTCTTGACCTGATCACATGCTTGTATCGTTGATCTGTCCTGGTCCTTCCTTATTGTTCCCTATGTCATCTTCTTCAGCGACATTGTTCCTGGACCTGCCGATCAGCAAGGCGGAGCACTTCCTATGGACTAGCAGCAACCTGGAGATCAGGTCCAGCATTCAGGAGTAGCCTCCAGAGTTGTGCCTACCGGAGGAGAGCCACCAGTTCAGCCCGTCCAGCCTGCTGAGCCCGATGATGGCACTTTGGTGGGTCTCATCAGGTCATTATTAGCTTCCCAGGATCATCGAGGAGATGCCTTGCACCAGGCGGTGGTAGACGCTTTGACCAGAGGAGGTCATCAGGGTAATAATGTGTCTAACAGCTTCAAGCGCTTGAACCCTCCCTTCTTCGACGGTACTGAAGATGCTATCGCTGCTGATGCTTGGCTTCAGGACACAAAGGTGATTCTAGAAGCAGCCGGGACTCCAGAAGACGAGAAGGTGGCGGTGGTGTGCCTGCAGTTGTTGGATCTTGCCCGCAGCTGGTGGACGGCGTAGGCCATTGGATTAGTGGCACCCATTGCTTAGGCAGTATTCAGAGAGAGATTCCAGACCAAGTATTTTGATGCTATAGCTCGGTACGATATACAGACGAGGTTCACCAATCTGAAGCAAATATGCAGGATGGTCGACGGATATGCGGCTGAGTTTTCGAGACTTAGTCGGTTTGCTTCCACCTTGGTAGCAACCGAGATCGATAGAGCCCAACGGTTCCAGCTGGGGCTTCATCTGGAGATTCTATTGGCAGTGGAGCAGTTTGAGCATCAGACTTTTGTTGCCGTATTAAGAGCAGCTCAGAGGCACGAGTATACCTCCCAGAGGATCGTGGATAGGACCGGAGGTCGAAAGCGATCCAACAGCCAGATGAATCAGTCTTCAGCACCAGCCCCGGCAGCCAGGGCTTTGACCATTGGAGCTCCGAAGCAGGCAGCCTCAGTAACGTCGGTTCAATATTTAATCCCGACGCACCCTCAACAGCAGAAGCAGAAGCATTCTTCCGCAGTGGGATGTTCACACTGCGGGAAGTCGGGGCATGTGGTATCAGAATGTCGCAGAGCACAGGGTTTATGCTTGGCTTGTGGTGCCCCGGACCACAGGGTAGAGAACTGCCCGAACAGGGAAGTTCATCATCAGCCTTTTCTAGTCCTTCAGTTAGAGGACCAGCACCAGTCCAGCGGTAGCAGTGGTACCCGTTCCCGAGGCCATTGCCGACGCAGGCCCAGGCATTCCAGCAGCAGAGACCACAGCAGTATGCTCAGGCCCAAGCCCTGATCCAGAGCAGACAGAGGAGTTTTTAGCATTGGGGACCCGTACCTAGAGGGCATGGTCAAGTGCTGGCTTTGACCATGGAGGAGGAAGGAATTATACCAGGTGAGGTGGTGGCAGGTACTATTCTCGTCAACACCTTTCCAGCTTTAGTATTATTTGATTCTGGTGCCTCGCATTCATTTATGTCTGCACGATTTACGACACGGGTAGGATTGGTGCCCGAGTCATTATCAGTAAGGCTCAATATACTTACTGGTAATAGACTTGTGGGAGTAGATAGAGTATTTTTCTCGTGTCGGATCGTAGTTAGCGGTAGAAAGTTCTCCGCTAGATTGATAGAGTTCCCGATGGCCGATTATGATGTGGTCTTAGGGATGGATTGGTTGAGGGATCAGTATGCTAGGATAGACTGCCATATCGGCAGGGTTGTTTTTAGCATTCCAGGCGAGCCAAAGTTTTTCTTTTTTCGAGGCGAAGTTGAACCTTCTCCTCCAGTGTTGCGGATGGCAGTAGCAGCACTGCAGTTACCTCGGATAGTCGAGGAGTTTCCAGATGTTTTTACCGAAGCGCTTTTAGGGATACCGCCAGAGCGGGAGATCGAGTTCACCATCGACTTGATTCCCGGAACAGCCTCAGTGTCAGAGAGAGTCTACAGGATGGCACCGTCAGAATTAGAGATATTGTACAAGATGATTGAAGAACTTAAAACCAAGGGATTCATTCGTGCAAGTGGATCGCCTTGGGGAGCCCCGATGCTTCTTGTGAAAAAGAAGGATAGTACGTCCAGATTATGTGTAGATTATCGTACCTTGAACTCAGTGACAATCAAGAACAGATACCCTCTCCCGAGGATAGATGACTTGTTTGATCAACTCAAGGGGCAGCAGTGTTCTCGAAGATCGACTTGCGGTCAGGATATCATCAGATCAGAGTCAGAGAGTAGGACATCCCGAAGACAGCATTCAGATTCTGGTATGGGCATTGGGAGTTCTTTGTTATGCCATTTAGAGCAACCAATGCATCGGCTGTATTCATGGACCTTATGAATTGTATCTTCATGCCTTATTTGGATCAGTTCGTGATTGTGTTCCTAGACGACATCCTGGTCTACAGCAAAAGTGAGGCGGAGCATGAGCAGCATCTCAGAGTTGTTCTTCAGATTCTCAGAGAGCACCAGTTGTATGCCAAGTTCAGTAAATACGAGTTCTGGCTCGATCATATTTCGTACTTGGGTCATATCATTACCAGGGAAGGAGTGGAAGTGGATCCCCAGAAGATTGTAGCCATTGAGACATGGCCAGTACCCAGCACGGTTACAGAAGTTTGCAGTTTTTTTGGATTGGCCAGCTACTACCGACAATTTGTTTCGGACTTTGCTCAGATCTCAGCGCTATTGACCCAGTTGATCCGTAAGGATGTGCAGTTTGCTTGGACTGTAGAGTGCCAGGATTTTTTTGAGAAGTTGAAGCGAGGCTTGATGATGACACCCATTCTCACGCTTCCAGATAGAACTGGAGGATTCTCAGTATATTGCGATGCTTCAGGCAGAGGTTTATGATGTGTTCTGATGCAGCATAAGAAGGTAATAGCTTACGCATCACGACAACATCGTGCTCATGAGAGAAATTACCCAACCCATGACTTGGAATTGGCAGCAGTAGTATTTGCACTTAAGTTGTGGAGACGCTACTTATACGGAGATAGGGTAGAGATTTTCACTGACCACAAGAGCCTGAAGTATGTTTTCACCCAGAAGGATCTTAACATGCGTCAGAGGAGATGGCTGGAGCTTCTTGTCGATTATGATGTCAACTTGCAGTATCATCCAAGAAAGGCCAACATCGTTGCAGATGCATTGAGTAGGAGAGCCGGAGTTTATTTCCTTACAACGCAGCCGGAGTTGTTAGCGGATCTTCAGAAGATGGGTATAGAAGTTGTTCTCCCTTCTAGTGTGGCGTTGATGGCCAGCATGCAATTTCAGTCCACTATAATTGAGAGGATTTGGATGGCTCAGTCAGTAGATTCCAAGCTTCAGCGGCTCAGAGCAGAGTGCGAGGCAGGACGATAACCAGAGTTATGCATTCATGAAGATGGTACACTTAGGCATGGGAGGCGTCTTTGTGTAACCAGTAGAGATATCAGACAGGAGATCATGGCAGAAGCTCATAGTTCTCAATATTCCATCCATCCCGACGGTACGAAGATGTACCGTGATATCCATCAGCACTTTTGGTAGAATGGCATGAAGAGGGAGATAGCCCGGTTTGTCTCTCGATGTTTGGTTTGTCAACAAGTTAAAGCTGAACATCAGAGGCCAGCTAGACTTCTTCAGCCCTTGCCAATTCCAGAATAGAAGTGGGAGCATGTAACCATGGATTTCGTGACTGGATTACCTAGATCCCCAGCTGGTCGAGATGCTATTTGGGTTATAGTTGACCGGCTCACGAAGGTGGACCACTTTCTCCCGTTCAGAGTTGGTCAGTCGACGGCTCAGCTGGCAGATATGTACCTCAGGCAGGTAGTCAGGATGCATGGAGTACCAGTCAGTATCACCTCAGACCGAGATTCAAGGTTTATGTCGCACTTTTGGCACAGCTTGCAAGAAAGTTTGGGAACTCACCTCCAGTTCAGCTCAGCTTATCACCCGCAGACAGATGGCCAGTCGGAATACACGATCCAGACTCTTGAAGATATATTGTGGTCATATACACTCGACTTCGGTAGTTCGTGGGAAGATTACCTGCACCTGGTGGAGTTCTCGTATAATACTAGTTTCCAAGCTAGTATCCAGATGCCCCGTTTGAGGCACTGTACGAGAGGAAGTACAGATCCCCGCTAGCCTGGGACGATGTTGGAGAGAGGCAGATTCTTGGTCCGAAAATGATTGCTTAGACCGTTGAAGTGGTCAGAAGAGTCAGAGATCATCTTCGAGTTGCCCAAGATCGCCAGCGTCATTGGGCCGATTCTCATCGGCGCTCTCTTGAGTTTTTTGTCGGCGACCATGTATTCCTAAGGATTTTGCCTAACCGTGGCGTCATTCGTTTCGGCGTACGAGAAAAGCTTAGTCCTAGGTATATAGGGCCGTTCGATATTTTGGAACGAGTAGGTAATGTGTCCTATCGTCTTGCTCTTCCGTCGTCGCTAAGAGAGGTACATGACGTGTTTCATGTATCCTAATTGCGACGGTATATCCCGGACCCGAGCCACATCCTGGATCATTCGGAATTGGTTGTTGGTACCAACCTTTCGTATGAGGAGAGGCCCGTGTCTATATTGGACCGAAGAGAGAAGATACTCAAGAACAAGACTATTAGTTTAGTCCGTGTTGCTTGGGGTCATCACTCTTTGGGTGAGTCAATGTGGGAGCGTGAGGATGGTATTCGATCGCGATATCCCGACCTGCTTGACTCGTAAGGTATAATGTCCTTCTTATGCCCTACACCCTCTGCTTTCTTGCTTGCATGAATGATTGCTTGAATGGTTGCCTAGTTATAACTTGCTTGTGATTAATATAGCTTGTCCCGACATCTCTAGCCTCTTGATTAAATTTCGAGGATAAAATTCTTTTAAGGTGGGTAGAGTTGTCACTCCCGTTTCCCATTATACGTATTTTTTAGGATACGTATACAGATTTTTGATAATTGTCAGGTGGCCCGTATTTTGACTTATCTTGCTTAGCTTAGCCTTGGTTTAAATCTTGACTTGATTGGTTCAACTTGGTTCGACTTGACTTGTCTTGGCTTGGTTTAGTTTATTTTGGGTTAAAATGAGATGGGTTGCTATATAAGTCAACTTCTTCTCTCTCCTCCATTATTTTGCATTTACTTCTTCATCTTCTTCATTTACTCCTCCCACCTACCAAGCCTAGGCAAGTGCAACTTGCTTCATAATGGATCTCAAGTTTTATTGTTCCATTCTCTTCCTTACTTGATTCTAAGCCTCTTTAGAACTTGGCATTTTTGGATTTGATGGATGGATTCTTGTAGATCTAAGTTTGTAACTTTTTAATTTTTCTTGGTTTTGATTTCTAAAACTTTGTTATTTTTGAAAACTAATGGTTCTATGTTGTAGAGAATTCCATTTCATGCAGTTTTGGCTTTTGTTTCGCTTGATTTCGACTTCGGATGAGGAAGTTATGGTCATGGCAAGTTTTCGGAACTTTTATGGCTGAACTTGCTGATTGGGGACGATGACCCCCATGCGCCCGGGAGGCCATGCGCCGGAAGGCCATGCTCTGTGAAGTCCCGGCAACGCATCCCTTAACTCCGAGCGTGTCATGCGCATAGGTTCCTTACGCGCATGTACTGAAGACGCAACGTAAGTTTCCCATGCACGGATGTGCAGGAATTCCCACGCGCGGATGTGCAGGAATTCCCACGTACGGATGTGCAGGAATTCCTACACGCACGGATGTGCCGGAATTCCCATACGCGGATGTGCAAAAATTCCCATGTACGGATGTACAGGAATTCCCATGTGCGGATGTGCTGGAATTCCCACGCACGGATGTACAGGAAATCCCATACACGGATGTGCAGGAATTCCCACGCGCGGATGTGCAGAAATTCCCACGCACGGATGTGCAGGAAATCCTATGCACGGATGTGCAGGAATTCCCATGCACGGATGTGCAGGAATTCCCACGCACGGATGTGCAGGAAATCCCATGCACGGATGTGCAAGAATTTCCATGCAAGGATGTGCAGGAATTTCCACACGCGGATGTGCAGGAATTCCTATGTGCGGATGTGCAGGAATTCCCACGCACGGATGTGCAAGAATTCTCACGCGCGGATGTGCTGGAATTCCCACGCGCGAATGTGCAGGAATTCCCATGCGCGGATGTGTAGGAATTCCCACGCACGGATGTGCAGAAATTCCCACGCGCGGATGTGCAGGAATCCCATGCTCCGGAATTGCTCTATTTTACTGTTTTTGCCTGTTTAAGTTGTTTTGTAGCTAGAATCTTGAAAAACTCAAAACATAAAAGTTGTAGATCTTTTCCTTGGCTTCAAGAATATGTCACTAGTTATTTTATGCAAGTTTCTCTCATTCATGATAATGTAAGAATAGAACACGATAGTGGTCCGCTGTGGCGCACTCTTGACAAGTAAACTGACATAATATATCTCGACATGCTGTTATGACAGCTAGCCTGACATGACAAGTATAAAAGACCTGGACATCGTTGGCGATTGTGTTTGTACAAATAAATTGGTACTGTCTTGTATCATGTCTAGGATGGGGATCCCTGAGTACCACGGTCAAGGGTACCTACTGAAAATGACTAAGGCTAATTAACTAGAACGATTTAGTAGTCATGAAGAGATTTTCTCAGATATAGGCAATCCCGTTATCTGGGCGCACTAAGTGGACTTGTAGCCTACCGATGAATAGGGCACATTTCCAGCACACCGTCAAGTGTTGCACCCTTCTTAAATGGACATTCGACCTGGATAACCTGGATAGCCTGCAGGGCTTGTGGCTGTGGGATGATCTCATTGCATCTTGCTAGTAATTAGACTTGTAATAACCCTAGTTAGTTAAAGTATCAAGCCGTACTCCTTGCTTGGACGTGATTGATTGGATGAAGTCTAGCGCAGCTTCGACTTGTCCTGATCCTGTACAAGATTGTGACAGGACATGACTTATTATGCTTACCTTAACAATAACGATCGGGGGACCAGTTCTGTTCAGGCGAAGGGTTACAACCCCGGTCCTTGTTTGGTTTAAGGGTTGTAACCTGGCTCCCGGAGCAGTTCTGTGTCTTCTCTTCGTTTATTGTCTTATTGCACCCATGCCATGCTTGTCATGTTTTACCTTACTTTAATAACATGATTATCTATACTGGCCTTAACAAAAAAGATCAGGGGACCAGTTTTGTTCAGGCGAAGGATTACAACCCCGGTCCTTGTTTGGTTTAAGGGTTGTAACCTGGTTTCCGGAGCAGTTCTGTGTCTTCTCTTCGTTTATTATCTTATTACCCTATCAGCAATATTTGAGACGGGATCCTATTTAGGTGAAGGACTGTAACCCCGATCATTGTTTGGTTTAAGGGTTGCAATCTGGCTACTTGAATGGTTTCCTCGTACTCAATTTATTATTGTTGTACCTGTTATTACCAGTTCTTATTTACTATCTTTAATATTCATTATGATATGCTGGTTTTAGTTCCTAAATGAAGGCTCTTTTGTGGTACTTGCTCTTTCTGGGGTCTGACCCAGCTAGTTTTGTATGGCCAGATATCGGAGCAGCTCCAGAGGATCTACCTACCTTCCAGCCAGATGGTGACCACCAGGCGTAACCCTGGCAACGAGTAGGTTTTTTGTCCTCCCACTTTATTGTAAAATTTTTCTTTTGAGGCATTTAGCCGACGAGCATGTGTTAGCTCGATTGCACCTTTACTTACTGTCTGCCTACGGGCTGTAACATGATTGGCAAATCCTAGGGTTGATCATGTATTGACTAAAACTCTTGCTAGTCCTGACATTTTGTACGACTAACTTCTTGATCATGTAATATGTAATGTATGGGATGCCTTACTATTGTATATTTGATGTTCTAATATCTTGTGACTGTTGCTACTTGCTTGTGATTGAGGCAATAGGCTTGTTCATTACCATAGGAGACTGATTGATTGTAGTTAAACCCTCATGTATCTAGACAGCCGTGATCGTATAGTGAGGTGGGTTGTACTTCAATATACGTAGCTGGCTATGTACGCCCCCGCTCTCCAGTATTCTGGTTCTGGGGCATGACAGGGAAGAAGGACCAATACCTCTTTCTTTCCAAAAGTTGTTGAGATGCAAAAGAGGCAAAAACTAGGAAGAGAGATTAAATAGGGGGATTCCGTATGTGGCCGGCCATGAAGGAAGAAATTAGGGTTAGGGTTATGACTAATGGGCTTGGAACAAGTTTCAATGATAAATGAAATCAATCCTTAAGTCAAAAGTCTATGCACTAAATCACTTATTCTCTATATGAAACTTGATTAAAAATAACTTAACTTGGGTTGACTTAAGTTAGACTAGGGTCCCACCATGCTAATCAAGTCACCATAGCTAAGGTCAACATCTAGGTTAGTCTCCAAAGTCTCAACTAGCAAAGGTCAAAAATAATAACCATCACTCCAATAATTCAAAATAAATCAAAAATTCTCAAAATAACCAAAATATCCTCAAGCTAAAATGTGGTAGTGACACCAGTGGCCCGTATTGACAGTAACATGTGCAGCCGACAAAAAAGCTATACAAGACTGGCTCTCGCGCTCTGATGCATCAACCAGTTGAATCTTCCTCCCATTGGGGTACTCCTGTGCGTAAGCCAAGCCAGGGGTACATCCCATGGAGAGGGAGCCATACGAGCAGCGTTCCTGCAGGAGTGACATGAGACTTCCTCGTTAGACCCGCTCTGACCGTGCTTACATGCAGCTTCCCTGCATGTACAATGGGAGTGCTACGACAGAAAAGCCAACCCTCTTCCAAGCAAAAGAAGAATCTGTGGTGCAAGATATGCCTAAATCAAGGCACTCTTGTACCCAGATTACCATTAACTGCCGTTGTCAGCATACGACTTCGCCATCGCCAAGCAGGCGCTCTATCTTCCAGAGACTCTACTCCATGTCGACTCCACGCTAGAGGCCTAACAGGGGGTCGGTGAGCCATAGAGAAGACGAGCCCCGCATCGCCAGATGCTACGCGGCACAGGGTTCCAGAGCTTTCAAGGAGCCCTCCCATAATACTCCCATATCGGTTGCTAAACCGAAAAGGAGGTCAGAGAACAGTAAAGCTAAGGTACCCGACGCAGGTGTTTTCCAAGGCACTCGTTCCAAATCTGTATCGGGTGCCTTGTCAAAAACTGGGGGTAGCCAGCCTCCTACCATGCACAACAACCCTGTGTTCCAATCTGACGTGACACAATACGACACAGATGTCTCTACTGGCGTAGTCAGTTACCAGATCGGGGGTAGCAGCCATACTGAGTCCGAAGAAGATCACAATCTTACAGTATATCTTCAGGACAACGAGCCTCAGGCGTCGGAGCCAGAAAGTGAAGGATCTACTGCTTCCTCGAGTCACCCTCACACTCGGTCTGTGTTCATGGCCGATGGCAATGAGTAAGACAACAACGATGCTCTCAGACACATCAAAGTCCTTGAGACACTACACCAAATCAGGGCTTTTATGGCCTCTTGTTTACGGTGCGCGTTGGATGCAGGCCGTAAATGTTATAATATTACGACGTACCATAAATGCGAGCTGTAAATTCCCTATTTTTGCTTTTTAATACGACATGCATTTTTAGGGCCGTTAAATGTTGTCAATTACGGCATGAATTTATGCGAGCCGTAACAAATAGGGTTCTCACAACATTTCACGGCCTGCGTTGGTTGGCCGTAAAATAAATAGGCTTTCACAGCATATCAAATTCACGCCATAAAAGACATCACTCTTAATTAATTAAATTTTGCCAAAGAATATTTGTCATCCATTTAACACAAGACCATGAAAGGTGAAAAAAATTCCCTCCAGACCCAAATAAGGGCTTCAAAGACTCACGTCCAAACCCAAAAAAAACCCTATTTTTGAAGCAATCGTTTCTTGGCGTCTTCAAATTCCCAATGGTGGACGACCGTAAGCGATTGTTCTGTCCTTCCCTTGGCTGTCCGGGTTTGTTTCTCCGGTAAAGTGAGTTCCCAACTTGTCTTCATCGACGTAGATCGTTTTAATCTCCTGGATTCCTTCTCCGAGAAGATCGTCTTTCTCGACGAGTCTTCATCGGCAAGCTCTGGTTCGATCGGAAGCATGCAATAACTTTATTGATTCAAACTTCACATGGTAGGTGTTTGATCTAATTCCTCAAAGGAACCACCAGCTCCGGTCAGGCGAACCGCAACGCTATAATCAGCTCCTTGACTCGAGGCATTCGTCGATCGGTGAGTATTCTTAAAATATTGTGGTTTCAATTAATTGGATCGATGCATTCTATGTAATCCTTCTAATCCTGCCCTATCTTTTCCAGGATAATTTTTGTACGACTAGGACAGCGTTGAGACCCTGTGACTCGCTGAGTAAGAAATCCTATTGTCTATATTTCGATTGCTTTTTCTTTTTGCTAGTTCAATGTTGTCTTTGTTTATTGGTTGCTGGAATTTCGTAGAGGCATCTCGTTTGATTTCTTTCTTTGTATTAAAGGTTTTTCCTACATATGTGCTTCGAGGGACTTTTTGCACCTTCTGTTTGTTGCAACCTTTTTGCAAGCCAAGTGGTTACAAAGCAATAGGGTTCCTGAGTTTGATGTTTTCTAGATAATGCAGGGTATTCTAGTTCACATGAACAGAAGTTACAAGTCATCCTTATAGGCTTCTAGTTGTTCTGTAAAATTCTCAAAAATGTCGTATTTTCCTTGCATGTCAACGAGAATTCCCTAATTATATTCTATTATTGTTCTAGATTGTTTAGGTAATCATTATGGTATGCATATCATAAGAGCTGGCCAGTTTTTTAACGATTAGAAATATCTATGTTTTGAAAGAACATATTGAATTATTCCTTCTTATGGATCATGACTGTTATTTTGTAAGTATTCTTAGAGCAGTTGAATATTTCACAGATACTTGAAGCATCTCTTTTGCTGAAAGCGGCACTTTGTTATTTATGTAAAATTTCTTATATAAATTATATATATATAAATATATATACATATATATATATATATATATATATATATATATATATATATATATATATATATATATATATATATATATATATATATATATATATATATATATTATATAAATATATACATATACATATATATATTTTTTTGTATATATATATATATATATATAAAATATATATATATATATATATATATATATATATATATATATATATATATATATATATATATTATACATATATATATATATATATATATATTATATATATCAAATGCCTTTAGTAATACTTCCAGTCACAAAATACAATAACCTACGAGGAAATTTAGTTGAACCCCCTATTTTGAGATGGACTTTGACATGCGGACCCACTGAGTTATTGTAGCATGCTTGTTCTCTTTCACCTCGTTTCGTTCTCTTCCATCTTGATTTGCTTGCTTCCCAATGTCCACCAATATCTAAAAGTCCTTCTAAAACCCCCAATAAGTCTTCCCTTGACCTATTCTGCGAACTAGGGGGTTGTGATTTTTCCAATTTCTTTCTTTTTATTAAAGGTTTTTTTCCTATATTCTCTTATTTTCCTTGACTATGTTCATGTACATTCTTTGTAGTAATTTTTTTACTGTTGTTCTTTGTATTAAAGGTTTTTGTGTTCCCTAATGTATTTAGGAGTGTACACATAATAGTCCATCTCATGGTAGCAGTGGAAGTGGAAAGAGTGGTATATGTGGTGGGGGCGTTAGCAGGTATCATTATATCTTTTCTTCTTGTTGGTGGAATAGCTGCATTCTTCCTGGTGAGGAGAAAGAAAGAAACTAAATGAGGAGCACTATGAGCAAACCCATTTTTTTATTGCACCTCTTGTCAAATGATGATAAAGGTAATTTATATATCTTTTGAGTAACTCACTATACATAGAACCCATATCATTTGGCAATGAGTGGATTTGGTTATGTCAACTCTTGTTTGTAAATTTTATGGTCTTTTAGGTGACACCAAATCTTCAAAACCCAATTAAAATTAGCCCCATAGATGCTGTAAAAGTTGAGCATAGATGAAACTTTGGCATTTCCCCTTATCATACTAAAGGAAGTTCTCACTAGAAAATAAGTAACACTCCTCTTGCAACAATATTAGGTTTCAAGGGGTTGGCCCACCACATCAGAAACCTCCCTCGTGGAGGTTTCATGTTAAAACTTGGTTGGCGTCTGTTCATGAGGTTTCAAAGTTTCATGAGAAGTTTTATAGTGCCAAGCAGATTAGGAAAACCATTACTGTTGAATGTGTTTTTGATTACATGTAAGCTTAACTTTACGTTGGAGGATCTTTATA